>PVJI01000223.1:0-215000 GCA_004026765.1 Micronycteris hirsuta | reverse complement strand
GGGCTTTATTCTTAGCAATGATAATCTCAAATTCATTTGTTCTGATTTTTTAAGCCCAAAACTTTCTATTATTTCAAAATAGCAAAGTAATTGGACTTCTCTAATTTCCTTGATAATCCAGCATAGGAAGATAGCATTACTATCTGACTTTGTCCAGAGCTTTTACACGAAAGAATATGATAATGGTAACTCTAATGATGCTGTTGTCTGTCTGAGAAAATTTTGGTTGACATCACTTATAAATAAATATGAAACGGACTCTATCCACCTGAAGTGTACAAATAGCATGGACTTTAGCTAACCAGTAATAACCAATGTAAAGTCACAGATTGCTACACGGACTGTGACGGCCTCATTGTTCCGCCCTGCCCTCTTCACATGTCGTAAAGCTCCTGAGGTCAAGCAGCAGAAAAGTTCTTTATTTCTTGGCCTCCAGGCTGAGAATGCTACTCAAGTGCCAATTTGTGATTATTGTGATGGCTGTGTTCTGAGAAATAGACTAA
This sequence comes from Micronycteris hirsuta, assembly GCA_004026765.1. NCBI lineage: Eukaryota > Metazoa > Chordata > Mammalia > Chiroptera > Phyllostomidae > Micronycteris > Micronycteris hirsuta. Next base: position 214,497 of record PVJI01000223.1, on the reverse strand, counting down.
TGCCTCGGGAATTGGACAGAGATCAAACAATTCACTTCTCCCTGGGTAGCAAGCTGACATGGATGATGATAACTTTTAGCCACTACCAATATGTTCTAAGTTATACCAATACCAAGAGGTATAAATTTCACCATTTCATCTATTAATGCCTGAAATTTATTTTGATAGTACCTCCTAAGATAGGATAGAATAGATTATCAATTTTGACTTACCACTAAAATGGGTAAATGTATTAGATATTTAGTGCTTTCTTACTTTTTCATTCAATATTAAGAGATGTTACAAAAATGCAAATATGCACATATAAAATTGTCTACATTTAACCAAGAATGAAAGTAATATGCAAGATGCATGTATGCAAAGTCTGCTTCTAAGGTTCCATTATCTATGATTGTGATAATGATACTTTAATAAAATAGAACCATGTCACTGTACTAAAAATATTATATATGTATACAAGTTATATATACCTAATTGTTTATTTTACATGTATAATGACTTATAAAATGTGAAGATACATAAAAGTTTGACATAGTACCCAGAATACGTGATTGATTGTATGATGCTGATCCTGAGATTTTTATTTTATTTAATACTATATCTTTTCTTACACAGGATCAAGGTTAAAATGCAATATCAAGTATAATGACAAACAGTAAAACTAAATAGCAAGTAATAACCAATCTTCATAAAATCTCAACAAATTTATTTTGGTTTCACTTATTAGGAAATTATCTTAGATTAATTAATACATGTAAAACCACATGGCTACAGAGCAAGGAATTCACAGTCTATCACCAAAAGTCTTTCATTCTTTCTCTTACATGGTGGTTCTCAGACTTCAACATACATCAGAAACACCAGGAGGGTTTGTTGAAATGCACAATGCAGGCCCCTACCCCTAACTTTCTGATTTGGGAGGTCTTGCTTAGGTGTAAGAATTCCCACCTCCAACAAGTTCCTGCATGATGATAACTCTGCTGGCTCAGAACAGGACCTAGAGAACTGCTATTCTACTATTATGGTTCCTTTTAGATGAAGACAGCAATAAAAAAGATTCAGCAGGCTCATCTCATCACTGCCTCACAGGAAGGTGCGTGGCCATTAAAATCAGAATGCCCAGTGCCACAATGCCTTAACATGAGTCCTGGCTCCACCGCTTATAACGTTCATGTCCATCTTTTTACCCCACTATCCTCCTCCGTAAGATATTAATACTAATTCCAATCTCAAAGAACTGTTGGTCTTACAAGGATCAACATGCATAACATATATACTTAGAAATGGGATCGGTATATGGAATACACTCAATGAGTGATAACTGTTATCACATTTCACCCATCTGAGATTCCCAAGTGTTGAAAATTTTTTAAAGACATTGATTTATCTAGTTGTTATTTTCTGACAAAAGAAATACACAAACAAATTGACAGTGATGAAAATTTCTGAAACTAAATTAAGAAAAAATCCATTGTATGATTTCTCATATAGTAGTGGGCAAAATTTTCAAGCTATAGTTTATAAAGACACAGACCATATTTCAAGTAGGTGATACTTGTATTGATGTTCCATAAATCCTGGTAGCATACATAACAGTAAATCATAAATCAGTGAAGGAATTTCTGAAGTGAGTTGGGATAATAGGTCCTAGGCACTTTGCTTTAAGATGATTTAGCTTCTATAAAATTCAAACTCAAAAAGTTTAGATAAATAGAGAGTGAGTAAATCTATTAGAATCTTTGTCTGAAATATTGGATGCTATTATGTTATGCAGAAGGGTCAAAAAGTACTGGATCATAGTTGATTCATCACTAAATTGTGTAACAATAAACATGCTGAAATGTGAATAGCATTTGAGAAATCAAGGGTTCAAATATATTATTCTGTTTACTAAGTTTAAGAACCAAACTTCTTTTAACAGAGAAAAAGGGTCAAGTTGCTTCATGTGTGTGGATAACATGGACCATTCAATACACAAGTTAAATAACTAGAACAATGTAAAGAGAGAGATGGGGCGGGAGGAGAGACAGAGAGATGCGGGGAGCGGAGGGGAGAGCGGAGGACAGGAGGGGCCTGGAGGGGAAGGAGAGGGAGGGAAGGCAAGGGAAGATATTCCCCTTTAGATAATACTCTGAGACTTTCAACTAGAGGAAGCCCAGACACAATGATGAGAAGAGTACACCAAAAGAAAGTAAAAAACAAATTAATTCGGTTAAAAAATAGATTTAGAATGATTTCTATTTTTAATGCTAAAACACAAATAAGCCTCTGTCTCCCTCTCTCTCTCTCTTTGAGGTAGCCAGTAGTAATGAAAACAGTTTTTTCTTACTAAAGAGAAATGTTATTTTTTAACTAAAAATGTGTTTTTGATTGTATTATTTTTATTACCATTTAGTCCCCATGTACCCCTCCCCCCATGTTGTCCATGACCATGAGTCTTTTTTCCTTTGTGTTCAATCCCTCCACCCCCTAACCTCCCCCCAACTTAGCTGTCAGAAATGTTATTTTTACTTTGACAAAACTTGAGAAGGGTCTTCTTCTCCAGTGACAGACTAAATTCTACAGTTCTACTATCTACAGGAACAAACCTGTTTTCACTATATTTTTGAATGTCTCTAATATCTATGGAGGACCCTCCTAGTGCCGTTTATATAATAATTCAGAATCTTGCCCTGGCTGGTGTGGCTCAGTGGATTGAGTGCCAGCCTATGAACCAAAGGGTCGTCAGTTCTATTCCCAGTCAGGGCACATGCCTGGGTTGCAGGCCAGGTTCCCAGTAGGGGGCAGGCACATGAGAGACAACCACACATTAATGTTTCTCTCCTTCTCTTTCCCCCATCCCTTCCCCTCTCTCTAAAAAACAAATGAATAAAATCTTTTAAAAAATCTTAATGTATTTTATTACTCAAAAGAAGTTAAAGTTAATTTTAATCTAATAAATCTTTCAAAGCCTAAAAACAAGAACTTCAAATCCTATGAGTGTGTATAGATCCATAAAACAATGTAATTTCTATTTTTTTAAAGATTTTATTTATTTATTTGTAGAGAGAGGGGAAGGGGGGTTAAAAAGAGGGAGAGAAACACTGCCTCTCATGTGTCTCCCACTGGGCACCTGGCCTGCAACTTAGGCATGTGCCCTGACTGGGAATCAAACCAGCGACCCGCTGGTTCACAGGCCAGCTGAGCCACACCCTCTAGGGTAGTAATTTCTATTTTTATAGTATATAAGATCTAGGAGTGTTGTTCTGCCTCTAGCTTAGGCCACCTCTAACTCATTTTCAGAAAGGGAGTTAATTGTAAATTACAAACTTAGTCTTGTAAGAAAAATTTAGGTCACTTTTATAATAGTTTAATGTTTGTGCTCTCTCGTATAGGCATAATATTCACCAGTATTTACAGTATCTGAAACTCAAATGTCCCAGGAGTAGGAATGGAAGTTCCAAGGGCTTTTATAAGCTTCCTGTTGCTAAGGTAACCACATCCTTGATATCCATGTGTTCAACATGTCACTCTCACTTTGTGTCTTCCTCTCAGAAAGCCAGCACTGGTACATGGCATCAAAGAAACACAAGAAATAAAAACAATACAAAGACATAGAAAAATGTTTCTTCTTAAAGGATTTTTTTAAAAAAAATAATAAATTCTCTCAAGTTAATGTTGAAATCCTAAAACTCCTAAACTGAAGTCATAAAGAAATTCAATGATAAGCTAAGAATTAGTACATAAGTCTTCTATGGGTAAGACTATCAAATACTATGATAAAATACAAAAAAAAAAAGTTTATACATGATCAGGTGCAGAATAACACTCACACATATTTCAAACTCACATAAATATGAAATCTGTGTGAACAGTTCAATAAATTCAATGAACTTTTATAAAAGGTTATTTTAACTTTAAATATACCTACATAAATGCCTAAATATCAATGTCAGTTCAACCACAAAAAATTTGATCAACATAAAATATGTGTACAAGAAAGGCAATTTATTTTTATGTTAAATATGAACTTACATATTAATACTTCGATCACGATTTAAAGAAAAAATTTTCTACATCTGGTTCCTTTCTAAGGTGAAATATATTTAGGTTTAGGTCAAGAAAATTTCAGTAATTTTAGCTGTGCAGGAGCTTTGTATTTTGAAGAAGCAAAATGAAAAGGGAACCAACTGTATGGGAATATATATTTGCAAATGACACCTCAGACAAGTGTTTGATCTCCAAAATATATAAAGAACTCACATGACTCCATTCCAGGAAGACAAACAACCCAATTAAGAAATGGGCCAAGGACTTGAACAGACACTTCTCCAAGGAGAACATACAGAGGGCCCAGAGACATATGAAAAGATGCTCAGCATCACTGGCCACCAGAGAGATGTGAATTAAAACCACAATGAGATACCACTTCACACCAGTCAGAAGGGCCATCATAACCAAATCAACCAACAACAAGTACTGATGAGGTTGTGGAGAAAAGGGAACCATAGTACACTGTTGGTGGGAATGCAGACTGGTGCAGCCACTGTCAAAAACAATATGGAATTTCCTCAGAAAACTAAAAATGGAACTGCCTTTTACCCAGCAATTCCACTGCTGACATTACATCCTAATAATCCTGAAATACCAATTCAAAAGAACTTATACACCCTTATGTTCAAAGCAGCATTATTTACAATAGCCAAGTGCTAGAAACAGCCTAAGTGCCCATCTGTAAATGAATGTACCAAAAACTGTGGTACATTTACACAATGGAATACTATGCAGCAGAGAGAAAGAAGGAGCCCCTACCCTTTGCAACAGCATGGATGGAACTGGAGAGCATTATGCTAAGTGAAGTAAGCCAGGTGATGAAAGACAAATACCATATGATCTCACCTATAAGTGGAATCTGATCAACAAAACAAATGAGCAAGCAAAATATAAACATAGACACTGAAATAAAGAACAGACTGATGGGAAGAGGGGAGAGGATAACAGGGGAGAGAAGGGAAGGGTCGTCAAGGGACATGTATAAAAGACCCATGGACAAAGCCAAAGGGGGATAGGATTGAGGGTGGGGGAGGGAGAGGGGATTGGGGAAATGGAGACAACTGTACTTGAAAAACAATAAAAATAGAAATAATAAAAGAAAATTTCAGCAATTTCTAAATCATCATTTATATATACCATAAAAATTTAGAGATACTTTTATAAGTCTCTAATTAAAATCAAACAAATGACCTCATAGAATATCATACAAGGCAAAAGATAACTAAAAAATAACTGATTAATTAAGAAACGTCATTTTTTAACATTAGTCTAGACCTGCCTTTATTATTCTTAATTTTAGTCTTCAGTTTTTAATAACTGAATTCTAACATTTCTCTATATGTAGAGGTCAGAAATACAACACCTTCCTTTAACATAATCTTCAGCACACAGCATAAATAGTGGCCTGGCTTCCATCCTTTCTCCTTTATAAAGTCCCTGCCTCCCCAATAACTCATCAGCCCCATCAGCTCCTTTGAGTCATGCCTATACAGATTGAGCTATAGCTTAAACTGCTGAATATGAAGTACAGAAAGGGCTTCAGTGTCACCCCGCAATGTTAATATATGGACAAATGGTCAAAAAGTGAATTGCATTACAGAGGACACTTCTCAATACAATATAAATATTGTATCATCATTTTAGCATCTTGCTGGCTACTGCTGAGTTTAATGTTACATTTTTTTCTTTTGGAAAAAATGTGTTGGAAAGCTCATGACATCAAAGTTCTAATCAAAATGTTTAATACTAGGACAAAGGTATTTTAAAAATGGCCTAATCATAATCAACAGGTTCTGGTAACAAATAGGAACATATATTACCTAAGATTGAATAGAAAGTACAGATATGACTTGATTTTCATCATGCATAGATATAATCTGTTTTTGTAGTGACAGAGTATTAATAGCTACTATTAGAGAACATGAAAAATGAAGTTCACGAGTTGATGAGTTTTGATGAAAATTAAAGAAATATGAGACTGATATAGTCATGGCTTTTCAGACTGTGATTCAGATTGGCAGCTTGATGGCAAGTACATTTTTAAACAAAAATATTTTCTTTATAAACTTTAAAAATAATTTTATACATGGTAAAAAAATACCATGAAAAACTAGAGATCTATTAATTGGTATTCTGTTTCTCACCAGGTAGTCCAACTTCTTCACATCAGTTAAATAAAAGTCCCAGTAAAAATCAATGAAGACCACATTTCTGTTTCTGGCCAAAACTGACCAAAAAAAAAAAAGAACTTGATTTATCTTCTCACTGAAACAACTAAAAGAAAAAACTGAGCAAAATATAGTTTTTTAAAACACTGGCCATCAGACAATGAAAGACAGTGATCCTGATATGGACAGAAAACCAATGAGGTGGGTGCTACGATTAGACCATTTTAAAGCATTGAGACAGGAAGGAAGAACCCAGATGGAACCTGGCAGAATCCCGGATGTAAATCTCTGCGTTCAAGGTCTGGAGAGAATAAGGCAACTAGAGTTCACAGGAATGAGTGCCTAATGTGAGAGAAGTGCACAGAGAGAATATCAGATCTGCAGAGGGCCCTAGTGGAGCATTTAGCTGAGTATTGATGAGGGCATGAGTGTGAGGAAAATATCCAAGGGTAGGGAAAGAATAACCCCAAAAGATTAGAAGAAACAATATTTGTGCTCATTCAGAAGCAGTAATGTGTCTGTTCACACAAGTTGGACTGTAAAAATTTCATAATATAGTACCATTGGGAAGGGTACATACCAGGGTTTTGTATACGCTAATCTAGTTCTAGATTAATAGCTTAACTAGATTAAGCTTAACATAACTTAAAAGAAAGACCCAAAGGGATCAAATGGTTTCTGCCCTTAATTACATTCCAGAATAAAGCACAAAAATATTTATGGAATTGCAAAAATATTAATCCTCCAACCAAGTAAATTTTATAATTTATAATGAGGAAAATATGACATATAATGACGAGAAAAAAATCAACCAATTGAAACGGATGCTGAGCTAATGTTAGAAAGAGCACACAGGGTTATTGAAACAATCATTATAACTTTATTTTATATGTTTAAAAATTAAATAAATAGCATATAAAAAGCCAAAATCGAACTTCTAGATATGAAAACTACAATGTCTGAGATAAAAAATATACTGAATAGGACAATGTACAGATTACATATTATAAAAAAAGAAAAAAAAAATGAACTTAAAAACATAACAAAAGAAACTATCCAGAAAAACACATAGAAAATAATTGAAAAATAAACACAGTTCACCCTTTTTTTACAATACCCAGCTCAATGGTGTTTATAGTATGTTCATAGAGATGTCTACTAAAAACCACTGCCCTGTACACTTCATTGAATTCTTTGGTATGTGAATTATATCTTAACAGAGCTGTTTAAAAAATAAGAGCTGTGGGCAATTTAGAGGGTCATATATATGGAGACCTTAAATAAGAGAAGAGAGAGGAAGACAGAAAGAAGATTTGTAGAAATAATAAGCAAAGGGTTTTCAAATTTTATGAAAAGTATAAACCCTGGCTGGTGTGGCTCAGTGGATTGAGCACCAGCCTGAGAACCAAAGGGTTGCCAGTTAGATTCCCAGTCAGGACAGATGCCTGAGTTGTAGGCCAGGTCCCCAACAGGGGGCATGCGAGAGGTGACCACATATTGATGTTTCTCTCTCTCTCCCTCCTTTCCCCGCTCTCTAAAAATAAATAAATAAAATCTTTTAAAGAATTTATAAAAAGTATAAACTCAGAGATTCATTATGTTCCACAATTTGCAAGGGCAAGAAGGAAATAAAATTAAGGCATATCATAATCCAACTGCTCAAAATGAGGGATAAGAGAAAAATTTTAGAAGCTAGAGTTAAAAAGAAATGTTATATTCAGACACAGGGAGAAGAATAATAGTATATCTCTCACTAGAAAAAAAAGTAAACAAAAGGTTACAGAGCAACAGTTATTGAAAGAAAATATTTGTCTTAAAATCAGTTAGAATTATTCCTGACCTTAAGGGGAAAGCTTTTAGTTTTTGCTCATTGAGTACGATGTTGGCTGAAGGTTTCTCATATACGGACTTTTTTATGTTGAGGTATGATCCATTTATACCCACTTTGCTGTTTTTATCACAAATGGGTACTGCACTTTATCAAATGCTTTTTCAGCATCTATTGATATGACCATGTGATTTTCATCTTTCATTTTATTTATGTGGTATATTATGTTTATTGATTTGTGAATATTGTGCCATCCCTGCATCCATAAGATGAATCCCACTTGATCAAGCTGCATGATCTTTTTAACGTATTGCTGGATCCGGATTACCAATATTTTGATGAGGACTTTAGTAGCAAGTTTCATCAGAGATATTGGCCTATAGTTATCTTTCTTTGTTGTGTCTTTATCTGATTTTGGAATTAAGATAATACTGGCCTCATAAAAAGAGTTTGGGAGTCTTCCCTCTTCTTGAAGTTTTTGGAATAGTTTGAGAAGGAGAGGTGTTAGTTCTTCTTTGAATGTTTGGTAAAATTCACCTGAGAAGCCGTCACATCCAAGGCTTTTGTGTGTCAGTAATTTTTTTTTTTATTATAGCTTCAATTTCACTGGTTGTTATCAGTCTATTCAGGCTTTCTGCTTCTTCTTGATTCAGTTTTGGAAGATTTTATGTTCCCAGAAAGTTGTCCATTTCACCCAGATTGTCCAATTTCTTGGCATATAGCTGTTTGTAGTGACTTCCTACAATCCTTTGTATTTCTGTGGTATCGGTTGTAACTTCTCCTCTTTTGTTTCTGATTTTATTTATCTGGGTCCTCTTTTTTTTTTTTTTCTTGATGAGTCTGGTTAAAGGCTTGTCAATTTTGTTTATCTTTTCAAAGCTCCTAGATGCTTTCATCACTTTTATTCAACATAGCATGGGAAATTTTAGCCAGAGTGATCAGATAAGAAAAAGAAATAAACAGCACCCAAGTTGAAAAGGAGGAGATAAAATGTCATTATTTGTAGAGAATATGAGAGTGTACATAGAAAAACTTATAGTCTCCACCAAAAAAAAGATTCAACCTAATAAGTGAATTTGGCAAAATAGCAGGATACAAAGTCAATATTCAGAAATTGAAGGCATTTTTGTACACCAACAGTGAAATATTAGAAACTGAAACTAAGAAAAACAATCTCATTTACTATAGCAACAAGAAAAATAAAGTACCTATGAAAAAACTTAACCAAGGAAGTAAAAGACCTATAGTTGGAAAACTACAAAACACTGAAGAAAGAAATTAAGGAAGACACAAATAAATGGAAACCTATGCCATGTTCAGGGATTGGAATAATTAACATCATTAAAATGTCATTGAAATAAAGAACAAACTGACAGTAACCAGAAGGAAGGGGGGAAGAGGATAATGGGAGAAAGAAGGGTAAGGGTCATCAAGGAACATGTATAAAGGTCCCATGGGCAAAGCCAAAGGAGGTAGAATTAAGTGTGGAAGGCAGGGGTCGGTGAGGTGGGGGAGAGTGGTGGGCGAAAATGGAGACAACTCTACTTGAACAACAATTTTAAAAAAGGAAAGAAAAAAAGAAAAGAAAAAAAAATATCCATACTACCCAAAGCAATCTATAGACTCAATGCAATCCCTATTAAAATACCAATGATATATTTCCAATTTAGAACAAATATTTCAAAACTTTATATGGAACCCAAAACAATTGTGAATAGCCTCAGAAATCCTGAAAAAGAAAAACAAAGTAAGATGGATCACAGTACCTAATATCAAACTATACTACAAGGCCACTGTAATCAAAACAGTCTGGTTTTGGTATAAGAACAGACCCATAGATCAATGGAACAGAACAGAGAGCCCAGAAGTAAAACCATGTCTCTATGGTCAATTAATATTTGACAAAGGGGGTAGGAGCATAAAATGGAGTAAAAATAGCCTCTTCAAGGAATGGTGTTGGGAGAACTGGACAAGTACATGCAAAAAAATTAAACTAGACCACCAACTTACACCATATACCAGAATAAACTCAAGATGGATAAAAGACTTAAATATAAGTAGTGATACCATAAAAATCCTAGAGGAAAACAGGCTGGAAAACTTCAGATATCCCATGCAGCAATGTTTTTGCCAATATACCTCCCAGGGCAAGGAAAATAAAGGAAAAAATAAACAAATGAAACTATATAAAATTTAAAATCTTCTGCATGGTTTAAGAAACCACCATCAAAGTGAAAAGGGAACCAACTGTACAGGAAAACACCCTTGACAATACTAATCAGACAAGGGTTTGAGCTCCAAAATATATGAAGAACTCATACAATTCAACAACAAGAAGACAAACAATCCAATTACAAAGTAGCAAAGGCCCCGGATTGGTGTGGCTCAGTGGATTAAGTGCCAGCCTGCAAACCAAAGGGTCACGGGTTCCATTCCCAGTCTAGGGCACATGCCTGGGCTGCAGGCCAGGTCTCCAGTAGGGGGCATGTGAGAGGCAGCCACACATTGATGTTTCTCTTCCTCTCTTTCTCCTTCCCTTCCCCTCTCTAAAAATAAATAAATAAATAAAATCTTTTTAAAAAATGGGCAAAGGACCTAAACAGACACTTCTCCAAGCAGGACATACAAATGGTCCATAGACATATGAAAGGATGCTCAACATCACTAGCCATCAGAGAGATGTAAATTAAAACCACAATGAGATACCACCTCACACTGGTCAGAAGGGCCATCACTAATAAATCAACAAACAAGTGCTGGCGATGATGTGGAGAAAAGGGAACCCTACTGCACTGTTGGTGGGAATGCAGACTGATGCAACCACCATGGAAAACAGCATGGAATTTCCTCAGAAAACTAAAAATGGAACTGCCTTTTGACCCAGCAATTCCACTGCTGGCATTATATCCTAAGAGCCCTGAAACACCAATCCAAAAAGAATCTATGCACCCCAATGTTCATAGCAGCACAATTTACAATAGCCAAGTTCTGGAAATAGTCTAAGTGCCTATCTGTAAATGAATGGATCAAAAAACTGTGGTATATTTACACAATGCAATACTACTACACAGCGGGAAGAAAGAAGGAACTCCTACGTTTTGCTACAGCCTGGATGGAAGTGGAGAATATTATGCTAATGAAATAAGCCAGGTGGTGAAAGACAAATAGATGATCTCATATATAAGAGGAGTCTAATGAACAAAACAAATAAATGAGCCAAGTAGAACCAGAGGTAAGAAAACAAGGAACATATTGACAGTGACAGAGGGGAGTGAGGAGGGGTATAAGGGTGGAAAGAAAGGGAAGGGACTAGACAAGAAACATGTAAGAATGACACATGGACATGGACAACAGTGTGGGGATTGACTGTGGGAGCAGCGCGTGGGCTGGGTGGAAGAGAATAAAGGGGTTAAAATTGGGACAAGTGTAATAGAACAATAAAATATTTAACTGAAAAAATAAATAAAAGAAAATCAGATAAGTCCTTCAGTTTCGCTCCTTTGTTTCAAGTTGTTTGGGGTGTTCTAGGGTATTTGTATTTTCATATGAATTCATACGAATTTTAGAATTAGTTTGTCAGTCTCTACAAAGAAGCCCTCTGGGATTTTGAGTGGGATTTTATTGAATTTATAGGTCAATTAGTAGGAAATTTTCATCTTACCAATATTAAATCTTCTGACCCATGAATATGGTATATTTGTCCATTTACTTGGGTCTTTTATGACCGTGGTTGACAAAGATGTCAATGTTGTTTCGTTGGTTGTAACTAACGCACTAGATTTTGCTGGTGGTGGTGACCGCTACTGGCAAAGTGGCAGAGTGGGAGCGGATATGTGGAAAACTCCCTGCATTTTGTGCTCAATTTTTCTGTGAACCTAAAACTTTCTAAAAACTAAAGTGTATTAATAATTTAAAAAACGGATCTCAAATCACTAACCTTTCCTTCCATTCTCTTACTCCAGAACAAAATGAAAGCAATATAAACCAAAGAAAAGAAACAATAAGCATAAATAAATTAATTATGGTACAAAATCAGTTAAACCAAAAGTTGGTTCTTTGGAAAAAATACAAAGTTGGCAAACTTTTCACTAGATTGATCAAAAAAAAAATACATAGAAGATTCAAAGTACTAAAATCAGGAATTAAAGGGAAAATATCACCACCAATATTAATTAAAAAAAATAAAAAGGAAATACTATGTATAACTTTATGCTAATAAACTATGTAACATATGAAAAGGTCGGAGAAGAATCACCCCAGAAATCACAGAAAGACACAAATTACTGAAACTCAAGAATAAACAGAAAATTTGAATATGTCTTCAGCAAGCAAAGAGACCAAATTAGTAATTTAAACTATTCACACCAAGAAAAATTGCAGATATAGGTGAGCTTACTGGTAAATTCTACCAAACATTAAAAAAATAATTAATACCAAATCTTCACAAACTGTTTCAAAAAATAGAAGAGGAAGGAAAACGTCCCACTCATATTATTAGGCCGCTGTTCCCAAACACCAAAACCAAAGATTCACAGGGAAAAAAAAATACTGATGCATTACTTTTGAATACAGATACAAACATTCTCAACAAAATACTAACACACCAAATCCAGAAACATATTAAAAGATGATGCACCATGAAAGTAGGATTTATCACAAGAATGCAAACTTGATTTAACATCTAAAAATTAATAAATATAACACAAAATATTTATAGAAAAAATATCATTTCAGTAGACACAACAAAAGACAAAATCTCAAATCCTTTCATGACAAAAATAATACTCAAATTAAGAATAGAAAGCAACTTTTTCAACATGAGAAACAGCACCTACAAATCTCCACAGCTAACCATCACACTTAACAGTGAAAGATTAAATGCTCTTTCCTAAGATGAGCAAAAGTCAAGAGTGCCTTACACATAATTATACATTTCTACAAATTTGGACTATTTTATATATACTCTTTTGGTGCTTTTATACTTAAAACATATTATAATGTTATATATGTATTAAAGCATAATTCTATAGGCTACATACAAATATTGTAATAAATGGATTAACTACAGTGTATTTAAATAATCCCTATTGTTGGAACATAACAACAGTATGGGATACTTTGGGAATATTTTTAAGTTTTCCTTTATAAATAATTTGGAAGTGGGCATACTGGGTCAGTAGGAGAGCTTACAAAAACTTGATATATTTACTAAAATCCTTGCACTAATTTAGAAACCCACCATAACTTTGAGTAACATTTTGAAACTTTAACATTTCTACAGAATGAAGGTAAAACTCATTGTTGCCTTACTTTGCATTTTGATTAATTGCTATTGAACATATTTTCATGTTTATTGCCTATTCATCCTTTTGTTTTTTAGATTGTTAACAGTTTTGAAGTATTTATTTAAAATATTAAATAACTTTATGATACTTTATGAAAAAGTATCAACACACTCCCAGATTAATTAATAACACTCTCATTCTTTATATATAGCTACAGCATTTTTAACGTGGTAAAACTTTAAAGTTGTTAGATAATCGAAATCATTATTTCCTTCCATTGTGAGTTCTTCTCAATATCAGTATTCCTCAATTCTTTCTAAATTGTTTGTTTTACCTATAACTGTTTAATACATAAAATTTATTCTGATAAATATATGAATTTAAGGTTCTAATTTGAGTTTTTAAAAATAGATGGTCCAGTCCTAGCATGGTGTGGTTCAGTTGCTTGGAGAGTTGTCTGTAACGGAAAGGATGTCTTTTCGATTCCCCTAAGGGGCACACACCTAGGCTGCAGGCTGATCCCTGGTCTGGCAGGAGCTTGTGCGACCGCTGGCCTGGACACATATGATCCCCAGTGTCCCAGGTACGGGTGCTGACCTCCCTCTGGGCTCTTACGGGAGGCAATCAATCAATGCTTCTCTCTCACATCAGTATTTCTCTCTCTCCCTTCCTCTCTCTCTAAAAGCAATGGGGAGAAAAAAAGCAAAGTCCTCAGGTAAGGACAAAAAAACCTAAAAAAAGCAAATAGATGGCTCAGTTTTCTCACACATTTTTTAAAAATGAACTCTTCTGTGGTGAAGAAACATACAATAGAGACTTATTTGGGATATAACAGTAGTATTCACTGCTAAGAAACATTATCCAAAACTGGGGAATAAAGCAAAAGAAGGAAGGCATGTTCTTTCAATGCCATACTGAAGCACTGAAAAACAGGCCCACCTATGAAATATTTAATTCACAATGGGAATGTAAATAACTTTCTTTGATACATTATTTATAAATAATCAGAGGTTAGGTTCTGAAATTACATGTTAATTTATTAATTTGCAGGGGATGAAAATGTAATTATTTTTATCCTAAAATGTTCATATTTTGTCATAAAGGATTATGATTTTATTGCCATGTAAGAAACAACTTTATATATATTCTAGCAATTTTATTTCAATACCTTTTCTTCAATAACTATTATAAATACTCAGTTCCTTAAATTTTAAACCAGTTTTATATCTCATTGGTTCCTATGTTACTGATGTAAATAGGCAAGTACAACTTTGGCAAATTATTCTAGAGGGGTACAACAGCCATGTTTACATAACATTTATAACTTTTTAAAAATTAACTTGTAGTTCTGTGTAAAAATTATTAAACCCATGTATTTTAAAACTATTTATTATTTATTAATCTTTATTCTTTGGGTAGTATTTAGTTGATGATTCCTGTTGTTTGTGCCCCTCATCAACTTTTAAATTCTCCTTTGTTATTGTATTGTCTTACTTATTTATATCTTGAAATGTGATTTGATTATATAATTTTTGTTTGATTTAGGTTACTTCATTTTTTCAATATATTTCAAACTTAAACATATATAATATTAAACATCAAAAAATAAATATAAGCTTAGCATTTTATAATAAGTTCAAAACCATCTTCTGTCACTTACTCTACCCCGACCTGACCCGTATGTGAACTCTTGTAATTCAAATTGGGATTTTAGATCCAAACATTTGAGACTGAATTGTGATTTTGATGTTATGCATGGTTTCATTTAAGAATAAAATCTCCATTACATTTGATCACAGTTAAAACAATGTTAATTAACAATAATATGCCAGGAAATACAAAGAACATTTAAACACATCCTCTCATCATTAAATTACCTTCTAGTTTAATGTTGTCTCATGTGTTAATTTTTTCTTTCCCCACCCTTGCCTGGGGAAACTAAAAAGTTTTTGCAAAACAAAGGAAAGCATCAACAAAATAAAAAGACAACCCACAGGATGGGAGAACATATTTGCTGACACATCTGATAATAAGTTAATATCCAAAATTTATAAAGAATTTACAAAACTCAACACCAAAAAAAAAAAAAAACAATTTAAAAATAGTCAAATGACCTGAATAGACACTTCTCCAAAGAGTACTTACAGACGGCCAATAGATACATGAAAAGATGCTCAATGTCACTAATCATCAGAGAGATGCAAATTAAAACCACAATGAGATACCATCTCACACCTGTCAGAAAGGCCATCATATATCAACAAACAAGTGCTGGTGAGGATGTGGAGAAAGGGAAACCCTTTTGCATTGTTGGTGGCAAGGAGATTGCTGCAGCCACTGTAAAAAGTGTATGGAGATACCTCAAAAAAATAAAAATGGATCTGCCTATTGATCCAGCAATCCCACTTCTGGAACTATATCTGAAGGAACCCAAAACACTAATTCAAAGGAACATAAGCACTCCTATGTTAATTGCAGCATTATTTGCAATTGCCAAAGTCTGGAAGCAGCCCAGTGTCTGTCAGTAGGTGAGTGGATAATACAACTATGGGACATTTACACAATGAAATACTACTCAGTCATAGAGAAAGAATAAAACTTTACCCTTTGTGACAGTATGGATGAACCTGGAGAACATTATGCTAAGTGAGATAAGCCAGTCAAAGAAAGACAATACCATATGATTTCAATCATATGTGGAATCCAATGAACAAACTGAACTAACAAGCAAAATAGAGACAGACTCATAGCAGAATAAAGAAGCTAAAGAAGTGGGGAGGTAAGGGGGCACAGGGATTGAGCAAAAAGGAAAAAGTACTCATGACCATGGACAAAAGTATGGTGGTTTCAGGGAGTGGGGGCTAAAGGTGCCTAAATGCTAATGGGAAATAAACAAAGAAACAAAAAAACAAACTTCTGACACTGGTTCCATTACTATCTCCATTTAAGGTAAAACAATTTGAGGCTTAGATAAAGTGCCCAAGACCACAAACTTCTAACTTCCATCCAAGAATTCAATCTAATTTTGTCTTCTAGAACAGGTGCTCCAAACCACTGTGATTTTTAGTCTAGTTTAAATACATGTTTACTTGATTTCAATGTTCATCATCAGACATTGTTTGCATGTTCTCATATTTTAATTTTTAATTGTTTAATTATTTAGTTCACTATAAAGTACTGTCAACATTATTTTTAAAGAGGAAACATTGGAAAATATTTTCTAAGTCTTATGTATAAAAATCTGTATTTATCTTGCTTTCACAATTTGATGACAACCCAATGGTGAATAAAAACTTGAATGTCACTTTTGCCCTTTAATTCAGCAAAATTTGCCCCCTTATCATTTACAATGTCATGCTCTAGATAGGCAATACAATACCAGACTATATTTTTACCATTATCTGTTTTATTTTTTTTACCTAGATGTTAATCAGATGAAGAAATATGTGGAAATTATAACATTTGTCAAGGTATAGCTAGAATACCTCTCTTTGCATCTATTTTGTATATAATACAGTGAATCTTTTTGCTGTGAGTAATTAATTCTCTTTTTTTAGCTACAGAAAGTTTTCAAGTATGCTTGAGTTGCCAATTCTGTTCCATTTTTTTATATTTCCTATGACTGTTCCTATTGCTTCTCACTAACTCAAATATGTTTTTCATGTTCAATTCTTTATTTGTTTTGACTATCAGTGAGCTTTTCAAATCCATCTTACATTCCATAGATAAATTATTTTTCCACTAGACCTGTGTTGTGTGCTTTTTTATTTATATGTGTGTAATCTGACTTCATTATTTCCGACATAAAGATGAACCCAGAAGTAGGTTTCTAAAATGATAGGCAATTTTTGGTCCTATTTTGTGGATGAAGCCAAATCAATATATAGTTTGATGAAAGCAGATAATGATCCAAAAATAAGCAAGAAAATAAGAGAACTTGGTTTTATCACCCAAAAGATATAGACTTATAAGAGGCTGATGTGGGTTTAATACTTGACTACATATTATAACATAAAGAAATATTTTTAAAATCAGAATGATAAAGAGAAACAGTTATAAGGAATATTTTTATGAATCATAGAAACAGAAAATTAACTTTGGATTTTATCTACCATGCCCAATTTTAGATAACTATACCCAAATTTAAATGATAATAATATAGTAATAATAGTAATAAATAAGTTGAGAAGAAAGAAAAATATATATATACTAAATGTTATAATTTAGAAAGTCCTATGATAGAGATTTTACATTTTTAAAGTTTTTGGTTTGAAAGACAATAACTGAAAAGCTAAAAACAGAAACCTACAAACCTTTAGGAGTTTTATTGTTTTGTTGATATTTAAGTACTGACTACATTTTTATGACATGGATATCTAATTAATGTTTTCTATCTTTCTGAATTATATGTCAGTTTTGATTCCCAGTCAGAGAAGACTTTGGCCATGACTCTAATATGTATGTAAATATATAACCTATATATGAAAATATAAGTATAAAAATCTATATACTTAATGAAACTATACATTTTTATTACTTAACTTACAATCAGATTGTTTGAAAATTTCTGAAGTTAAAATAGGCTTACACCATTTTGAATATTTCCTAAAACAATTTCACCTTCTTTCACTTCTATCTAAATCATAGTTGAAAACAATGAAGAGTTCTAGCACTTTGTTGCCAGAAAATGAGACTTTTCCAACAGAAAAAGAGGGCTTTTCAATAGAAGTAGCTTTCAGAAACATAGACCTAAAGGTCAAAGTACTGTCATTTATTTTGAATTTTCAGCACATCTTAATTTTTTTTCTTCAGTTGCCACCCACAAGCCATTGATCAGCAACCTCCTTTATTTTTGAGTTCCTAGATTTTCTAAAGTATGGCTTTTACAGCTAAATATGCTCCAAGCAGCATAAGCTACGTTTAACTACCCAACTTGCAGAAAGAAGAGGTTTCAATAAAAATGATGCAAAATTTAATGGAACAGTACTAATCAGACATTGTACCTAAGGAAAATGCCTCCAAATGGTAGATTTTTAAGAAAGGTTGAGAACTATACATTCCACAGAAATGAGTTATGTGCAATGTTTTGTAAACTTGAATCATTTTATAAATGTTGAAGAAAAAGTTTTAATATCCAATCTACATTTTTCCAGGGTACAATGTCAGAAAACAAATAAAAATTATTATTTCTCTGATATTCTTAAATTTCACTATATTTTTTAATTTCTTGGTAGTTTTTTCCTAGTATATAGGTATCATTCACTGAAGTACTCATATAAATTATAATTTCCCTGATAATCTTTTAAGTCTTCTGTATATTCTAATTCTTGGTAGTTTTTTTCTAGCATGTATCATTGACTGAAGTACTCATATAAAAATAAATATTGCTTGTAGGCATGCAAATGACTTCAAATATTTCTGCACTTCACGGTGAATTGCTCATTCACCTGAGTGTTTAACAGTGTCAATGTGCTCAACATTATCATATTTAATTGAATAGTTCAACAGGATAATATGCTGGGGCACACACCATTCTGTGAAATCGTTCAATGCATTGAGCTCACAATAAATAAAGCAATGCTTAAATACAATACAGGGGACTTAGAGAAAATTATACAAAATAAGAAGGAAGAACAAGAGACAAGAAAGAGAGAATTTTGTGATAAAAAGGGAAGGTAGATGGATGTCTGGGAAGAGATTTCTAAAGTCTGATTAACATGACCTCTTTAACCTCATCTTCTTAAATGACACCAAAAACAAATATAACTCAAGAAGAAAAGAGATTATGTTTGAATATTACAAACATGGCAAGTGAGCACTATTTCTGTAGCTTTAATCTAGAGAAGGGGTATGCTTTTTTTTACATTGTAAATATTTTATTTTAATTTTTTAATTACTTTATTGTTGTTCAATTACAGTTGTCTGCATTTTCTGCCCTCTTCTCCTCCCCACCCATCCAAATCCACCCCCCTCCCTTGCTTCCACCCTCCCCTTTGTTTTGTCCATGTGTCCTTTGTAGTGGTTCCTGAAAACCCTTCTCCCCACAGTCTCCTTCCCCCTCCCCTCTGGCTATTGTTAGATTGTTCTTCATTTCAATGTCTCTGGTTATATTTTGCTTGCTTTTTTCTTTTGTTGATTATGTTCCAGTTAAAGGTGAGATCATATGGTATTTGTCCCTCACCGCCTGGCTTATTTCGCTTAGCATAATGCTCTCCAGTTCCATCCATGCTGTTGCAAAGGGTATAAGCTCCTTCTTCCTTTCTGCTGCGTAGAATTCCATTGTGTAAATGTACCATAGTTTCTTGACCCATTCATTTGTAGATGGGCACTTAGGTTGCTTCCAGCACTTGGCTATTGTAAATAGTGTTGCTATGAACATTGGGGTGCATAGGTTCTTCTGGATTGGTGTTTCAGGTGTTTCAGGTATTTTGGATTGGTGTCTTAGAGTATAATCCCAGCAGTGGTATTGCTGGGTCAAAAGGCAGTTCCATTTTTAATTTTCTGAGGAAATTCCATACTGTTTTCCACAGTGGCTTCACCAGTCTGCGTTTCCACCAACAGTGCACTCGGGTTCCCTTTTCTCCGCATCCTCTCCAACACTTGTTTGTTGATTTGTTTATGATGGCCCTTCTGACTGGTGTGAGGTGGTATCTCATTGTAGTTTTAATTTGCATCTCTCTGATGGCTAGTGATGCTGAGAATCTTTTCATATGTCTCTGGGCCTTCTGTATGTCCTCCTTGGAGAAGCGTCTATTCAAGTCTTTTGCCCATTTTTTAATTGGGTTTTTGTCTTCCTGGAGTGGAGTTGTGTGATTTCTTTATATATTTTGGAGATCAAACCCTTGTTTGAGGTATCATTGGCAAATATGTTTTCCCATATAGTTGGTACTCTTTTCACTTTAATGCTATTTTCTTTAACCATGCAGAAGCTTTTTAATTTGATAAGGTCTCATTTGTTTATTCTCTCCTTTATGTCCCTTGATTTAGGGGACATATCAGTGAAGATGTTGCTGTGTGGAACGTCTGAGATTTTCCTACTGATGTTTTGCTCTAGGACTTTTACGGTGTCACGACTAGAGAAGAAGTTTGGACAAACTTTTTCTAAGGGTCAGAGAGTAAAAATCATATGGCTTTTTGGGTCCTCTGAAAGCAGGCAGACAATACATAAACAAATGAATGTGGCTGTGTTCCAATAAAATCTTGTATAGAAATCAGATTGTAGCCACCGAAGGTCCATGGACTTACACCACTAGCCTGTGACGTAGATATAAAGTCAACTCATCTTTAAGCTTGGATGGTCTAAAATGTCATGGGCAATATAGTCAGTCCTTTCATTTAATTAGGGATCCAGTGACACCTTTAGAGGTCGTTCTTTTTCTCTAATGGAATAACCTAAAGCACTAATTGCATCAACTTATACAATTGTGTCATGAATTACAATCATTTCTAATGATCTCAAGATCTTCATTTCTTTCTCACATTGTACATGTCCTAATTCAATTTTCATTTCTAGATATGTTTTAACATGCATTATAGGAAAGAAGCTTAAAGGTATCACCCTCACACGGGTATGGAGGCTGGGTAAAAAAAGATAAATGAATTAAGAAAAAAAACAAACTCATAGACAGTCAACACTATGTTAACACAAAAGTAACAATGTGTCAGTCTTTACTTTTAGAACATTTTTTTAAAATTTCAAATTATGCAAATTAATTATATCCCACTATTAAACTTACTAAGATAATTAATATATTATTTAATGACATAAGATGATCTTTGTTGTATTCATTCTATGGATATTTATTGATCAAGGACAATATCCCTAATATTGTCAGATCTGTTAACTATTAACGGACTATGAATCATAATAATAGTATTTCTATGTTTCTCACTCCTAGGACCAATACAGATGTTCTTGCAGATTATTCCCACAACTGCAGAACGTTTGGCAAAAGGTTTAGGAATCTGAGGGACCAGGACTTGCTTTTCAGCTTTTTCACTGGCTAAATGTGTGACCTCAGATTATGATCTGAACTTCATTTTCCAGAAACATAAGATAATGACAATGATGTCCAATATAAGTGATTGTTATAAGGAATAAGAAAAATAAACATTCTCTCTAGAGTTCAAAATATGTTAATGTTGTTTTCTTCTTTCCTTATCCTAAATGGATGATTCTTAGAGTGCAAAAATATCAGAAATCCTTTTCATCAGAGAACAACTGGTACAGAAAAAAAAAAAGCCATTGGGAATAAAACCATTTAAAAGAAGAACCAAATTTTTATTGTAATTAAACAGGGGTCAATGGACTAATTGGGATGTTACTCTGAAAAAATGTGATTAAAATTATGGATATAACTTTATCTTGTATTCAACAAAATAAATTTAATCCTGTAAGTACAATCATGTGCTCATTTGTAGAACAAAAGAAAGAATTATGTTCACGGAGAAGGCAGTATAACTTCTTTGGATAAAAATATATGATAATGTAATATAACATAAATGAGGTCATAGTTTTAGCAAAAGAGCTATTTTTGCGAAAGGAATTACAGAGCATTTAAAACAAAAAGTCCTTCAAAGCAAATAAATAGTGGATAAAGTTTAATAAAACAAAGAGCTAGTTGATACTTAACCAATTATAGGGTACAAATCTATTTCAGAGATTCCACATAGCCTATTCTGACCTAAAACCAAATTTTCTTAATTACGACAGTAAAATGTTAGGTGAAATATTTTTTGTATTAAAAAACTCTTTGTAAATGTTAGGTAGAAATAGTTTCATTGTTATTATTACATACAAATTATGTGAACAGCCATTTGAAGAAATCTTATTGCTGAACTGTCTTTGAAAAATATTAAAAAGTTTGGGGAAAACATATGAAATGATGTTCCTGTAATTGTGCTTACAAACTCACACTTGGTTGTTATGAAGTGATCCATGATTAACCTTATTAATATAATTAGCAAAAAACTTAAATATGATCTACAACTTTCTCAGAAGAATTAATTTACTTTATCATTAAAAATGGACCTTTTCCCCCTGGCTGGTGTGGCTTATTGGATTGAGCGCTGGCCTGCGAGCCAAGGGGTCGCTGGTTCAATTCCCAGTCAGGGCACATGCCTGGGTTACAGGTCAGGTCCCCAGTGAAGGGACGCTTGAGATGCAACCACACACTGATGTTTCTCTCCCTCTCTTTCTCCCTCCCCCTCTGTCTAAAAATAAATAAATAAAATCTTTTTTTAAAATGGACCTTTCTTAGACAATACAGTAAGAATATAATATTTCTTAATGTATTTTAAAAATTGGCACAATTGTTATAAAATAGCAGAATAATTATAAAGTTTAAAATATGAAGTTAAAAGATATTGTAGATATACAAAACATATTTACAGTTTTTACCTATAATTGGAAAATTAAGATCACACAATGCAACGCATGCTCCATTTTCCTAGAATATATTTTATTTTTTTCTTCATAGTGCATGCCATAGTACACACATTTTGACACATTCTGAACAAACCAAGAAACTACTTGATGTCACAGTGAGTAGTTTGCTACCCAAAATTAGATTATTTATTTAGATATTAAATTATATCTCCCTCAATGAATTGGAGATTCAATTATAGTAAAAGGAACAGGTTTGGTGACCCTTTCTGTGATTACACCTTGAATACAAATGTATCTAATTCATTAATGACTATCATTTTCCTAAATAAGTGATTATATTCGCTTATTGTCCACTTAAGTTAAACTAGTACCGCATATGCATTTTCATAAAATACGTAAGTGGAATAAAACCTCTAATGTACAATATAAATTGAATCAGTGAAATTCTGTCTTTTAATATGTATATATCACATTATTATGAATCAAACTGAACAAGATTTTACAAACATAAGTGTATAATTTGCAGGAGGTATTTAAAATCGCACAAGGATTCTTATAAAGGCACTAAAATACTGTACCACATTATGCTACTTAAAAATTACTGAAAATTTCAGTTAAATGTGAACCGTAAAAAGGAGGAAAAATACTTAGTTAATCATTAGCATTGTCAAAAAGTTAATTGTATTGACTGATGAAAATCATACACTGCCAGTGCAAGATTAAAGAAGTAGCATTATTTTTGCTAGTTTGTAGAACTCAAGATAATCTTCAATTAGGAGATTCATAAGTAAAATTTAAGAAGAACAGATCAAAATATATCCTTCTATACTGAATATGGGCAAGACTAAGGATAAGCAAAGTTCACTGCTACCTGAGAATAGTTTTAGATCCTATGAAGAAGACTGTAACAAAATCTCATAGTTGAAATAAAACTTTGAAAAAAAATAAAAAAGAAACTGTTTGGCAGGCTATACTGATTCAGGCCAACATTCTGAAGTCACGTCCACCTGGCACAAATCAGTTAGTGAGTCGCCAGCATCTCAAAGGCCAATCCAATCTGCTCCTGTCCTGTGGGTGCTGCCGTGGTCTCCAGCCCACGGCTCCCTGTGCAAAAGCAAACCTGCCACTGCAGGGTCGGCATTCTAGTCCAAGAATCTTTCTAGATTCCGTTTCCCTACTGTTATGAAAAACAAAATTGCCTTTTTAAGCATTTTTAATGCATTTATATAAACGAATGTTTTCTCTTTTGGAATAAATGGTTATTTTAAATGACAGAACTTTATGGTCCATTGATTATAGAGGTCTGCATTTCTCAACATTTCAGCCTCTGTTATTCTATAAACATCACTTTTCTTAACCCTAGCACTTTAGTCTCAAAAAAATACCAGGGAGGAAAAAGTAACTAGAAGTTCATGGGATACTCTGAGAAACAATGCTGAAAAAAATAGGATAATTTACTAGTAAATTATATTGAAAACCATTCACATTGTAACCTGTTTTGAAATATAAGCTTTTTGAGGGTAAGACTATGTCCTTTAAATGATAGTATATAGTCGTATTTATATAAAACAAAAAGAATAGCAATTTTAATAATTTCTTTGCTTATTTATATGTGAAATATAAGTACACAGCTTTATGTTTGGATCTGCTTATTTATTATGAATGTTGGCTTTAAAGGCAATACATTTCTGTGTCAAATAAGCACAGATGACACCTCGGTCTGTTTCACATCCCCATGGGTCTTATGATGGCTTTCTGCACGCCACATAACAGTCTCTGTGACATTCAGGCTTGGATGTCACCCAACTTTTTAAAGCTAAATGTAGACAAGACTAAATTATTACTCATAGGGCCTCCTCAACATCAATCTTTATATTTCTTTTTACTTCTTCTCTCTGACATCTACTACATCCTCCTCAATGCCTCAGAACACTGAACATATTTTAGATGCTGAGCTTTGTTTTTGATGTCCATATTAATCAGGTTGCAAAGTCATCTTATTATCATCCTAGAAGCCTTTCTAGGATACATCTCACTGGGTCTCCAAGGAACAGAAAAACCCTCGGATGTGCTTCTGTTATTTCTTGCTAGGATTGCCGTAATTCATTACATTCCGGTCTACCTGTCACCTCCGCTCCTAGCTGCTTACAGCAAGTACACACTCCAGTAATGTGTGAAGGCATACAAAAACCACAATATCTGATCACATTACTTTAGCAAAGAGGAAATTCTGCTTGTCTCTAGAAAAGCTGTGAATTGTTTTAAGCCTTTATTTCATACAAACATGACTGAACTACAGTCAAGTGACTTGTTAGCACT
The DNA here is from genome assembly GCA_004026765.1 of Micronycteris hirsuta. NCBI lineage: Eukaryota > Metazoa > Chordata > Mammalia > Chiroptera > Phyllostomidae > Micronycteris > Micronycteris hirsuta. The sequence continues at coordinate 189,477 of PVJI01000223.1, read as the reverse complement.
AACTACTATTTTTCTTAGCAAAAGTGCCACACACTGAAAGTATTCATTCCCAAAACCAAGTTTACCTCACAGAAAATATAACAGTTACCATCTTAAAAGGTTGAATGATTTTCATTTTATAAATTGATTTCCATTTTTAATGAACTTGGGAGGAAAGCTTATTATTTAAAAGAATCTTGTTAAAATTACATATGATTTTATAACACAAATAATTACTCCTGTTTATTTGTAGCATAAACTTGAAGGTTAGTGGTAGGGTATTAGGCTTAATAAGGCAAGGAACACCTGTGCTGATGCTGTAAAAAGAAACAGCCACCTTTGTTTCAGTCGTGATACTGAACTGTGAATAAGCACCCCAGGAAAGCTAGTGAAGCAGAGGCAGATTTAAAAGACTGTCTGTCATCCAGCCAATCAGAGAAATTAACCAAAATGAACAATAAGATATACCCACCTTTTATTTCAGATGATTCATTTGTACATTTACATTTCTTTGTTTTGGTGCTTGTATCAACATACAAGCAACTTTCTTTTGCTTATGTTATTCTGTTTCAGTGTCAAAAGAGCATCATCAGAAATCTCCTTCTTATAAGACTGAAGGCCTTTACTTAATCTGCTATGTCAAATCTGACTTGTAAGGTTCACATATGTGGCAAGATGCGTCTATCTCCACATCAACTGCATAAAAGGTATAAACAATGAGAAGGCAAAAGGCCTGCTACACTCTCTCCCTGCCCATACCCCTTAACTATTGAAGACACCTTTTACGGTAGAACTCGAACATTATATTAATATGAGCATGTTGTTACATAACTGCAAGTGGTCTGTCAAACACACTTGCCCAGATAATAAGCTTGAAAAATGGCAATATCTCCCAGAATCATTACTTGCTTTAGAAGTTGGTATACTAAAGGAAGGCAAAAAGCAAAGTACGTATGCATGCTAATATTCAGAACAGATGGTGGGTGGCCATAGACAATGTTGAAAATAAGAAGAATTTTGATACCAAAATCATCCTTGAGGAAAAAGACATTGAGATCCTCTTGAAAATCAGCAAGACCTATTATCTAAAAACACTGTTATACAATTTTTGGAGTTGACTAAGCATGTAGGCAGCACACTTTGGAAGACCAATCCCTTACTAAAATACTTTCTTTTCAAAAGAGGAGAAGGGAGGGAGAGAAACACTAATGTAAGAGAGAAACATCAATTGGTTGCCTCTTGTACACACCCTGACCAGGAACCGAACCCTCAACCCACATATGTGCCCTGACCAGGAATCGAATCAACAACCTTAAGCTTTGCAGGCAGATGCCTGACCAACTGAGCCACACTGGCTAGAGCCCTTAATAAAACATTTTTATTAAAACAAAGGTAAAGGTTTCTGTAAGAATAATAATCAGCACAGTGTCCTACAGTAGTATAAATCTTATCATGTAGCCTTAAATTCAGGATTATCCTCTCCTCTTATGAATAGCCTCCTTCTTTGTCTTTCCTTACAATCTCCATAAAATAACAGTTGCAACAAGAAAAGCAGAGGCAGCATCTTCTTTCACTATTAACTATTTTTCCCTGTGAGTGTAACATCTTCAACACCATCCTTGATTGGCAGCAAAGTTGTCATATTTCCAACATTCAGTTCATCATAAAGGCTTGTTCACCTCTACATGAATCAAAAACATACCTACTAAGATACTTTGAGAATTTCGCACACTTTGAAAGGAATTTCTTAGTATAAGGACTGAGCAATTTCCCTTCTTCAAGCCAGGAAACCCTAGACACGCTTACCCTGTAAACAAATTTGAAATGTCCATTTACTCATTTCTTCATTTATTAACATTTTTATTAAGTAATATTAGAATATCTACAACACAACCTAAGTACAACTTTAAAGTGCTATCAAAGTAAGAAAAATCATAATGTTTACCATGTTATTTACTCAAAACAGCCATCGTGACAAAGAACACATTTTTTAATATTCAAACTTATTTCGCAGTTTCATATATACTAAACTTAGTGGCAGGGACTCTATCATCTTATAAACGCATAGTCCCTCTTCAGTCTTTATCTAGACCTGTAGATGTCATGCCAGGAGCCAGGTGTAATACTGTGAATTAGACAGGTAAAGTCCCTGTCCTCAAGAACATGGGGGGGGATGGTTATAAATTATGATAAATGCCACAAGATAATAATGAAATAAGAAACTTTCCTTAGATGCAACGGATATGAAGTTGTCTCTGAGGACATGACATTTAAGCTGATATCTAAAGGTGATAATAAACTTGCCTTTCGAAGAGATGGGCAATAACATCTTGGTGGTTGTAGAGGCCACAGTAAAAGTCCAGTGAAGGGAAGGGGCTTGATTATGAAGGAAAACAGTATGAGCAAAGTATAAAGACGGAGAAAAGGGTCAAGACAAGTTTGTAGAGGAAAGCAGAACAGCTGAGGAACCATGAACTAAGGAAAGCTGTGATAAATAGTTCCAATGTCATTTAAATAGAAAGTATTGAAAGAATTTAACAGGAAAGTCAAAGTGACATGATCTATGTTCTTAACTAGTCATTCTGGCTGCTGAGTGTAGATTTGAGAAATAATACTGTGAGGATCCTCAATTTCTAGTTTGATAAATGGAGTGGATTGTTTCTTAAGAAACAATGAAACTCGTGAGATTAAGAGTCTGAAGGAGTGAGATAAATGAAATCGGTAACAATATACACAACTTTCTTTTGGACATTCAAGTTTGAGATGTTTATGAGGCATTCAAGAAGAGATATAAAGTAGACAGTTTAGAAATAGAAGTGTGAACTTATAGAGTTTAAAATATAAATTGGGGAGTCAAGAGCATATATAGTATATTTAAAACCAAAGGTTTACAGGAAATCACCTATAAAGTTGGTTGACATAGAGAAGAGATAAGAGATCAGATCAATCCCAGGGTACTCCATTATGTAACAGCCAGGAAAAAAAAAAGATTATTAATACAGGAGAAGAGGCAGGAAAAAGAAAATGAGGTGAGAAGAATGTTTCAAGAAGAAAGGAGTGGTCAGAGATTGCTGTATGGTGAAGGAAAATCAGAGGTGAAAACTCTCCACTAGACTTTGCCAGTGACCACGGCTGCCACCGACATCAGGGGCGAAGGCAGTTACTGTGACACCGTAGGACAGGAAATCAGAAGGAAGGCCGGTGTCAGATGAACTGCAGACGATCAAGGGGAGAGAGCGTGTTTATTCCATACATATGTCTCACTGTTTGACAGCACGATATATATAAATAAAACTAAGAATTTACTAGAAAGGTCATGTTACTGTAAAACAGTAATTAATGACATAAAGTGAAGGAGGTGTACTGTATGCACCTATACCACCCAGCTCTGTACAGTACTCTAGGTTTAGGGATTAAAATTCCTAGGGAGTTCAAAGAGAATTTAAATTAATTTGATCTCTTTTTCAGATAATAGCAGTTCTTCATTCTGCTGCCCATGTAAAAATGAGTTTTAAAAAAAGCATGTATAAGCTATTTTTGCAAAAAAGAATTCTGCAACAAAACCAAGAAAATAAGTATAATGTGACATATATATAGATGAAGAATATATTATCCAATAATATAAAATATTAGATGACAAGCACTGGGCACTCTCAGGAAAATGAAAACTTGGCCTCAATATTTTAAAAATATAAAAGGAGAAACAGACTGAATGAAAAATAAGTTAGAGGAACTAAAGAAATATTTTAAGGAGATAAATTATATCATTGTAAAATTTAAATATTACTAGAAACAGCTCAAGAACCAACAGTGCTAAAAACTGAAGCTATGATGTACAGAACAAGCTTAAGAAAAGCACAAATATAAATTGATAAATTCAACCAGAAAGAAGAATATATAATTAAATCCAACAAATACACTGTATTTATGGGTTCCACATCTGTATATTCACCCAACTATGGATCAAAAACATATTTTTTATTTATTTCAATTGAATTTATTGGGGAGACATTGTTTAATAAAATTATATAAGCTTCAGGTAAAGAATTCTACAACACATCATCTCTAGACTGTACTGTGCATTCACCACCCCAGGTCAAGTCTTCTTACATCACCATTTACCCCCCATACCCTCATATACAAATTTTTAAATGTTACGTTGTCACTGACATGTATAGCACTATGTAGATAATCCTACAATGTTTGCATCTGTACTGAACATGTGCAAACTTTTTTCCTTGTCATTATTCACTAAAAAATCCAGTATAACTATTTATAAGCATTTATATTATATTAGGTATTATAAGTAATTTAGAGATGATTTCAAGTATTTGGGAAGATGCACATAAGTCATATTAAGTCCTATGCAATTTTATAGTAGGGACTTGAGCAGCCATAGATTTTGGTATCTGTAGGGCATCCGGAGAGTCTTAGCTCCTCCAACTAATAGTAAAAAAATAGCTATACTGTTTATCTGTTATATGTAATAATATGTGTAAAATGTGTTTACTATATGAAAAATAATTAGTTGAAAACACCCTCTATTCAGAGATAACTTTTGTGGAAATTAGAACATTAAAATACGGGGGATATATAATCAGAAAGTGATGATTTTTCTATATAAACTTGGCTATTTTAAGTTTTGGAAAAGAGGTCTACATTAGGGTAAGCAGAAGTGTAAGTTCTCATAAAAGCTTTATGGACCTTTTGCATTAACTTCAGAAAAATTTCAAAGCTCCTTTTTATCTCAAATAAACTAATATCATTCAACATTAATATTAAAATACAAAAGGCATAAAACTAAATTTAAGTCAATGAGGTTCCTAGGAAGATAAATATATAGCTGTAAGCTTTATATACTTCAAAACTCTGAAAATTCCAATAGTAGAAAATCGAGTAGTGATAAATTTACATTCTTATGGAAGAAAACTTTGGTTTTAAAGTCATTGTTTAATAACGAGACTATTTCATAAATCTTTGCCTACAGTTTTCACATCTATATGATAAACACCTTTATCTGTGTTATACAAGTGAAGATACAGTTTAGAAAGTGGTTTGGTTTGGTTTTTTAATTGCTTCTATCATGAACTGTGAATATATGGAGAGTCACTAAAATTTCCTGGATGGAACCAAAACTTTTGAGGGTTGGCATGGATAAGGGCGAGAAGAAATACAGTAGTGGTCAATCATATGATAGAAGGCACCACAGTTACTCTTAAAGAGCATTTAGAATATAAACATTTGCATTGACATTATCTGCCTATAGTTTCAGTTCTTATATAATTATTTTCTACATTATTTTATACCAGGTTTATATATATTTTATATATATATAAGGTCAATAAAGCTTAATGAAAAAGAATAAGAGCTTTGCATTTGAGAGATTCTAGCTTTCCCTGATTGAGATTTAGAGACAATTTCTTTAAATATGAGGTGCTTTAAATATGAGGTGCCATATTTGTAAAATGTGTAAGAGTACTCACCCCATAGGGTTACTGGAAGAATTAAATAAGATTGTATTTGTTCAGCCCAGCCTAAGCCTGACACTGAAGCAGCAGCAGTAATTGTTAAATATTTTTAGTAATATTACTAATAATTATGTAAACTTTTATAGTTCTGTAACTATTCCTACAAAAGTATGGTATAGTTTGAAAATAAATATTTGTTATTGTAAATTTTGTCAACAAGTTAAATGCGAACTCTGTAAGGAAAAAATACAAAAGAACTCTGTATTGATTAGTAGTTTAACAATGTGTTCCAGCTGCAGTTCTCCTTAGCTATACAATAATGATAAAACTAAACCTCTATTTACCTTCATTTAATAAGAAAATTATGCACACACGCACACATATATGTATATGTAAGTATCACCCTAGACTGCAGTGCTAAAAGCTGCAAAGCACTAAGTAAGTATAAAGCATTAGTTACAAATTAAAAACCTGAGCCCTGGCCAGGTGGCTCAGATGATTGGGGCACCGCCCCATATACCAAAATGTTGTGGGTTTGATTCAGGTAAGGACACATAACTACGCTGCAAATCCATTCCAGTAGGGGTGCAAACAGGAGGCAACCAATCAATGTTCCTCTCTCACATGATATTTCCCTCTCTGTCTTTTCTCTTTCTCTAGCTCTCCCTTCCTCCCTCCCTCTACCCCTCCCCTCCCCTTCTCTGCCCCTTCCTCTTGCTCTAAAATTAATAAAAACATATTTTCAGGTGAGGATTTTTTTTAATAAAGATTTTATTTTTATTTATTTTTAGAGAGAGGGGAAGGGAGGGAGACAGAGAGGGAGAGAAACAGCAATGTATGGTTGCCTCTCACATGGCCCTCATAGGGACCTGGTCTGCAACCTAGGCATGTGCCCTGACTGGGAATCGAACCGGATGGTCTGGTTCCCAGCCCGCGCTCAATCCACTGAGCTACACCAGCCAGGGCTTCAGGTTAGGATTTTAAAAACGTGAAAATTACAATATAGAATAAAATATTATTTAATGTATTTCGGATGAATAAAATTGTCAGAAATACCTTCTTCAAATTTCAACTGGTATTTAACTCAGATAGCAAATAGAAAATTACGAACAATGTGATTTTTTTCTTCAAACTTTTAATGAAATTCTTATTATAGAAATAGTACCTCTGAATATGTTTAGTAGTAATTTTCATTTGTGTAGTAGTTTTAATTTTCAAACTCTGTTTCTGTTGCAGTACTAATTCATGTTATTTTTTTCTCTTACTACCGAACTCTCAAGAAAAGACCTATATGAACACAGATCAAACAAGGAAATATTTTCTTTGGCTTTACTCCTGAAATCACTTAATCAGTTTCTTTTAATCATAACCTCTAAATTCCTGAAATTTCTTGATTGCAACAGTTACATATATAAAATATTACAAGTAGTAGCAAAGATTAATCTATAACATCATAAAGATTGCCCATTATCCACATGTACTATTACTAATAAATATGAAAATGGAGCTTTGATTGACTGTGGGAGTAGTGGGGGATGAGACAGGGGAGAGCAATGGGGACAAAAGACAGGACAACTGTACCTGAACAACAGTAAAAAAAAAAAAAAAAAAGAAGAAGAAAGAAAGAAAGAAAATGGAGCTTTGAAAAAATTCTGACTACAAACCAAATACCTATAAATTTGGTTTAACATACATGTTTAGATCCAAAATTGTAAATGTGTAGAATATATTATCATAAAATATAAATATTACATGTGGTATTTTTATTTCCTAAGACTTTCTTAAACACAAGAGCTAATGCTAGACAAATAATCCCACCACATAACTTATATGTGAATGCTGGATAAACTTAAACACAGAAGCTCAAAGATTTAACTACATAATTAAAATATCCTTTGCAAAAATTTTTCCATAGTGAAAAACAAAAGAAAAATGTAATTTAAGTAAATATTTGTTACTTTTATAGAAAGTAAATGGTTAATATTTTAGTGTACAGAATGCATTTAGTAATCAATAGAAAAGTTAATGCTCGTCAAACAGCAAAACAAACATCAGACAGGAGGAAGGGATTCTTAATGAAATTCACAGAAATGTCCATACTACCCAAAGCTATCTATAGATTTATTGTAATCTCTATCAAGATTCCAATGATGTTTTTATAGAAAAAAAAACATTCTAAAATTTGCATAAAACCACAAAAGGCCCTACATAGTCATCACTTCTAAGAAAGATGAACAAAATGAGAGGCATCACACTTCCTAATTTTAAGCTATATCATAAAGTTATAATAAACAAAACAGTAGGACACTGGCATAAAACAGACACATAGAGCAATGGAACAGAATCATGAGCCTAGAAATAAACCCATGCATATATGGCCAACTGATATTGGACAAGGGAGCCAAGAATACCCAATGGAGAAAAGACAGTCTCGTCAATAAATGCTGCTGTAAAAATTGAATGTTCACTTGTAAAAGAATGAACCAGAGACCTTTCTTATGCCACTCACAAAAATAAACTCAAAATAGATTACGCACTTAAATGTAAGACTAGAAACCATAAAACTCCTAGGAGAAAACAGGAAAACATATCCTTGACATGGGTTTTGGCAATGATTTTTTGGACATGACACCTAAAGTACAGCAACAAAATCAAAAATAAATAGATGGAACTACATCAAACTAAAATGCTTCTGTATAGCTAAAGAAACTGTTAACAAAATACAAAAACCTAAGGCATGGGAAAAAAGATTTACAAACCATGTATTTGATAAAGGGTTAATGCCCAAAATATACTTTTAACAACTCAGATAATCCAAGAACCTGAATAGATGTTTTTCCTAAGAAGGTATACAAATGGCCAACAGTTATAGGAAAAGGGGTTTAAGATCATCAATCATTAGGGAAATATAAATCAAAACCACAAGATATCATCTCTCACCTGTTCGAATGGCTATCATCAAAAAGACAAGAGGTAACAAATGCTGACGAGGATGTACAGAAAAGGGAATCTTGTACATTATGGGTGGAATTGTAAATTGGCGTGGACACCATGGAAAACAATACTAAGGTTCCTCATATGATCCAGCAATTCCACTTCTGGGAATATACCCAAAGGAAATGAAAACACCATGTCGAAGAGATACCTGCCCCCAACCCCCGTCTTCATATCAGCATTATTTACAAGAGCCAGGGCATGGAAACAACCTAAGTGTCCATCAAGGGATTAACGGATAAAGAAGATGTGTGTGTGTGTGTGTGTGTGTGTGTGTGTGTATTATTCAACCATTAAAAAAAGAAGGAAATCCTGCCATTTTGTGACAACATTGATTGACCTAGAGAGCATTATACTAAGTGAAATAAGTCAGACAGAAAGAAAAATACTGTATGAACACGCTTACATGTGGCATGAACAACACAAGTAATAGCAAGTGTTGGAGAAGTTATGGAGAAAAAGGAACGCTCATTCACTGTAGGTGGGAATGTAAACTGGGATTAACCACTATGGAAAACAGTATGGAGGTTCCCCACAATAGAGTTACCATATGACCCAGAAACTCCTCTTCTGAGTACCTGAAAATTCTGAAAACATTTATTTGTAAAGATATATGTGTCCCAATGTTCATTGCAGCATAGTCACGGTGGCCAAGACAGACAACAGTATGACAGTTACCAGAGGGAAATGGGGGTTGGGAGGAGGTAGTAAAAAGTAAAATGGGTCAAATATATGGTGAGAGGAGATTTAAATTTCAGTGGTAAACACACAATGCAATATACAGATGATGTATTACAGAATTATTCACTTGAAGCCTATATAAATATATCTGATATTTAAAATATATAGCATATTAATTATTCTGTGTAAAAAATAGGCACATCCCTTTAAGTTAGGTAAATAGATCTATATAGGTGCATTTATGTATAGGGTATGCATGTGTGTATGTTACTAGGTACTTATATGTGTTTATATGCCTGTATATATTTATATATAAACATAATATATGTATCATGTATTTAATAAATATGTAGTGTGTGTGTTGTATATGTGTAGAGATATAGCTCTATACTATGATGCTATCTGTTCCTGGGGTGGAAAAGGATGAGAACAGGGCTAAAAGACCTAAAAATAACTGCACTTTAAAGAGCGAGGGCACACAGTGAATAATCATATTTGTACGAAAATATATATAGATATAATAAGAATTTCAAAATTACCCCCAAAATCTGCTGATTTATAGTATGAGGGTGATATTTTTCAAAAGAAAGAAGCTCTTTACCAATTAATGTCATTAATTTGGTTCTACTTGGTGGTAGAAATGAAGCAGCACACTTCTACATGTATATGTTTGCATATGTTTGCATAAGCCAAAGGAAAGCCACACTAGCCTATTGATAATGTTTATTTGGGGGAGAGGGGCACATACAATTGGAACAGATCCCATGGCCAGATGGGTGACACTCTCACTTTATGTATACTTAGTACAAAGACAATGTACTCAATATTTTAAAAATTTACTGACTTACCTGATATGACATATCAAGGGCCTTAAAAATGCTCATTTCTCTTGTTACAGTAATTTCCATACTAATAATTTTTCTAAAGAAATAATCACAGGCAGTTGATACAGCTCTCTTGCATCCATGTGCAGACAAGCCTAGGGGGTAAAAGTCAATATGCTGAGGAGCCCACCCATTCAAGACGATGAAGCATGGGGATCCTGAGCTCAACTCCTAACAACAATCTACAGGTACCTATGGAACCACTTCCTCTGAAAAAAACCTAAAAACTAGCTGGTGATACCTAGACTCTGAGTCAGGCCAACAATAGAAGGTCCACATGGAAGCAGGTAGGAGAGGCTGGGACACAATGTCACCACAAACCCCACCCCAGCAGGTCCCCCAGTGTGGTGGAAACTCATACCCGACACTGCTGTTTGAGGACTGAAGGGTTTCGACCCCACCAACTCTTAAGACCTGGACCTGAGGGACCAGCCCCCAAAATGGCTAGCTTTGGAAACCAAGGTAAGACCCGAGCACCAGCGTGCACGCAAGGACTTACCTGGTGCAGGCCCAGCGTGGGCACCAACTGAGGGGTGCATGAACTTGGCGTGGGCAAGGCCGGCTGCTTGTCTGCCTATCTCTCCAGCGTTGGCTTGAGAGGCGGGCATCTGGTTTGACACACATTTGGGGACTGCTAGGTGCTGTCTGAGATGGAGACCGGTTGGTGCCATCTTCCCACACCCTCCCCATCTCGTTCTTTTTCTGGGGCGCCAATTTTTTAAGTAGAGGATTTCCTCCATGCTCCAGAACACCAGTATCTCCTGGTTAGAGCTTTGACACGCATCTGCTGCCCCGGTTTTCTGCTGCTAGCTGCTACCAGTGACACCTCTCCTCCGTGGTCTTGCTCTGGTGGCCAGCGTTGCTGTCTGTTGTAGGCCCCACAGGACTGTAACCAGCAGAGAAAGAGTTCCTAAATGGTCAGCACCTGGAGGCAACACACGCGGGAGCTCAGTTTTTCTGGGAAAGAGGACTGCTTGCTTCTTCTGATCATGGCTGCAGCCCCTCGGTGCAGCCTGAGAGGTCTGACTGTAATCCTTTCCAAAAACACCTCCCAGCACGCTCGCGCCATCCTCCAGAGAGCTATTCTCGTGGAGTGCTATCCTCCCGCGATATCTGCCTCTGCAGCTCACCAGAGTGTTAGCACCTCCCTGGAAGAGCTTTTATGTACTGGCGCACCTGTACTTGGAGGCTGCCTCCCAGGAGCTACCCCTTGATTGCTTGTGTCTGATGGCCACGGGCTTTCCCCTTTGTGAGTCCCACGGACTGCAGCCATCAGAGAGATGGTTCTTGGCACGCTACCATCCTCAGGACAGAGCTGAATGAGACACATCCCTGAACTTATTTTTTTAGTTAATTCATATTTAATAAGAAAAAGGAAAGAAAAACTATTGTCTCTATATCATCCCTCCCTAAACACATATTATGTGCTATATACTTTCTCCTGACCCTGTATGGGATTATTAAAAGAAATAATTATCATAGAAAGGCAATTGCTATAATGTGCTGACTATTACATTAATTTTTCCCCTAGCTCTATTTCTAGGCAGGGATTTTGGACTTTACTCAGAAACTGCTTAGTGAGCTTGTCCGTGAATGGTATTAGTTTTTTGTTTTGTTTTGTTTTTGTTTGTTTGTTTCTATCCATGTCCATGAATTGTTTTTCTTTTTTGCTGGATCTCTCCATCCCCCAACCCCCCAGAGCTCTCAGACTATTTTTGATCCATGGGTCTGTCTCTATTTCTTTTGTTAGTTCAGTTTGTTCATTAGATTCCACATATGAGTGAAATCATATGGTATTCATTTTTCTCTGACTGGCTTATTTTATTTAACATAATATTCTCCAGATCCTTCCATGCTACTGCAAAGGGTAAAAGTTTCTTCTTTTTAATGGTCGAGTAGTATTCCATTGTATAAATGTCCCATAGTTGTTTTATTCACTCATCTACTGAGGTATACTTGGGCTGCTTCCAAATCTTTTCAATTATAAATAATGCTGCAATGAACATAGGCATGCATATCTTCTTTCATATTAGTGTTTCAGATTTCTTCAGATAAATTTCCAGTGGTGGAATAACTGGGTTATAAGGTAGTTCCATTTTTAATTTCTTGAAGTAACTCCATACTGCTTTCCACAGTGGCTGCACCAATCTTCATTCCCATCAACAATACAAAAGTGTTCCCCACTTTCTCCACATCCCTTCCAACACTTGTTTGTTGATTTCTTGATGATAGCCATTCTGACAGGTGTGAGGTGATAGCTCACTGTAATTTTAATTTGCATTTTTCTGATGATCAGTGGCATTGTGCATCTGTTCATATATCTATTGGCCATCTGTATATCCTCTTTAGAAAAGTGTCTATTCAGGTCCATTGCCCACTTTTTTAACAGGACTATTTGATTTTTGGTGTTGAGTTTTACAAGTTTTGTTTTTAAGATTTAATTTATTTATTTTTAGAGAGACAGGAAGGGAAGGAGAAAAAGGAGAGAAACATCAATGCGTAGTTGCCTCTTGTATGCCCCCTACTTGGGACCTGGCCTATAACCCAGGCATGTGCCCCGACTGGGGATAGAACTGGCAAACCTTTGGTTTGCAGGCTGGCACTCAGTCCACTGAGCCACACCAGCCAGGGCTATAAGTTCTTTATAAATTGTCAAATAAGCCTATTTGCTTGTCCTGGAACTTCAACCTGAAGCTGGCCTCAGGTTTGGCACCTATTTAGAGGCCTACAGATTCCAAATTATATTACCAAGCTATAGTGATCAAAACAGTATGGTATTGGCCCCAAAACAGACATATCTGGTAGTTCAATGGAATAAAATAGAGAACTTAAGAATAAACCCATGCCAAATTGGTTAAGTTATAAAAACAACAACTACAACAACAAAAAACAAGAATAAATAATGGGGAAAGGACAGTTTCTAACTAAATATATTACATAAAATTTTATTTACACATAAAATGTGTATAATATAAATATCTAATATATTTCTATGTACATGTGTAATATATAATTTATACACATATTACTATTAAGACATTAAGAGCCATGTAGACATGAGAATATGTAATCATATTTCTGTTCTCCATGATGCAAATATTTTCCCAGCTTTTTACTGCTTTCTCTTTCATTTGTGACACATTTAGAGTACTTTAAATTATATGAAGATACTGGAATTAACAACACCAAATTACTAACAGTGAGGCAGTAGATATATTTTACATTTTTTCACTTTCAATTAATATGTTTATACATTCACCCTGGCTGGTGTGGTTCAGTGGACTGAGCGCTGGCCTGCAAATCAAAATGTCACTGATTCGATTCCCAGAGCAGGGCACATGCCTGTGTTGCAGGCCTGGTCCCCAGTAGGTGGTGCACAAGAAGCAACCATACATTAATGTTTCTCTCCCTCTCTTTCTCCCCACTTCTCTTCTGTGTCAAAATAAATAAAATCTTTAGAAAAATGTCTATATATTCTATAAAACCTTTATGATAAAATATGTTAAATTATTTAAAAGTAAATTTTGTGTTTTATTTTACTTAATATGTTGTATTTGTTTAAACAATGTGCACAAAAAGTTCTAAATTAACTAAAATAGCATATGTGTAGACATAAAGTATATATGACTGAGGAAGTCATGCTCCTCAGAATATTGTGAAATGAGATGAAAGTATATTTATTATTTTTAGATAGAAAATAGAAATAAGAATTTTAATGATTTATGCCCTGAACATGTTTCCAAAAGTCATCTACCCATATTTTCTTTTCTGATTCATCACTATAACATATCACACACAAATTTTAGAGTATATATTTTTATAATATTTTCAGAAATTCTAGATTGTTAATAAAACAATTATTATTAATCACTTTTCAATATGAGTTCTCTCCAATTTAATTAAACTTCAGTGGATAGATTTTCTATAAAAATGATTTAATTTAACTTATTATTTTTAGCTATCTCAAATGAAAATTTCCTTATAAAATAAGTTGAAATGGGAGGAGTTTTGTTTTGTTTAGCTTCATTTTTTATATAAGTTGTTTGAAAATAATTCTAAAATCCAACCTTCAATGTGGCTGAATTATTCCTATTATCTTTCTATAGTACCAGCTATGAAAAGAAAATCCACTGCTATTTTAACATTCATATTAAAGAGTAAAAAGACCTTTCTAAAAGGTGAGCGCTTGCCTGTGGTACTGTTAGTTAAATGTCATATTTTTCTCAAGAAATAGGAGTCACCTTTTTAATATATTTGACTACAGTGGCATCCGCTACCCCATTCTGAATTTAGAAAACCACTAAGTTTTTCCTATTTCTCATATGGATAATTAGGTTTGCATATCAAATACAGAATCTATCTCACTTTTTCTCTCAGCTCCATTAATTTCAAACTTAGTTTAAGGCTAGTTATATTAGTTAGAATTCTTGAGGTTGAAAGTGACAGAAATACAGCTCTAACAGCTTGAGGTAAAAACGTAATTTTAAAAGACATGAGATGTCTCATTGAACCCAGAAATGACAATGGCTTAGGACCTCAGGAAAAGCAGAACTAGCAACTTTCTACTGTTTCTCTCTGAAGTTCTGCTTTGTTTTTCTATCTTTCTGCCACCGCTTCTTCATTTTCTCTGCCCTACATGCCAGGACCCACGGTCAGTCAGGTGACCATAACAGTCCAGATGCCCGGCGAAAGCACGACACTCAACCCCAAGTCCTAACCCTCCCGGATAGGGACTCTGTTCTACATCAGGCCAGTTGCTTGCTACAAACAAGTCAAGTGAGCTCACAAGGCTATAAATTTGATTCTATTGCTACAATATCGGTGGCATGACTAGGGAAGGCATCCACTTAGAAATAAGTGGAGGTTAATAGTCCAACAAAGTAAAAGCTATTTATTGCACTGCTGCCCTACCTAGACTTTGGTAGAAAGGAATTCACTTTGCATAAGTTGGGAGTAGAATGCTTTGGTTCATTGATCTCATGAGAAATCAGTTTCTATTCCTATAAAAAGTATTGATCCTAACCAGTGTCTTTATTCTTTCCCCAGTGCCAATTATATGAGTCCATGCCTAGTTCAATCCTTCTTCCTTGCTAGTGACCCCTGGCATGTGGTACAACCAAAGATAAATCATTATGACAAGAGACATTATCATTTGAAAGTCTCTCTTAAGCCCTAGAATATCCTGGTTTCCTTATCATCATCAAAGCCTTTGGCCAGGCCACCCACATGGTAGAGCTAAACTAACAGAATCCACCCATGTGTCCTTACACTCTCCTTGATTTCACCAAATGTATAATTAAATTTACAGAATTATTTGCAGTCATTTATCATATAAGTGAAGGTAATTTTGAGTCATATATGTTCACACATTTTTCACTCAGGAAATGACAACTCCTGACTAGAAGAAAATCATCAAGAAGAATTACATTTTGGAAGCTACTACCACCTATCACCACATCGACATACCCCAGGACATCAGCATGCTATTCACACATTTATTTCTTTCATAGGCTCACAGTTAAAGATTGAATTCCAGTTCTGCTTTGTAATATAATCTTGGTCTAGTTACTTAACCTTTTTGAACCTATAATCTTATCTATAAAAAAGAATCTTATTATATCTAACTCAAAGTGTTGTAAGGATTAAATAGGATAATGTGTACAAAGCTATATGCACAGTTGTATTTTTAATAAACACTCGTTTTCATCACAGTCAACCCAACAACCCTTGAGGACCAGAGGCTCAGGCTGGCCCAAGGATTGTAGATACAACCAGGCTGACTGATAGGGTTCAGAAAGTCAGCCTCCCTGGCATCCCAGTTCCATACCTGGAGGATTTGCACCCTCTGTCCCAGCCTGAGGAAGCTGCTGGTTATCACAGCTTCCTGTCACTGCACCCTGCACTCTGCCCTCTGCCCTCAGATGTAGTCTGACCCCTCTACCACTGGAAACAACTGTGGAGGTGAAGACTGACTAATGCCTTTGAGCTGAGAAGCATACAATTTGCCTGTAAGGTAATTAAAAGGGATGAAAATTAGGACAAAAGAGATTTCAAGGAATTAAGGTAAAGGGACGATATAACAGTAGACGCATAAATGCTTTATTTCATTTTCATCCTTTTCAAACTTTCTTCATGCGGTTATATTACTTTAGGTTGAAAAACAAATTTTATTTACATTTAAAATAACCAGGAAATAAATAGCATTAAAGACTATTTATAACAATAACTATTTATTAAAAAAACTAAAAAGCCTAAATGACTATCCAGAGAAGATGGATAAAATATGTTTGTGTATATTCTCCAAATGAATCACTGTGCACGCACTGAAAATTATAATATAGATTTATATTTACTGAAATAAGATAAAATTCTTAAAAACATTTATAGATCAGTATAATACATTTTTAAAAAAAGAATATCTATGTATGGGAAGGCAAAGAAGAAATATTGGAGAGCATATTTACCAAATACACAAAATTCAGAATTTTACTTTATACTCTTGTCTTTAGCAGTTTTTACATTGTCTATTTCCAAATATTTTTAATATTTATAATTAAAGTCAAGTAAAGCTATCAACATTTTGAAAAGAAAAAGGTAAGCTTAGGTCCCAGCTCGGCATCCACCCTCCAGGAGCCCTTCTTCCCTATGCGACTGGCTGCTGCCTCGCCCTCCGTTTCTCGCTTTAGTCCTGACCTTGTCTTAAGGAGCATGCATTTGGCTCACTCCCGGGCCAGACTGCTTCGGCCCTTGGTCTCTGAACCCAGATGGTCTAGCAGAAAATGTCCTGCCTGAATATTTGCATCTACACGCAGGGCGGTGTCCCAGATAGATCTTCCTCCTGAACCAGCCCTAAGCACGTCCTTCGGGGTGTGCTTGGCCAGGGCCTGTTAAACGTGACACCAAATGTGGTTTGCTAAAGTATCTCTTACTACGCCTAATTTCTCAAGAAATAATATTATAATCAGATTACTGTCTTCTGTCCTTCCTGCCAGTCTTTCTCTTTTAGTGTTTGCAGAACATACACTTATGATATTAGAACCATAATCTGTTTTATTTTCTTTATTTTAAATGAGGTGATCTTCCTAACAATGTATAAATCTTCATTACAATAAGCACTACTGATAAAATGCACATCATCTGGATGTATAATACAATACATATCTTATTACACAGACAATGACTCCGGTTTTACTTTTTTTGTAAAACATTTAGCTTTGTTATTAGTGTCCCTTAGTTAAGCTTGCAGTGACAGAGCACACCCCCAGGTCTGGCTGCTGCTCTTGTTCTGCTGACAAGCCAACTGAAGCTGCTCTAGAAGGGCTTTCTGAGGTGCTGAGGTGCCTTGGTTTTAGGGTGTGCTCCTCCCCCTCTCAGAAGTGCCTGCTTAGAAGGGTCACAGACGCTGCCTCTGCACCACTACTCTGGCAAGAGAGCTGCCCTTTTCTCTATGAAGCCTTAGTCAATGTGAGAATGCATGAAAACTTGCTTGTGCTTTATGAACATTATTTTCTCTCGAAGTTTCATTTCTGTGGAGGGGGAAAATGTGTCTATCTTAAATTATGGGACTTAAAATTGACCTTTCATTTGGTATACAAGAGCTGAACTTAATTTCAAAAATTAGGAAACTTGATCCTAATCTATCGTACCTTAGGTAATGAGGAGGAAAATATCACAGGCACGGTCCCGAATTTTTATGAAGTTTATTTTACCAAAGTTCCAAAGTAAGTCTGTGGGGAAAGCATCATTATACCCACTTCACAGATAAGATCACATAGCAAGAAGCAAAGATAATCATTTGAATACCAGTCAGTTTGCTGAAGAATTTATACCCCTTTGAAACACCATTCTCCCTATAGTTACATAAACAAATCTGTTTCATACTTAATACTTTGACCACATTTTCTAATAGACTAAACTCCTTTTCTTTGTGTGAATTTGACTTGTCAAATCAGTCAGCAAACTTGCGGTACTCAGGGGATGCTACCATAGGCTAAGTGAAGAGCAGACTCCCTTGGTAAACGCATCGCTCCACCGCCTCCACCGTCCCGTCACAAGAATGATCGCTCTTTGAGCACCGGCTGTGTGTGCTAGCATTTTATTATGAAATTAGCACACATTGTTTTATTTAATCCTCCCAATAATGCCCAAAGCAGGAATTGTAAACCACAGATTACTGCTCATATCATTCACAGTTCTCCAGAGAAACAGATCCAATAAGGGACGGAGAGGTGGGGTGAGGGGGGGATTTTAAGGAAGTGGCTCATGGAAATGTGGTAGTTAGCAAATCCATAGGGCAGGCAGGCAGGCTGGGAATTCAGGCACGATTTCTGTGTTACAGTACTGAGGCAGAATGCCTTCTCCAGGAAACCTCAGGTTTTTTTTTTTTTTTTCTTTTTTGGTCTTAAGGCCTTCAGCTGGTTGGACAAGGTCCACCACCCCCATTATCAAGGATCATTTCCTATACTTAAAGTGACTGTAAATGCTAATCACATCTACAAACTACTCTCACAGCTGCACCTAGACTAATGTCTAGCTAAACACCTGAATACCATAGCCTATTCAAGTTGACACACAGTACCATTTCTATCACAATCTCCCACGTTTCTTAATAACATGCTATAAGTGAGGCCATACTCACCAATCTATCTCTCATGTAAGCCAGTTAGTTTTAACACCCAACTACCTTTACCCTCCTTAAATTTTGATCCCTTAAATTCTATCTTACTTATGAAGGTCACCTATAAGTCTGTTTTTAAAATTAAATGATTGCTATCTTACTAATATTACTTACAACTTACAACAGCAAAGTCTGTAGCTTTGACTTGTGTACCAGATCAACACCTTAACCCATCTCAATCTCATTTAACAGGATAATCCAAGGCAAAACTGTTACCTCTGCAGGGCTTCTTGAAAGCAATTTGATGTTTCAACAGCAATCATTTCCCTTTATAAAAAGCTTTCATCAAAATGCAATAGGAATCATCATTTTTCATGTTTTATACCTTAGGAAATAGAAACCAGTAGCCCAAGTGACTTTACTAAGCTCAAAGAGCTAGTGTGTGAGATGTAGGAGCTCTAGAATCTCGATCCATTGACTCAACCAGCATCCCTGCGCCTGTGACATTTGCCTGCCTATGACAGGCTCTAGAAATTCAGCAATGAACAAAACATACAGACCACTTGCTCTAGTCTACATTCTCGAAAATGAGGTTAGATAGCAAATGAAAAAATAGGTAATACACAGGTGTCAGATGGCATGTGTTCATGGAGAAATACAAGGCAGAAAGCAATTGGGGTATATGAGTTGAGGGGTACAAGTTGCACTACAAAATAAGGTAGTTAGGAAATCCTCGCTGTGAAGGTAGCATTTGATCGAGACCTGAAAGCCATGAGTGAGCAAGCCCTATAGAAATATCAAGAAAGAGGATATCACACAGAGGGAGGTCCTGGAATAGAAGCTGCCTAGTGTGTTTAAGGACTACGGTAGAAGAATTACTATGGTGCTAACTTAATTTATGCTAATCAATTTTCCCCATCTTCTGATATTTTTGCTAAAAAAATTCTATTTGGCAAATCTATATGGAAAGACACGTATGGTTTACAATATAAAAGCTGTAAAATCTACAACTTTTATTTTATCCCCAAACATATCTATCATATTCACACATTTTATATGTCATGACATGAATTTATTCTTTACTCATTAATGGTGCTACAAATTAACTGAAGTGACTGGAAACTAAGTACACAAAGCATTAATTTGTCTTGTTAGCCAAAAGAAAGAGTGATTTTGGTCTTTTTTAAATTTTTCTCATAAGTTAGGCTTCTAAGTGCTTTGTTTAAGATGTATTAAGACTTTCAGAAAACCACCATCTAAAAAGCCCTTAAGGTATAAAGTTCTGTATAGAGCTGGAGATGGAGTAGCCAAAGAACTTATATACCTGACCCATGGACATGAACAATGGTGAGGGGATTGACTGAGGGAGTGGGTGCTGCTGGGTGGAGGGGGGGCAAAGGGGGAAAAATTGAGACAACTGTAATACTATAATCAATAAAATATAATTAAAAATAAAATAAAATAAAAACCTTTAAGAGAAATTACTTTTTATAATGCAAATAAACTTGAAAAATATTTGCATTTTAAAATTACAGTCTGACCATATCTAGATTATCATGTTTTCTTGTTTTGTAGGTAGGTTTTCAAAACATATTAATCAATATTACCCATGTCTGTGAAAGATGATCATTCATACTATCTAATGAGATTTATCATACGGTGGTCATTTATCTAAAATCTGTATTCATATAATGCTATTTGAGCAATTTTGCAATGATAACGCTAAAGAGTCCAGTCTTTTTGCCTAAAGTCAAGTTTAGTCTAAGTAATATATTTTAACAATAAAATCTGTTGAAATTACATAAACGATAGTACCAGTTATCATGTAAATGCTGCACCTTTACAGTATGGTGCTTGCTGCAACCTAAGTCATATAAATATAGCAAATGGATGTCCAGATTTATAACAATTTGCTGCACATTTCTCACATATTATATTTTGCTACTATTTCCTTTAAATCATTCCTAAGAAAATGAGTAAGGAATCAATTCTCTATTTTTTTTTTCTTTTCAATTCAGTCAGATATCCAAACATGACATAGGGAAGGACAGGGATTCCAATAACAAAAAGCCAACCGACTCCCTACACAGAAGTATTCAAAAAGAAACTTCTTACATTAGGATTTTAAAAAATCTTTACTTTGTTAAAGAACCCTTTAAGATTTTTTATATTTCCAATAAAAACTATGAAGGAACGGCTTCAAGCACAATAACAGTAAATAGCTAAAAGAAACTTTAAAAAATCCTATTGGTCCTGCCGCCTCCTGCCAGAGCCACACACAATAGCAAATACCCAGGATGAGAAAGCCTCCACTGGAGCAGCGCTAATACATTTGACACAGCTCCCACCCCGTCATTATGCAGAGGAGCCTGTGCTTATCCCTTTGTAAACTGGAGACTCTTTTAACCAGGGATCCCAGGATGAAACAGAACCATTCTCCTCACAGCAAAACAAATTCTTCTCCAGTGAATTTTGTTACTGTTTATTGTTACAGCGTTTTATCAGCACTAAATTGTATGAAAGCTTCAATTAGTCCTTGATGAATGATCCTATAAAAGCATGTAGTTTCATTGCTCCTGCCACCAGATATTTCACTGAGTGTTATTAAATGAAATATAATTGGGGTAAGATTCAGGAAACTTAGAGAGGCTGTGCTCTCAGTTCAGCTTAAAATGGTTAGTCATCATGTAGCTGAATCACATTTGACGCACGGTACATGCAAATCCCCATTGCTTGATTCTGGGGAGAACACTGAGGTGCTACATACAGAATTATGCACAATATCTGTCCTTTGCTGAGGATGAAGGCCTATGGCAAGGTGCTGAGTTCAGTGATAGGTCAAAGAGTAATTATGGAGATAATTATTCACAGAGGCCAAAAGTATCTATATCAATCAAACTTCTGCACAACAGAATATATCCATGTTTTATGTTATACAGTACCTATTACTTTGTTCAGGTGTATAGGTGGAGACCATTAGTTTTTCTCTTCCTCCTTAGCATAGGAACCCTAATGTTTGGCTAAGCGCATTGACACAAAGGCTAACTTCTCTGCCTGCCTTGTATGTGACCAGTTCCAGCCAATGAAATGCAGAGCTGGGGCATGACACTTCTGAGAAACCTGGTCAAAGGGAGCTGACTCTGCAAAGGGCAGACTTTTAGAAAATATTTCCACTTTCCCTCTTCTGGCCTTCACTAAAGAAATGAAAACTGCAGCTAACATTGGATCAGGATATGAAGTTAAGATGAAAATCATGTGGTAAAATATTAGTGCAGAAAAATATTAGTCTGAGTGCCCAAAGGCATTCTACAGCTAACATCTAAGCCTTGAACTGCTATCCTGGGTCTTAGTTTATGTGTGATACTCTACTCTTTTGACTGAAACTGTATTATAGTCAACAGAACCTAACTGCAACTGAGACAACTGTAGATTGTTAATATATTTTTAAATAATGCAACATCACTACTATGTCTTGATCATGCTGTGAAGCATTTTAATGCATTGTCACATCATATCTGTAAAACAAACTTGTAAATTCGCTACTGATATTGTCGCTGTTTTACCAATGAGAAAACGAAATCACAAAGCCATTCAGCTCATAGCCTGGTTGGTGGTGAGAGAACAAAGGAGAAAAGAGGGACCAGAATACCTGCATTCAATGTTTGTTTTTTTATGCAATGAATTAATACCACAAAAAGAGTTAAATTAAATGAAGGCAAGCAATTTATCAGGTATAGAGTTTTAAAAAATGGTTATAAGGATGCTCAAGGAACTTAGTAAAAACTTTAACAAAGAAATAGCAAGTATGAAAAAGCATATAGAAACCATTAAAAAGAACCAGACAGAAATGAAGAATATAATATCTTTTTTTTAAGATTTTATTTATTTATTTTCAGAGAGAAGAGAAGGGAGGGAGAAAGAGCAATGTATGGTTGCCTCTCACATGGCCCTCATTGGGGACCTGGCCCACAACCCAGGCATGTGCCCCGACTGGGAATCGAACCGGGACCCTCTGGTTCCCAGCCCGCACTCAATCCACTGAGCTACACCAGCTGGGCCAGAAATGAAGAATTTAACATTTTAAATGAAGGATATACTAGAAGGAATAAACAGTATATTGGATGAAGCAGAGGATTGAATGAGCAATTTAGAAGATAAGGTAGCAGAAAACAATCTTAGCAGCAAAATGAAAAAAGTAGTTTCAAAAATGAGCATAGTTTAAAATCACTAAGCATTAACAACATCCACATCATAGGAGTACTAGAAGGAGAAGAGAAAGACCAAAGGATTGTGAATCTATCTGAAGAAATAATGACTGAAAATTTTCCTGCTTGGTGAAGGAAAAAGACAGGCAAGTCCCACAAGCATAGAAAGTCCCAAACAAGGTGAACCCAAAGAGGCCCACACCAAGATACATCATAATTGAAATGGTGAAGGTTAAAGACAAAGAGAGAATCTTAAAAGCTGCAAGAGAAAGACAGTTACCTCCAAAGGAGCTTACATAAGACTGTCAGCTGACTTCTCAACAGAAACGTTTTAGGCCAGCAGGGATTGGCATGAAATATTCAAAGTGATGAAAAGAAAAGACCTATAACCAAGACTACTTTACCTAGCAAGGCTATCATTTAAAATTGAAGGAGAAATAAAGAGCTTCCCATACAAGAAAAAACTAAAGGAATGTGCTACCACCAAACCGGTATTACTGAAATGTTAATGGGTCTTCTTTAAGAAGAACAAGAACAAAAAGAACAAGAACAAGGAAAATAGAGGAAAAAGAATAAAACAACAATAAATATGTACCTACCAATAACCACTTTAAATGTAAATAGATTAAATGCTCTAATTGAAAGCATAGGGTAGGCGAATGGATAAGAATATGAGACCCATATATATGCTGTCTACAAGAGACTCACCTCAGAATGAATGATACACACAGACTGAAAGTAAAATGATCAAAAATATATTTCATGAAAATGGAAAAAGAAAGCTACGGTAGGAGTACTTATATCTGACCAAATAGACTGTAACACAACACCTATAGCAAGAGACAAAGAAAGGCACTATATAACAATAAGGGAGTAATTCAACAAAAGGATAGAATCCTCATAAACATTTATGCACCAGGCATAGGAGCACCTAAATGTATAAAACAAGTACTGATGGACATAAAGGGAGAGATTGACATAATACAGTTATATTAGGAGATTTTAGCACCCTTTTAATACCCTATTAATATCAATGAATAGATCTTCCAACCAGAAAATCAACAACAACAACAACAAATCAGTGGCCTTAAATGACACACTACATCAGATGGATTTAATTGCTATCATCAGAGCATATCACCCCAAGCAGAAGAATACACATTCTTTTCAAGTGCAGATAGAACATTTCTAGAATAGACAACATGTTAGGACAGACAACAGTCTCAATAAATTTAAGAAGATGATTTCAATCTTCTTGCATCTTTTCTGACCATAATGATAAGGTATTAGAAATCAATCATAAGAAAAATACTGAAAAGCACACAAACAAGGAAGTTAAATAACATGTTGCTAAACAATGAATGGGCAAAGAATGAGACAAGGAAAAAATCAAAAGGTACCTTGAAACAAACAAAACGAGAACACAACAATCCAAAATCTATGGGACACAGTGAAAGCGGTCTTATGATGGAAATTCATAGCATTACAGGCCTACCTCCAGAAATCAGAAAAATTTCAAATAAAAAATCTAACTTTACACTTAAAGGAACTACAAAAAGAAAAACAACATGAGTAGGAGAAAGAAAATATGTAATAAAAATCAGAGCAGAAATAAATAAAATTGAGTCTAAAGAAATACAGAATATCAATGTAATCAAGAGCTGGTTCTTTGAAAAGATAAACAAGACTGACAAATCTTTAACCAGACTCATCAAGAAATAAGAGAGAGGACTCAAATAAATAAAATCAGAAATGAAAGAGGAGAAGTAACAACAGATTACACAGAAATACAAGGGATTATAAGAAAACATTATGAACAACTATAAGCCAAGAAATTGGACAATCTGGACAAAATGGATAAATTTCTAGAAACATTCAATCTTCCAAAACTGAATCAGGAATGATGAGAACATCTAAATGGACCAAGTATAACTAATGAAATAGAAAGAACAATAAAAACCTCTCAACATCCAGATTTAAGAAATCTGTCCAAGGTCACAAGGTTAGCAAGTGGTAGAACAAGAATTTGACCTCTGGCATTCCAGATCCAAAGTCTATGCTCTTGGCCAGCAAGCTTTACGCTGAATTACTACATTACAAGCAAAATTAGGAGAAAGTGGTATTTTCAATGTCAAGGGAACAACAGTTAAGTTTCAAAAGGAAAGAAAGAGTCAGCAGTGTGAAAGTTCCTAGGCAGGTGAAGTAAGAATACTACATAACCAGAGACATTGAAATTAACAAGAGTCTGACAGTGGCCAGAGGAGAGGGGGAGGGGAATATGGGGAGAAGGGTCTTCAGGAACCACAATAGAGGACACATGGACATAACCAAAGGGGAGGAGGGAGGCAGGGAAGGGAGGTGGGGTTGGAGGGGGTGGGGGGAGGGGAGGGGAGGGGATGCAAACAACTGTAATTGAAAAACAATAAAGTAATAAAAAAAAAGAATACTACAAAGAGACCATTGGATAAAAACAACAAATCATTGTGCTCTGAGGTACAGTGAGGGATACCAATATAAGTGGATATCTCAGATAGTAGTAATTCAATCTACCATTTCTGTGGGCCAGTGATTGTAATTCCATTTAATTTATGGAGAAGATGGATTCAGGGAATCTATTAAAAATAGAGTCTCTCTATTTTTAAGCATTTGCTGTATCAACACAGTTGAAAGAATTTTTTTAACAATTTGCTATCTATATTATTTATCTAAAATATAACTAGAATTAATATTGTGTGTTTATTTTTCTGTTTCTTCTAATTTTAATAAAGATAGAACTTGAAAAGAAATCTCTCAACAAACAAAAATTCTGAAGTATATAGCTTCACAGGTGAATTTTGCCAAACATTCTAAAAAGAACTAACACCTACTCTTCTCAAACTATTCCAGAAAATTCAGGAGGAGGAAAAACTTCCAAGATCATTTTATGAGGTCAACATTATCCTGATTCCAAAACCAGATAAGGGCACTACAAAGAAATAAAATTGTAGGCTAATATCCCTGATGAACATAGATGCTAAAGTCCTCAACAAAATATTAGCAAACCAGATCCAGCAATACATTAAAAATATCAAACACTATGACCAAGTGGGCTTTATTTTACAGATGCATGGTTGGTATAATATCCACAAATAAATATGATACACCACATGAACAAAATGAAGGATAAAAATCACATGATCAAATCAATAGATACAGAAAAAGCATTTGATAAAATCTGGCACCCATTTCTAATAAAAATTCTCAGCAAAGTGGAAATAGAGGGATCATACATCAACATAATAATGGCCATATATGACAAATCTATATCCAACATCATACTCAATGGGCAAACACTAAAAGTATTTTGCCTAAGATCAGAAACAAGACAGGAGAGACCACTTTCACCACTCTTAACATGATACTGGAGGCCCTAACCACAGCAATTAGAAAAGAAGAAGAAATAAAAGGCATCCAAATTGGAAAGGGAGAAGTAAAAATGTCATTATTTGGAGATGACATGATACTGTATATAGAGAACCCAAAGATCCCACCAAAAAACCGTTAGAACTGATAACTTAATTCAGTAAAGTAGCACAATACAAAACAAGTATCTATAAATCAGTTGAATTTTTTAACATCAATAATGAAACTGTCAGAAAGGTAAACTAAGAAAACAATCTCATGCATGATTACAGCAAAAATAAAATACCCAGGAATAAATTTAACCAAGGAGATTAAAGACTTATACACAGAAACTATAAGGGACTGAAGACAGAAATTGAAGAAAATACAAATAAGTGGAAGCATATAACATGTTCATGGATAGGAAGAATTAACATCATTAAAATGTCTGCACCAAAGCAATCTATATATTCAACAGAATTCCTATGAAGATACCAATGACATAGTTCACAGAACTAGAATAAATATTCCAAAAATGTATATGGAACCTCAAAAGACCCCAAATAGCCACAGGAATCTTGAGAAAGAAGAACAAAGTTGGAGGAATCATGCCACCTGATATCGAACTATACTATAAGGTCATAATAATCAAAACAACATCATACTGGCATCAAAACAGGCATTTAGATCAATGGAACAAAACAGAGAACTCAAAAATCAACCCACACCTATATGGTCAATTAATACTTTACAAAGGAAGCAGGAGCATACAACAGAGTAAACAGAGACCTTCAATAAATGGTGTTGGGAAAATTGGACAGATACATGCAAAAAAAAATTAGACCACATTCTTATACTATACAAAGAATAAACACAAAATGGAATACTTAAATGTAAGACTCAAAGCCCATAAAACTCCTAGAAGAAAACAGGCAGTAAAATCTCAGGAATTTTTTGTAGTAGCAATTTTTGGGGGTATGTCTCCTAGGGCAAAGGAAACAAAGAAAAAAATAAACAAATGGGACTACCTCAAACTAAAAAGTTTTTGCATAGTAAAAGAAACCATCAACAAATGAAAAGACAACCCGCTGAATGAGAGAACATATTTGACAATGATACACATGATAAGGTGTTAATACCCAAAATCTAAAAAGAACTTATACTACTCAACAGGAAAAAGCAAACAATCCAATTTAAAAATGAGCTAAGGACCTGAATACACACTGCTCCAAAGAGGACATACAGATGGCCAATAGACATATGAAAAAATGCTCAACGTCACTAATTGTCAAAGAAATGTAAATTAAAACCACAATGAGATATCACCTCACACCTGTCAGAATGACTGTTGATAAATCAAAAAACAAGTGCTAGTGACAATATGGATGCAGGAGAACCCTTTGGGACTGTAGGTGGGAATGCAGATTGGTGTAGCCATTGTGGAAAATAGTGTCAAATTTCTCAAATTTTAAAAATGGGACTGCTTTATACTTAGCAATTCCACTTTTGGGCATTTAGCCACAGAAATCTAAAACACTGATTCAAAAGAATATAAGCATCCTGATGTTCTTTCCAGCATTATTTACAATAGCCAAGATTTGTCCGTGTCCATCAGTAGATGAGTGGATGAAAGGGCTATGGTACATTTATACAATGGAATACTACTTTGTAGTATAAAAGGGAAAATCTTTCCTTTTGAGACAGCATGGATGGACCTGGAGAGTATTATGATAAATGAAACAAGCCAAATAAGAGAAAGACAGATACCATGTAATTTCATATGTGAAATCTAATGACCAAAATAACAAACAAATGAAATAGAAACAAACTCACTGATACAGAAAACAGACTGACAGCTGTCAGAGAGAGGGATGTTGGGCTGCTGAGTGAAATAGGTAAAGGGACTAAGGAAAACGACCCTCATAGACAGAGATAGCAGTATGGTAATTACCAGAGGGAAAGGTGTGGGGGTGGAGTAGAAAAAAGAGGGTAAAGGGAAGATACATGGTCATGGAAGGAGAATTGAGATTGGGCTGGTGAACACACAATACAATAGACAGATCATGGATCACAGAATTGTACACCTGAAACCCATATAATTTTATTAACTAGTCGCAACAATAAGTTCAATGAAAGCTTTTTTAAAAGAAAGATCCCAGCTGGTGTGGCTCAGTGGATTGAGCGCATGCTGGGAACCAGAGGATCCCGGTTCGATTCCCAGTCGGGGCACATGCCTGGGTTGCGGGCCAGGTCCCCAATGAGGGCCATGTGAGAGGCAACCATACATTGCTCTTTCTCCCTCCCTTCTCCTCTCTCTAGAAATAAATGGATAAAATCTTAAAAAAAAAATATATATATATATATATATATATTGCAGGGGATGAAGATACAGATATAAAAACTGACTATTAATGGTTGTCATTAAGAAAAATAATGGGATGAGAGAGAAGGAAAGTGAATTGAAGATATGTTACATAATTGTAAAAATATCACCTAAATTAATTCCCCACCAAATGTAAAAACAATGAGAAAAGGGCTTCAAAATAGGAAAAAATAATAATGAACTTGGTGAATCTAGTTTTACTAAAACCAGTCAACTGAAATTCAGTGTTTTTTTTTTCAGTTAATTTTTTAAGTTTTCTGACTTACCACATGTTTTATATGAGAAACTGTCTAATTAGAAAATACTGACACAATTGAGGACTTCCTAAGATGGTGGCATAGGTGAATGCGCCGTGCCGCCTCGCACAACCAAACAAGGAAAAAAATCAGAAATTTACACAACCAAAAACAGCCAGATCTGACAGAAAATCGTATTGAGAGGAAGCCCGATAACCAAGGAATTAAAGAAGATACATTCATCCAGTCTGGTGAGCCAGGAGGAGCAGGGCAGAGGGAGAGCGCTCTGCGACCCTGTGGCGAGCTGGTGAGCAGACAGCAAGACCGCGGCAAGCAGGTGAGCAGACGGCAGGACTGCGATTGAAGGGGCGGTTCCAGCGGGGCTGCAGCACACCCAGATGGGGGGCCCGACTGAAGCGCGGCCAGCACCTGGCTCGTGCGGACCCAGTGGGGCCGAGACTGGTGGACCGGGCAGGTCTGCATTCATGTGCAGACAAACCGGGAGAGAAAGCAGGGCACAACTCATAGGCGCAGAGTGAGAGCGCCTGTGGGGGTGGAGTCGGAGGCGGTAGGAACTCCCGGCCTCACAGGAAAGTTCACTGGGGAGACCCGAGGGGGATTGGAGCTGTGCAGCCCATCCAGCGACCCCGGAGCGACCCCCGGAGCCAGCGCAGAGGGGCTCGAATTGCTTGCAGGAGGCGGTGTGGGTGCGGAGAGCGGAGAAGGCGCCATTGTGCGCTCAGGTCCCGCCCCCATAGGCTACGTCACAGCCCAACTACCGGGAGCTTCTCTGCACAGGGGATCCCCAAGGCTCCGCGTTCCCTCCTTACAGTAACAGGCTCACCGAGGGGGAAAAAATGGCCCAAAGAAAGGAACAGATCAAAGCTCCAGAGCTAACCGACCAAGAGATAGCCAATCTATCAGATGCACAGTTTAAAACCCTTGTAATAAGGATGCTAACAGAATTTGACGAAAAATTATCGAAATTCCTTGAACAAATGAGGAGAGATCTGCAGGAAACCAACAGAGATAAGAAGGAAACTGGGACTCAAATCAATGGAGTGGACCAGCAGAAAGAAAAAAAACATCCAACCAGAAAAGAATGAAGAAACAAGAATTCAAAAAATGGAGGAGGGGCTCAGAAACCTCCAGGACATCTGTAAATGTCCCAACATACGGATCATAGGGCTGCCAGAAGGAGAAGAAGAAATCCAAGGAATTGAAAACTTATTTGAACACATAATGATGGAGAATTTCCCGAAGTTGGCGAAGGAAATAGACTTGCGGGAAGTCCAGGAAGCTCAGAGAGTCCCAAAGAAGTTGGACCCAAAGAAGTTGGACCCAAAGAGGAACACACCAAGACACATCATAATTACATTACCCAAGATCAAAAATAAGGAAAGGATCTTAGGAGCAGCAAGAGAAAAGGAGACAGTTACCTACAAAGGAATCCCCATAAGACTGTCAGCTGATTTCTCAAAGGAGACCTTGCAGGCAAGAAGGGGCTGGACAGAGGTGTTCCAAGTCATGAAAGGCAAGGACCTACATCCAAGAATACTCTATCCAACAAAGATTTCATTTAGAATGGAAGGGAAGATAAAGTGCTTCTCAGATAAGGTCAAGTTCAAGAAGTTTATCACCACCCAGCCTTTATTGTATGAAATGTTAAAGGGAGTTATATGAGGTATGGAGGAATATCAACAGGGGAGTGGTAGGGGAGAGGGTGGGAATGGGGCACAGAACAAGTAGCATAAATGGGAGGTAGACAACAGACGGGGGGAGGTTAGAATAGTATAGGAAGTACAGGAGCAGAAGGACTTATGTGTATGACCTATGGACAAAACTAAAGGGAGGAGAAAGGGCGGGTAAGGGGGTAGGGGGCAAGAAGGGGGGGAAAGTGGGACAACTGTAACAGCATAATCAATAAAATATAGTTTAAAAAAACCACACACAGAAAAAAAAGAATACTTTAATGCAACTTAAAAATCTCAAGAAGAGATACTTTATTTTTATTGTATTTTTCAATTACCATTAAGCCTTTTATGACCCCTCCCCCTGAATTACCACACTGTTGTCCATGTCCATGAGTCCTTTTACTTTTGTGCTCGATCCCTTTACCCCCTACCTACCTCCCCCTTTGCTGTCATCCTGCTCTCTATCTATGAGTCTGTCTCTATTTTGCTTGTTAGTTCAGTTTGTTTATTACATTCCACATATGAGTGAAATCATATAGTATTTGTCTTTCTCCAGGTCCATCCATACTGTCACAAAGGGTAAAATTTTCTTCTTATTTACAGCCTAACAGTATTCAAGAAGAGATATTTTAGATGTTCCTCCATAAAAACTGTGAAACTACAATAAATTTGAGGAGTAAAATTTTATGTTATTCTATAGCTTTGCCTAGCAATAGCAACACTTAATCCATAATTTGGCCAAAGACTATTTGCACCTGAATGTTCTTTGATCATTCTACACAGTCTCCGGCTAAACTGCAGACCTCATTATACTGAGTACACCTCCATTTGTTTTTGCTCATTTCATCTCCCTCTCTTAAAATATTGACCCAAATTCTATTCTAATTTTAAGGATTATTCTTGTTCATTCGAGCTACTATAGCAAAACATCATACACTGAGTAGATTCTAAGCAGCAGAACTTTATTTCTTACAATTTTGGAGGCTGGCAATTTCAAGATCTGGGTGCTAGCCCATTGGGTGCCTGGTGAGAGCCCACCAGCAGTCACGGATGGTGCTTTCCCTCTGTGTTGTCACACAGAACGGGAGAAGTAGCTCTCTAGGAAATCTTTTATAAGGGCACTAATCACATTCAGGAGGGCTCTACTATCAGACCTCCAAAAGGCCTCACCTGCTAATATTATTATATTGTCATTAGGTTTCAACCTATGAATTTTTTTCAGGGTGGGGAGCGGACAAAAGAATTTGATCTATAGCAAGGATTAAGTCAAGTTGTATTTCCTCCTTGAAGCTATCAATAGGGTCAGAACCTACTGGACCTCAGTGTTCTCCAAACTGCCACAGTAAATTTATATATATATATATCCCTTGGTCAAGGTCTAATGTTGAATTAATTGTAGAAAAGGTTGGCACCGTTCCCGTCCTATACAGTTGACCCTTGAACAATGGGCTTGAACAGTGTTGATGCACATATGCAGGTTTCAAAAATAAATATGGTAAATGTATTTACTCTTCTTTACATTTTCCTAATAACATTTTCTTTTCTCTATTTTATTGTAAGAAAATAAATGACACAGAATATGTGTTAATCAACTGTTTTATGCTATCTGTAAGGCTTCTGGCCAACACTAGGCTGTTAGTAGTTAAGTTTTGGGGTATGAAAAGTTATACACAAATTTCTGACTCTATGTGAGGGGGGTCAGTACCCCTAATCATTGCATTATTCAAAGTCAACTGTACATGATATGACTTTGTATTTTGAGTTTACTATTTTAATACAAAGAATTCCTGTTCACATAATATGTTGTACAAAGTGAGATTTATTAGTAGCTTCAGTGTTTTGCTAGTTAGAGAGTCAAATCTCATACTTAACCATAATAATGTCAATTTTAACAAAGTATTGTTCAATGACTCTTTAAAGTTGCATTTTCCCTTGAATAAAAGTGTTCATGTTGTTGTTACTAAACAGTGCTTTATATATTCAATCAGTTATTGCTAGATATTAGAATGAAAAATATTTTTTTCATTTCATATCATTACTTTATTTGCTATATTTAAAAGTAGCCCACTTGCAGGTGGATCTTATT
Source organism: Micronycteris hirsuta (assembly GCA_004026765.1). Taxonomy (NCBI): domain Eukaryota; kingdom Metazoa; phylum Chordata; class Mammalia; order Chiroptera; family Phyllostomidae; genus Micronycteris; species Micronycteris hirsuta. The sequence continues at coordinate 156,869 of PVJI01000223.1, read as the reverse complement.
GTTAGATATCTGTTGTTTAACTGAACGTGCTTCTATTGACACAGAGCAGTATACTCTGATCCAGAGGTCTGTGCTGCATGAGTATATGCGATTTCAATTTCCCCTAAAATTCCTTGATTTGAATCAGTTCAGAATTCATTCATATAGCATACCATGACTTCATTGAAAAAAAGGAATGCAAATTACAAATGCAAATCTGGGTGCTGAAATTTCATGACAGAACTTGGTACTCAATCAGATAATCTAAACCATGATTAATTACTATTTTAACATTACCATTTGAATGCAAACACACAATTAAATGAAATCATGATAGAGAATTTCTGACCACAATAGACTAACTACAGTACATATGCAATAAATAGTTGATAACTAATTCATCAATATGTGTAAATATATATTACACTGGAAGATTGTGAATGAATATAAAATAATTAGATTCATGATTCTGTCCTTTTAAGGACCTTAAAATAGAGCGGTAAAGAAATAATTAAAACTAGTAAAAATATGAGTAGTTGCCCTGCTGTTGTGGCTGAGTGGATTGAGCACTGGCCTGTGAACTAAATGGTCACCAGGCCACTGGTTTGGTTTCCTTTCAGGGCACATGCCTGGGTCATAGGCCAGGTTCCCAGTTAGGGGCCTGCGAGAGACAACCAACTGATGCTTATCCCGCACATAGATGTTTCACCCCCTATCTTTCTCTCTCTCTTCCTCTCTCTCTAAAAATAAATAAGTAAAATCTTTAAAAATATGAGTATTTAAATAAAAATATGAAAATTATTATATTAGAACTCTACATTCTCAAATTATTTCAAGCATGAAATATTTTTCAAAAGATGTTAAGAAAAAGGGAAAACAAACTGTGACTTCTGAAATCTGAAATCTTCACTCCTAATAGCCCTTGTTAAGGTCAGTAGTGCTCTTCAGTCATTAAATCTGATGAAGAATTTCGGTATAAATTTTAAGTAGTCAATACTATTTACCCTCCCTCCTTAAAAGTCTTTCTTCCATTTCCTTCCTGTTTTCCTTCACATATTTTATGGCTTCTTATTTTATCTTTATTGTCCTTTTTCTAAGATCACTTTCCCTATCCAGCTACCAGTATTTTAGCTCTTCACAACTTGGTTCTACACCTCTATTTATTATTTTATATTTTCTTCAGCCTCACACATGCAATGCAGTCTATCAATATTTTATCTCCTCATCCACTCCTGGATCAAACATGATGTCTGCCTAGTATGAAAGTTAGAACCTCTGAGACACCATAGAGACCTCCTATCCTATCATCCATATACCATATCCATCAAATAATCCTACCATTTTATGTCCTAAACATTTTTCAAACCACATCACCTTAGTCCATTTTAATTGTCCTACTAGCCCTTCAATATTCACTCCGGTCTCAAAGCCATCTCTCTAGCGTGTAAGTCTCATCCTGTCACTCCTCCAAGCATTGGGTGGTTTCCCAATGTTCAGAATATTAAAAACTAACTTAATTAATGTGGGCTATAAAGCTAAACATACTCAAATTTCCCCCTACCCCTCTGGCCTTGCTCCACAGAGGCCCACTGTCCACCCCCTGCCCCTATGCACAGTGGTTTTGTCAGCACCGTGGATTCATCTGTGCCCATCTGTTTCTTCCAGGATCCTTCATTTCTTGGATATGAATTTTAAATAGTTTTTGGAGGAAAATACTGTTTCTGGAATTGAAAGATTTAGATTTGAATCCCAGAATTATTTGTTATTAGCACTGTGACCTCTGTGTATGACGTAAATTCTTTCAAATTTATTTTCTTCACTTACAAAAATAGATAACAGTATTTCCCTTACAATTGGGTTATAATGAATAATATCATTACAGTTCTTACCACCCGACTTGAAGTGGTATTATGTTGATTTAACTTCCAGCTTTCCATGTACCAAAATCTAGCAGGTATTTAATCAATGAAAGTAAAGAGAAAGATGAGATAGAGGAAAGGGAAGGAAAGGAAATGGTGAGTGGGAAGAAAACTGAGAATTTCTCTTTTCCAGTTTTTCCTTTTCCAATATACAGTTTACCTGCAGACAAGAAATTACTTTGACTTAAATAGACTGTTCACAACGCATACTAAGAAATTTATAATTGATAATATAAAAAGGGCATAACAGAAGAGAATGGGAGAATGTCATCCTTATACAGTAAGAAGAAAGGAAACATTATAGGTGTATGAGAGATTGTTCTGGCCTTTGTGATGGGCCAAACCCCAGGTGGTGATGGGGTTAATAAGCGCGGTGAAATGGTGAGTGAATGATTGTTTTAGGGTAAAAGATGTATAAATGACATAACACATTTGGCTGATTTCTAAGAACAGGTGATATCAATGCAGCTATGAAGGTCTGAGTAGGCCAGGGGAGAGAATAAGCATTGGGAGCAAGTTATATGTCCTTAGTAGTTGAAATCACCTTGACAAGTAATTTTGTCAATGAGCAGAAAGCCTAGGAGTAATTATCTCAGAGAAATGGAGGTGTGGCTGTGAGGGAAGGCAAGCGAGAGCACATGGATGATGGAAAAAGGAGAAAAATCAAGAAACAGAGAACAATGTTAATGAAATTCTGAGTAAGGGCAGGGCTTGTGTAATAAATGCCTAATTCCAGCAATGTTAGAGGTATTATAGCTCTTACTTCCATAATGGGAGATGAGATGAGGGAAACGCATGTGCCAGGCTGATCCCCGGAGTTCTTATCCCTCTGAACTGGGTGAATAAGTACTTTGAATGAAGGAAAAAACAGTGGCTTAACTTCAAGGATATTAGATGCTAAAATCCTGTAGAAAAGACAGGACAAACTTAGGTGAAAAAACTTGAGAATGCTTAATTCACCTTATTTAAAGCATGTGTGGTAATTCTGCCTGTGTGGCAATTCTGCCTCAAAGAGTTTATAAAATCTTATCCAAAGTGAAGGGCTTCTATAAGAGTGAATTCTATAAGAGTGAATATGCATCTTTTAGTTAATTCCATTCTCATTTATTATCTTTAATGCAAATATGAAGTAATTTGATACTTGAAGTTCTTGTAAACAACATGCTTTAAATTATTTTGAATTTAATTAGCTTTAAATGGCAGATAGTAGCTTAGTTTAGTGCTAATAGTCATTTATTTATATATAATCAAAATGCATACATTGCAGAATATTTAATGGTCCCTCAGTGAGGAAAAAAATGGAATAAATAAACATATGTTATACAACCTATTTCACAATTTTCGACCAAATTGAGTTTGCTTTGGCATTTTTAGGGTATAATTCTCTAAGGACAATCATGTACAAAGCAACATGAATGGTCACTAAGACTATTTTTGTTCTGTGTTTCAGGCTTAAAATATACCAAACAAACAGAGTAAGATGCTGGAAAAAAATATGTACTCTACCCTGATTAATGAATGCTATAGATATCTTTCTGCTCTGTCTGCTTGGTTAGCTTTGTTTCAAATGTGATACAGATCTCATGCTGCACGGCAGATCCAGAAATAGTCCATGTTCCTTTAAATTCAGGCAATGCATCATATTCTATTACACTGTGTCACATCAGTCTGTGATGGTAAAGCATGAGTTATGTGGATATGGACCAGTAGGTGAACTGGTCCTAATAAATGAACGATTTGAAGATCAAGTAAAATATTCTCATGAAAAAATATTTTTAAAAATAGAATCAAATAATATGTAAGAAATACACTTCCATATTTACTTACAAAATAAAAATTTCCCATAATCTTTCCAAAAACTCTGAAAAATTGTATCTTGACCACATGTGTTTATATGATCTGACTCTTAGATAAAAGTTTCCTATGTTAAATTTCACCATTGTTTTTTCAGATTTAGTGATGGAAAAGATAAATAACACATCAGAGTCTCTCTTCACCTCATATATGTCTAACAAACAATAATGGGAGATAAAATGAGTCTGAAGAAGAGACTTTCAAGGATAAAAATTAGGTTTGTTGTAAAAATAAGTATAATTCCAGTGGGGTCTTAAAGGAGGATAAATGATAAAAGTAATGAGAAAGTTAAAATGCTACATCATTACTATTATGATAATTATAATTAATTAATACTTATTGTGCCCCAATGTGCTAGGTATTACAGAGAGTTTTATAATGTACATGGTTTTAAGATATACATAGTTCTACGTGAGAGGACACAAAATAAATTAAAAACGAATGAGAATAATAGGAGGGAAGAATTAAGAAAAGACTAGATAGTAATTTAGAATGCTGCAACTCTCAAGTTCTCTAATACTGATACCTGATTATTTACCATGTTTAACTAAATTGAGTAAAAGGGCATGTTTTAAATAAGATTGAGAATAAATTGAGAAAGAATCTAAGCATAGAGATAGTAAAGGAAATGGGGGAAAACTGGCAAATTTCGTAAACTACTATTATAAAATGTCTTACGGAGTAGATTATTCATGAGATTTTTGCAACAGCCTTCTTTAAGCACCCATATATCCTAGCCATGCCCCTAAAACTGCTCTTGCAACTTTGAGGAAGCCTGTCAGATAGAGAAAGGCTACAAATTAGACAGCAAGAAGAAAAAAAATATGAGCTGGAAGGGACGCCAAGTCTTCGTAATGCAAACTTGGAGATGCAAAAGACCATATTATTCATTTAATCATTCTTTCATTCAATAAGCATCAATAATCAGGTAAATACCGGGAACACTGTTCCATGGTCCCATGCTGAGTCATAAAGAAAACATGTGTGCCCCTGTGTACACTTATCAAACATCTTCCAACATTTTAAAAACAGTGACAAAAGTCAACAAAACTGTACAAAGTCATGATTACATAGAATAAGCCCCACATCGCCCAATCTGTTTTCCTGACCTGTTCAACCTCATAAACCTAACCGGTGAGGGTTGCTGTCACTCACAGGGCTGGACAACCATGGACAGATTGGAACCCACTGTGCCTGTCTTTTTTAAACACTATATCCAAATATTTATCTCAATGATTGAGTATTTGGTGCTCCTTTGTATAGTGCATCTCACTGGCTCACCGTAACTCAGGCTTTGGACTCAAACATGGATGACAAAGTAGAATACGATAGAATGCCTGCTCTCAAAGAACGAAAACTTTAATACGAACTTTGTTTCCCAGTCAATGTGCTCTAGCCCATAGTCTTTTCCCTCCCTCTTCCTCTCCACACAGGTGTCTACACACACATACACACACAAGTGTATCTTCATCAGAGCTTAGAGAATTCTACATTTCTTTTGGATGCTATTCAGAATATTTCCTAAAGTTTTAATCATTTTTTTTTAAATTGCCATTTTTCCATTGCTCCTTACATTCACAAACATTCTTACAGAGTCCTGGTTGCTCAGTGCTTTGGGCCTTGAGACATAATTTCATTTTTGCTCACAATGTGAGGTCTCTTCTGTTGGTCTCTCCAGAGTCACTTTCCTCTCTGCTCTCAGTAATCAGAGGTCGACCCCCATGGATTCCATTAACAAGTTGCCTTGTTTTCCAGCTTACAGTTGGTTTCAGCCAGTGGGAAGCATCAGGATCATCTTGGAAGGATGGAGGTGAGTGAGGTCAGGGTATGTATTGCCTATCCCCTTCCTTGCCAGGTCCCCTCTTGTCTGTGTTCCTCAACTACTCCTTTCAAGGATATTTCTCTCCTTCTGGATTTTGGTAACTGCTCCACTCCGCCCTTTGGGGCTGGAATTCTAAGAGCTCTGCTTCTTACCAATTCCATTTTTGGGGTTTCCCCTTCATCCTATCACACCTTTGTAAATAACAGTTCTCAACTTATCCAAAGAGATGCATTTCTGGATGGGACCTTGACTGATACTTTCATTTATCATAGCATAGTGATTATTTTGTTTCTCAACATCACTATGTCCTTAGGTACTATTTTCTTTAATGTTCACTTCTACCTCTTTGTTTTCTTTTCTATCTTATTTTGTTAGATGTTTTAAATTCTTATGCAATTTTTAAAATATATTTTATTAAAATATTTTCAAATAATTTGATACATTACTCTGATGATTTAAGAATAGTATTCAGAACATGAGTTAACCTTAACTGATAAAGAAATCTCATTATTATAAGCATAAGATACCATAAAATGATGACTTAAAGAGCATTAAAATGTTGCTCTGGCTGCTATAGAAACAATCAGAGTCTTGTGCAGCCCTGCTTCTCTCTTGACTTCTGCAATTTTATTTCTCTTTCTTTACTGCCACTTCACTTAGTACGTGTTAAAAGGATATAAACTATTATAGCAGACAGACCTAAGGACTATTAGACTTCGTAGTGTATTTACAGGCCCCTAAAAAGTTTGCTTTTTTCTTTGCCATTTGATATTTTTAATTTGCAATACCTTACAAACATAACTAAGCATAATAACCAGTCCTGAGTGAGGGAGGGGTCTGGGGACCACCTGAAAGTAGCATCTATAGATTTTTAGTAAATGGGCTTTGTGATTGTTGTAACTATTTTCTGGCTTTGGGCAGCTCATCTCCGAATTTACAACAATTTTTTAGAAAGTTGAAAAACAAGAAGTCAGATGTTAGGATGAGTGAAGGAAGATTCATAAGCATGGATCCCATGAATAGCTTATAAATGTAATTAATCATTTATGTCATTTCTAGTGTATGGAGAACCAAATTTTCCGATAGTGTCTGGTGAACTTAAAATCAAAGATTTTTTCCATGAAGGCTTTATTCACAATTATAACCAAATATAATAACTTTTATTTTGATAGCTCATGGGATTTTTTTAATCTGTCTTATATAGCCCAACAGCAATTTTATTGAAATTACATTACTGATTCAAAATAATATCCTAAATTATTTCTATTGGTTTTAAGTAAACATATCCTTTCCATGTTTTTTAAGATGCTTAGGGGTAAAGATCCTGAGACATCTAAACTTACCCTGCATAATCAATAATGGATAGTATAATATTACAGATATGGTAACTGTTGACAATTTATTGAACCAAATACTCTGCAGTGCATTGTTTTAAATAAAAGGGTAAAAAAACAGGCTGCTTTGGTCAATAATTTAATCATACCTTTAAACTTAAACATATAGGTCTCTTTCATAATCTTAGCCCTTTAATAGCCAAATTACAGGAAGCGATCACAGATATTTTGGTCAATAGGTTATACTTCAATGAGGGGAAGCAGGGCATCCTTATGTTTACTGAATGCAGTGTGCACTTGGCACAGAGGACCACAGTGCAGAGGGTAAGAGCTTGGGCTCTTTGGCTTGATTACCAGGTCTGCCACTTACTAGTAGATAAATGAGTTAACTTCTTTGTGTCTCTGTTTCCCCATTCGTTAGGATTATTAATGTAATGTATATCCCATAAGATTCTTGTGAGGATTAGATAAGTGAATATATGTAAATAGTGTCTGCATAGGCAAGTGCTTAAACATTTTAGCTACTTTTAATATATGTATTATCTCATTTATTCTCTATAACAATAGTTTGAGATTAGTGTCACACCTACCTTTGTTTTAAGGAAAAGAAAATTGAAATACAAATATATATCACTTATATGTCCCGGAATCCCTAAAATTAAAGTCTATACTCGATCACATTGTAAAGAGTCACCGTGGCCAAATCATAAGCAATATCCGTTTTATATGTTTATATATTCAATGTTCTAAATAAAAGGGCTGGTCAAAATAACTAAATTATAATTTATTCATTAATTCTGACCATAGTCTAACATCAACTTTGAATTTTAGGAGGAAAAAATGAAAAGGAGATTTAAAAACAATAATAGGATAGAAGAGGTTGATCAAATGGGCTTGTCTCCACTCCAAAATAGTCAGGCAGAATTAAAGTTAAATAAAGAGAAGGGAGCATGAATTTTATTTTATTTACTTATTTACTTATCTATCTATCTTTGTATCTATCTATTTGTTTTTTACATTGCCTGGTCATCTTCCCAATGTCATGCTGGTCTTTCCCACTGCTTTTATTGCGACTCTCCATATATTTGCAAAATCACTTCCAACCTCTATTTCCCAGATTACTTTAATTTCTAATTTCTGATCCCATGTATTTCATTGGTTGACATTATTATCTTAATGATACTGCACAATGTACATGAAGGTTTTGTGTACAACAAAAAAATTAACCTCTTCAAAACTACTTCTATACCATGTTGATCAACATTCCTATCAGTAACAACTGCACGTCAATGCTTGTTGAGTGAGCATCTGTCTCCTGGTTTGCTTCCTTGTCAAATTTACAGATTATTCTGCATAACTTTTCACCCTGAATCTGCACTCTACATGACACAGGTAAGAAAGCCAACAGCCAAGTGCAACATTCTTTCTTTAGAGGGTGAACATGCAGTGCAAATTCATGCTGTGAGGATGTGCAAAGCTCCTTGAGCTTATGAACAGGTGTGAAAAATGTTACAGCAACCTGGAAAAGCATATTTTAGCCAAAAAAAACTATTGTATTATTTAGGTACCAATGAAATTGTTTACCCACAAAAGAACACTTTATAATACAGATTTTTTAATATGAGGATATAATTTTGGGAATCTAAATTTAAGAACAGTCCCCATTAGAGAATGCACAGGTAAATAATTAAAAAGTCAAAGTCAAAATACCAACAATAGATACACATTTTATACATAAAAAAAGATCCTTTTTTCTCCATTTTGCATCACAAAAAATAATATTTCCTTGCAAAAGCTGAAAAGAGTAGAAATCAGATCCTGAATATTTAATAGAAAATAAAATTATATTTGTTTTTAAGTGCATTCTACATTCAACACAACTGCATACCCACAACAAATCTATTGCATTGCCCTGACATAGTTACTGCAAAGGTTTTTCCTTTGCTGTCCCAAGGGCCCAATTGATTTATCTGCCAGAAGCCTAAAGCCCCAAAATAAGATAGCTTTGAGTTTACAGAGGTCATTTTTCATTGTCTAAATAAAAATTTCTAAACAAAAATCTCTCATCCTGTTAACCGCAGGGTCCTTATCTCCCCAGAGGCTAAAGCAACCTGAAAGAAGCCATTTCAATTCTTTCATGAAGAAAGATAAAAGCAAGTTTTCGATTAGAAAGCCCAGCAAAGCCTTCTTATTAAATGTTGGTTGCAGTAACTAGTTGAAAAGGCAAAACTGTCCTAGAACGGGGTGGGCGAAAGAGGGAAATTATTATGCATGAGACAAACCTTATTCAGAGACGGAAAAGACAATCAGAGACAGTGACATTCCAGGAAGCAAAAAGAAGTTTATGAATCCTTGTAACTCTGCACATTTGTTCTACCCAGGTCCTTAATAATCTGCCTAGTTTTACAAGCATGTTCTCTTAATTGTGTGTGCTACGTGTATCAACCAACATTAACTACACGTCACAATAATTATGCTTTCAGGCCCGGCTTCCCGGATCTGTCATCACTCACAGTGCTCACGCAGCTCGGGCAGAGGTAGGATGTGGCGTGCTTTCCTAGCGTCACAGTAACAGATTTTGTGAGGCTGAGCTAAAAAGAAATGATCAGAAATGACTTCATAGACTACGTTTCAATAAAGAAGATAAACACAGACAGTAATGGCGATGCCCTGGGAAACCAGAATGGTGGAAGACAAGAAGGATTTTGCTATTTGGAGAAACTTGCTATAAGTGAAGGAGAACAAAAAAACATGGCTTATATTTTACCTTAATTCCTTCAGTAGAATCTAATAGGAAAATGAAATTATTTGGGGATATGTTTACACTAAAATATAAACTATTTTGTTCACTAGTTAAAGTGCCAGGGTACCATTTCTAACATCTCTGAAAAATACAAAAGGCCAGGAATGGGAGTGAGGAATACTTAACTTAGTAAGAATAAATTTTTAAATATCTTTTCTAAGTTTGTCCTCTAAATGTGTAATCTATTAACTTTCTAGATTATTATTAAGTTTAAATTCTAATGTAAAGAGAGACACCTCCCCGACAAGAATAAACCCTTAGGCACAGTCTGTAAAAATAGTGGCTCACCTTACCTGCCCACGCTTAGCCTTAGGTAGTACCTATGAATGAATATAACTTGATTCCTCTCAGTCAAGTACATATTCTGAAAAGCATTTGCTGTTGCTCTTTATCATGTACTTCACAAAGAAAATACTTTTTTTCTTTTCCCTAAGAAAAGATGAAAATAAGATTTCTATACAGTGATCTTAAATGTAATTGTCACAAACCAGGGGGGTGGGGGTTACCCAATAAACCACAGTCAGAAAAGTATGGCTTTGTATTAAATATTTTAACACTGAAATTATTATATCTGATAGGGAGTATCTAAATTTCCCTTAGTGTATTCTGCAGAGAATGCTTCCTAGAGGATTCAGTGGAAGCCATGTTGCTCAAAACCAGATATAAAATGAGACTATAACTAAGGACTTTCTGTGTGCGTGTGTGTGTGTGTGTGTACTATAGTTATGTTGGGTAGGTGGTAGTACCTGCTCTTAACATTTCTCAGCCAAAATCATCTTGACTATTTTCTGTGAAGCAGAACTTTAAAGATTAATTTATCACTAGTTTACGTGTTACAAGGGACCCAATACTGCCTCATAAGAAAAGATGTGCCCATGAGGCCACCTTCAGGCAAAGTGTGATGGTTTTCTATCCAGCAATGACTCTTCATTATATACCTCAAGTATTGCTTACAGGGTACCAAACACCTGACCAGTTTCACTGCTTCCTAGACATATGGTTCTGCCCTGAACCAGAAATACAAAATGTTTCCTCCCTGGGCCTGTGTCAGAGAGTAGAATGTTGATCTGTCAAAACTTGTATGTCCATCAAAATCCAAACTGGGGAAACCGTGATGTTTGGAGAAAAACTGATAGCCATTCCCTCTCCTATAAATTAAAACTTCTGCTTCAAATCATAATGTCCCACTAGAGAGAATCCTATATGGCTTCTATTGGCCCCATGCATAATTGATGCCATCGAGTTGTTTATGGATGCCCCTGCCTCACTTCAGAGAAGGAGGCATGCAACACACAGCTCTATAAAATTCCTAATTGTAGTTCATGCAACAAGGTTGCAGACAACATTACCCCATGCATCACTCAGTGTTTTTCATATCAAGATCCATATAAGAAATGTTAGTTAGAAATTAGTGCTCAAAAAAATCTATGCTTCCCCTGAGAAATTGTTAGGGCTTATCTTTGCTGATACGAAGTTTTAGATGACTGATTTTATCTGCTTTATTTTTATGTTTTCCAGTATTAGAATTATGTCTTTTTTAATATTTTGAGAAACAGTGTGGAAAAAATAATAAAAGGAATGGTTAAAATGTTTGAACTCACATTGTAGAAGCCCTGCAAATTGAAAGGGACATGTGACGCACCCTGGCTTGAGTAACAGAGGCAGGTAAGGCACAGAGAGCAGGCTGGAGGGAGGTAGCCCATGGCTAGTGTAGCTGCTCACCAGTGTCCGCAGGGGCCAAGCGCTCCCTCTGTCTGCACTGCCATTATCAGACCGTTACTTCTTCATCCTGTGCTTTTTGACTCTTAGTTGTAAGACTGCTGCCCCTTTTACAAATAATAAGACTATATTCAAAGATAAGTGGCACAGGGAAGGAATAGGACCAGCCATGCTGAAGTCAGGAAGAAAGTTTCACCAGATACCCGCAACGGGCTTTTCCTGATGCCTTATTGGATATAACAACACATGAACCCCTTTTGCTTCAAGACAGGTTGGGAAAGAGAATAGTCAGCTTTCTGGGACTTGCGGTGGGGTGGCAAGAGAAAAGGGCAGTTGTACGTGACAAGTAAATTATCAAAAAATATAAAACAACACAAAGTAGCTGGGAAAAGTGAAGAGTCTGTCTTCATTATCTGGATACTTATTTTTTAAACATGTTAATTGTGATGGCATTGCACTATCATTATTGGATATTTCAAGGTTCATAATAAACTTAGTGTGAAGTTTAATCTTACAATAGTGAATTTAAATCACACATCAAATAGATTTCATAGTAATGTCTAACTTGTCTGGCCAACTTCTTGCCAGACCTAGTAGGTCATCACTGTTTGTATATAGTATTATGGGTAAAAAAATAAAATATCAACTCTGCCTATATCTTTTTATTTTTTGCAAAATGTTCCTGTTTTCTCTATAATATTATATTTTATTTTTGTTTTCTTTACTTTTCGATTCATGCATTCCTTTTAAGCTCATTTAGTTTAAATGAGTAATGTAATCCATAAATTTACTTACCAAGGAACATGAAAACTACAATATTTGACATTAATCTTAGTATGTGTCAGATACAGTTCAAAAGGTTTCATTTACTTTTTAAGATTTTATGAGTGAAAAAAATGAGGCTTACTGTGGGTTTAGAGTCTACTTTGCTGGTAAACTGCTGGTCTTGAATTCAAAACAAGACTGGTCTAATCCCAAAGCTTCGTTTCTTGACCACACTACCAATAAATCAGTCAGTAGAGTAATCGATCAAAATTCAACCAAACATAGCCATCAGTAAAATGGAATTTGAAGGCATACTCATAGTCTAAGAAATTTTAAAAAATCAAAACAAAGCCAATACAATGCCGTGATTTTACTGAAAGTAAACCACTGTGAAAATTCAGTTTAATTTTACATTTGTATCTATGGTAGATAAAACAAAGGTTTATCGCTAGAATAATGAGTGGCATCAGAGTTTTTGAAAAAATATAAATATATCTTCTGAAAGCTGAAAACCAAAAGAATATTGTAGTATACATTCAACCAATAAGGAAATTCAATAAATTTTAAAGCCCTATTCAGTTAATGTAAAGGCCTTACTTTCTGTAAAAAAAAAACATCATGACATTTCTATTCCTAAGTCTTTCACAAATGCAGAAATGACATAAACAACTGGGAACTTTTATTGAGGAAACAGATGAAGTGTGAACTCAATGAACATTTGATTTTCTGGTTACATTCCCACCAGATTTCTTGAATGCAGAAACCATGAGCATGTCGGGGGGCCGGTAAACTATTCCACAATTGACAGAATGCACGGACTCTCACTGAGCGGACTTGGGTCTACACTGTAATCCACTTTAGTTGGTAAAGCAGTGCACCATCTCCCCAAATCATAAGCTTCTTCTCATGGCGCTTATCATGAAACATTAAAGTAGAATTTTAAAAATTTATTTACTTGTTCTTAAATTCTGGTTGCAAACAATAGCAGGCTTTTGTTTGAGCTCTCAAATGAGGTAATAATAATTAATTAAAATGTTACTACCCAATAAAATAAAACTTTTATTCAGTCTATAGCCATGTGTCCTCTGACTCACTGCAAACAGACATTTTGTAGATACCATGTTCTCTTTCAGATCATGTTATGGGGGATATATTGTTTGGTTCTTTCTGGCCTCCCAGTCTGTTTGAGAAATTAGATATTTTGCCCTGCCTTGCTATCGATCCATAAAGTGTAAAACTGCTTTCTAATTACTTAGGTAGACTTAGATGCAGAATCTAATACAAATCAGATTCAAACGTATTTGATAAAAGAGCAACAGTTAGAAGTTCCCAGAGATTGGACTGCATGGCTTGAACAGCCATATGGACTGTGATAAGTAGACGTACCTTTCTTCTTCCCAAACCAGTATCTGTTTCTTACACTTCAACTCATTTCCCAAAACATAAGAAGTCTTGCTGAGCTCTTTTGTGTTAAACATGTCTTTTTCCAGCAAGATATTAACAATTTGCACACTCAAAAGGTATTTATTTCACTCCTGAAGATTGTTGGGGTATAGCATCAAGAAAATTATGCTGAGAATCACACATCCAATAAAAATTTAGATATATTTGAAATTTTCTTTAAAGTTTTTTTAGAATTCCATCCATTCATTCATCTCGCTAACATTTGTTAGGAACGTTGAATAGGTGATGTGCTCTGCCAGGCAGCTTCCCCTTCAGTTTCATTGCATATTTAAGAGGACTTGCCTGGCTCAGAAAGTGTCCAAACAAGCAAGCACAGCCATTTTTTTAAATATAAATTTAAAAATCTTATAGAAAAGTAATCATTCTGATTGAAATATTGATAACGCTTCTGAAATTTGCATGCAAGCCTTTGGGGGAAGTTCAACCTACTCCATAATTTATTTGCCACACTTTTCTGTTAAGGCTGTTAGTATACAAACACACTGGAAAAAAAGCCCACAGGGAATCTTTATAAAGTCTCTGACCTCAAGGAGCTGATAGTCTTGTGGGAAGACAGAAAAAACAAGTATACAATCTAATCTAATTTTAAACCATTTCAAGAGACGTGGGAATATAGTGATTTAGATGCAGTGCTCAGAGTGGAAATTTCTGGGAAAGGTTACAGAAATTTCCAGCATAGGTTATGTTTTAGCTGAGTCTTACAAGATGAATTTTATTTGGTCAGAAAAAGATAAGTTAAAGAAAGCATCCAGGTACACAAAACAGCACCAGGACAGGTACGAAGGGTAGGTGGGAAACTACAATCAGTTTGGCAGGACTGGGTGTAAGGTAGGAAGTATAATAGTGACCTGGAGACTGTACACAAGGGTCAGGGTAGGTCATTAAAGGACCTCAAAATGTAACGTATCAAAAGACCTCAATGAAGGGATTTCAAGGAGAAAATTAAATAATTTTGCATTTTAGAGTGCTTGCTCAAACTGCAACCATTGCTTCAGGTTGATGGAGAAATTAAAACAACAGTCAAGATGTTTCAGTCAATACCAGGACGAAGAGGAGATTTGCCAAAGATCCTTATCTCCCACTGAAATCTGTCCATCCAGTGAACCCTGGAACGCATGGCTTCCCTGTTCACCCTCGAGTCTAGACTCACATGCCCTCCCCCACTGTGTGAGCACCACTGCCTTGCTGGATAACCTGATTGCACTTCCTCAGTCCTTTCTTCTTTAAGACTGCAGTCATCTCCTGCCTCCTTCCTTCTCCAAAGGAGGAGAAACAGTAAAAAAGAAGCAAATAAGCTGCATTCTTTAAAAAGAAAGTGGCATGGTAAATGTATAGCATTAACCCTATATTTATGTATTTCACATAACTATTCTAAAAAGAAACATACAGCCACAGTATGGCTCTATGTAGTATCCTTACATTTTAGGTTTATCCAGTAATATCTACATTTTAGGATAAAAATATTAGTAAATACGTATGCAATACCAGCCATTGACATAAAAATACATCATAAGTTAGTTAAATTCCAGGGAAAAACATCAGGTGATTAATCTTCAATGGTTCAAGTGGAACATTAAAAGAAAACCAAATATTACAACTATACATATGGGTGTACAAGTACACAAACACACAAACTAGGCAAAGAAATATTTTTCTAGTTTAATATATGGAGAAAAATCTTTACAAAAAGTACCCTCACATCACAGTGGAGACTTAAGATTCCCTCCTCCTGCAAAAAAATTCTACTACCATGTAGCTTTCCATGCAGAACCCACAATGTTCTTGGTAGAGACGATCAGGTATTGGGACACACGTGCTGTTTTCTGCTAGTTTTGGAATGGCCCTCATTCTTGCTCTTCAGGGTTTCTATCATAACAGAAGAAAGTAAAACGCTAACCCTGGGCAGAAGGATTTTTACAGTAATGCAAGTTATTGATGAGTGCTAATTTTTTCAACCAGAGCTTACTTATTATTGCATCCAGATTCCTGACAGCACCTAAATGTCCAGCAGGTTAATATTAAGTAAGGCAACAGGTTGCTAAAAGACTACCACTATTTTTTTTTCCCTCAATGTTACTACATATTTCAAGCTCCTATGGGGCAGTAACAAAAACTTTATTTGTTCCTGTCCAAACCTCAGACTTTAAATATACTGTGAATGATAAAGATCAATCATAAAATACCAATTCTAACCACAATTTTCCTATGTTGGCAACCCTAAGAAATTTATTTTAATAAGCATATCCATGCCTGTTGTCCAGCCCAGAAATGCATCTGAAACACAATCTCCCCCGACTGCTCAGAAGACCCTGAGGGAACTGGAGTCATCGCTATTATTGCCTCCTCTAACTGGGCGTCTCGTCTTCCACTCTCTGCCTCTCCTGGTCTTTGCTTTGAATTTTCTTCTGGCTCCTGGTCTCAAGTCCTTCGGCTTTCAGCTAGATTCAGCCTATGTCTAACCTCTAGGGACTATGCTGTACTTCAGAAACAATTTTATAGGGAGTATAGGTTTCAAGGTCACACATTTGCACAGGCTCCTTCCATAGCCCTGAGTGGGAAATTAGTGATATGCCCATAGAGTCTTTCTTTTTATATACATTGAAAAGGAAGGATTTTTCTTTTTATTAAAGAGGAACCCCCATATGAGTATAAGCTTTAGACTGCTCCTAACATCACCCCTAAGCTGGTGTTTTGGCCAATGTTTTCCCTGTGGAACTCTTTTCTCTCCACCTCCACCACCTGGGTTCTACTCCCTGAAGTGCACAGGTATGTTCTAACCTGGCTTAGGCCCTTTTAGGTTTCTCGGCATGACACTCTATCATGCTCAGCTCTTCTCATCAGTATGGGACATATGAGTACCTACGTACAACAAATAGTATGGAACAAATATTGCCCTAAAAGCATGTATGTGCATAAAATACAAAATTGAGACCCCCAACACAGGATAAAAAAGAGTTTTCTTTTATTACCTGCCACCAATTTCTCTGATACCTATGCTAGACATATGAAAACTACTTCTAATGCAAGACACATCTAAATATCTCTCAGTGACAAGGTTTAGCCACAGATCTAGGGTATCGAAAGTGTGTTTGTTTCCACCTAACTGCTTGGCACCATCACAGACCACAGCCTGAGCTGATTAAGCTGTGCATGGGGCGCTGTCCACCTGCAGAATGGCAGGTAGAAAATTATTCAGGAGAAGTAGTTTAATTGGTGACCTTTAAAATAATGATTCATTACCTTAAAACACTTTTATTATGTCAGCATGAGTGCTCCAATTGAAACTAATATATTTAAATCAAAAACAGTAGGTCTTATTTAACCAAAAAAGTACATTTTAAAGAATTCATTGGAATTCTTTATCTTTCCTTTTCCTTCCCTATTCCACTTTCCTCCTTTTGCTTCTTTCTTTTCTTTGCTTCTATCTTCCACCACCTCCCTTTCTTCCTTTTTTCCTGCAGTGCTTCCTTCTTTCCCTCCCTCCATTAATCCTTGCCTTTGTTTCTTGGGTGGTCTCCATTTGTTCATTTGCAAATGAAGTGGTATCTACAGAGTAGACTAACCCAAAATAGTTAAAGTTCTTTCTGTATTTCCAGGGAGCAAGTTGCCCAAAGTGGCTTCAAGAATAACTCTTCCAACCAGGCAAAGTCAAGCAAACTAGCATTAAATTTTTGATCTTAACTCTTTTTAACTACCGCATGTAGTTGCTCGGTATGAAAATGAGATGATACATGTAAAGCATCCAGTAAAGTTTTGGACTCTTAGAAAAAGTTCATTGCATTCTTCTTCACAATTTAACACTGGGTCCTCTATAATGGCCTAAGAAGAACAAAATCATTACATATATTGTATGCCCAGCCCAAAGGCAATCAATCCTTTTAGGTCTTACATTTGGCCTGGAATTTGCAGCAGCAAAAAAAAAAAAAAAAAAAAAAAAAAAAAAAGAATGACTGAGAAAGTTGGCAGCCCATTAACCAATATGCTGAATGTGTTGCATGACCCACAAAAATCAGATTTCCACATGCTAACATGGATCTGAACCTACTGCAGACATATGCAAGTAGGCAGCCACTCTGCTACCTAGAAAATAAATGGCTGGGCGGAAGCTATATTTACTAGGACATGTTTGTGATTTTTAAAGCAAAATTTTGTGACCAGTTTTCATTATATTCTAGGCTATGTAACTTATGGCACACACATTTATAAATAAAAGCATGAGAGCCTCTAAATCACTGAGTTAGGCTGAAATGATGCCTCTAGGGTTTTGGATTATAAAAAAATAAAAGGAGACAATGCAGGGATCATAAGGCAATATCCTACAGGAAGCAAACTGATACCTGGGATTACAGTAGCAATTCCTTTCTGGCATTCGTGAGGGAACATATTTTAGATAAACAAATAGGCAGAGCATTTTGGATCTCTGTAAATAGATCTAAAAAGTCAGACAAAAGCCTTTCCCTATACGGGTGCAAATGACATCATTTTTAACCTTTTGAGCAATTGGTGCATTTGGAAGAGCTAAAATTTGCAGATATGATACTAAAGTCGGACTATTCACTCTGTTTCACATTATGGTCCTATTGGCAGAGCATGAGAAAGGCAAGAGATGACTAAATTTTTTTCATTACCCTTTTTAAAAATAATAGAATTTCACCTGTGATACTTCCATATTAATGTAGATATGTTTTTCTGGATCTAAACACAGTAATAAGGGCTGATTTATTCCCAAATCAGCCTTTTGTTGTTTTCCTAAAGGGTACACAGACTAGGAAGTTAAGTGACACACAGAAGAGATCCTAAACCATTGTCACTTTCTACTTTTAAATCATATGTTCAACAAGTATCAGTAAGAAGTTTGGAGGAGCTTGAAATGAAAAAGGACCCTTCAGGTTATTCTTTAAGGAATTTAGAAGCCACGGGAACGAGGTGAGGTTACACAGATGCTGATGACACCAGAAGCAGCTTATCGCGCACTGTTAGAGATGGGTGGACGCTGAGCCCCGAGTTCCACATCAAAGGCAGAGGTATGTCCAAGGTAACTGAAAGGCAGCTTTGTGGGAAAATGCCATTTAACCTGGACTCTGAATTATAAACAGAATTTTGGAACAAAAAATATCCGCAAAGGACCCAGTTTTAGGGAACTTGCACTTGTTAGTGTTGGATAAAAACTCTGAGAAGTAAAATTAACATTGAACAAAAAGAGAAAAATCCTTTGACTTTCATGCTTATAACTTTCACCAATTATTTCTAATCTGGTACAAAGATCAAAGCATACTGGGATAAGAAATGGTATGAGCAAAGAATAAAGGAATCACTGACTCTGTACTGGTTACTGCATTTGAGGTCTGGTGACTAGCGATGGAAGGATGGAGCACATCACTGACATCATCGGGGGCCTCTGTGGCACGGCCAGGGAGCGCTGTAGCTTCCAACAAAAATACGTGTGCGCTTTCCATTTACTTGCATACTAATTTTAAAATACATTAGAATAAGAAACATCAATAACAAATTGCTACATATTCGTTATGTTTTCTTTTTTAGTGCATTTTCCACTTAGCTAACAATGAAAAACATTATATTATTTTGATTTTATTTGAATATATATTCATCTGGATAGGGTGCAGGATATAAATTGGTTGTGCTGCTTTGATAAAGTGCATAAATTACTCTCCCCTTTATTCATGCCATTCCCTTTCATTATTTATAGTTACACTCACCAAAGAGAACAAATAAATCCTATGACGACACTCTACAAACCTCTGTTGGAAATATTGTCTTTTTGAATACACTACTGTCTTTTGCGGAGGAAGGCATTGCAAACAGCTTCGTGTGCCTTGAGTTTCCACGGTGCACTTAGGGTCACTCGTGGACATGTGCACAAACAAATGTTACCACTGGTGAAAAGTAGACACTGAGGACCTGGAGAAAACAGAGGGTAGGAGTGTTTGATACATACTAACTAAAAACAAGAATTCCCACCTACTTAAAAATTGGTTTCAGGGTTATTATTAAAGCAACTTCCCCATTAACTCATGTTAATAACTCTGGCTTTGAAAACATTATCTTGGGTCATTGCTGGTATATTTCACATTCTGGAAGGTAGTAATTTAAATATCAGTGAATATAAGATATATCTGACTACAATCCTTTGCATAAGCAGTGCAAAAATATTCAGAACCAACAAAAAAATGCATTTGTATACTCAATTTGAATAGAATTAGTAAATCAGGGCCATGCAAACGAAATTGGGTATGAAGGAAACACATCCAGGGAGACAAGGAGCAGGATGAGCAGGGGTTGCTGGAGCAGGGAGGGAAGGGGAAGGTGTGGGAGGACCAAGCAAATAGCCTCTTTATACATTGAGATGGTTTTGAGAATAATAATGCGCTAGTTTCTTCTTCTTCTTTTTTTTAAAATCCAAGTAGCTATTGAAGATTGTAATGATTTCAGTCTAAAAAGCAATGCTGGAAAGCCTCTTTGGAGATTGCCAACTCCCACTGTGCAGAAACACTGTGTCCCTGCGAGCTGGTGTAATGGAGACAAACAAAAGAAACACTTCAAGGAAAGGGGAGACAGAAAAGGGAGGGCGAAAACGCACCGAGGATGTGGTTCCCAGAAAAACAGTAAGAGTTTTAGCAATGACCAAAAACCAGCATAACAACCCTGAAGATTAAAACTGCTCTTAAGTTAAATGAAAAGCTCCACCACTGAAGTAATATATTACATAATGATATTCTTAGTCAAAATAGCAGGAACTTATCATCAACAATAATGATCTAGTTCTACTTGCAGGGATACTCACTGCTCACTTTAAACCAGCCCAGTTTGGTAGCACCTTTCCACATATCTGTATGGACTCCCATTGGGAGAAAATATATTCGAGAGATTATTAGTGATGGAAACATATTGCTCTAGTGCTTCCGTCTGCTTGCACATCTCTCTCCATTTTTCTCCCTTTCCTTTGACAAAATAAATGCTTTAAAAATCAACAAATGTAACTACACAATGAAAATATCCTAATTAAGATGATTCGCCTTAGTTACTTCAGTTCCTATAAAAATTTAAACATGGCTGATTACCTCCAGTTTCTGACCATTATAAAAAGGTCAATAATAATTACTGTTTATTTACTTTCAAATGCTTTTAATGTAAAACTTTTGTGAGATGGTGAAAACCAGTTGTGTGCAATTTCTAGAAAAACCAACTCACATCAGCAGTTCAGAAAAGTACAGTTAAATTTGTTTTTAATCTCAGATCATTTTAATCGCAGTGTCTAATTTTAAAATGAAATATGAAAGGCTAACTTTGCTTAATGCTGTTATTTCTATACCAGGGACTGATGCTTCTTGGGTATTCATTATATATCCTTTGTATTCTAAACCAACTTACAATTTTTAACTATGTTGTTCATCTTTGTGTAAGGCTCATCTGTAAGTTTCATTAGAGTATCTTGGTATTACTATAAATGGTGCAGTGAAAATGAGGCATCTTCTTCTTGTAACCATCAACTTACCATCAATACAATCACACTAGATTCTTCTGACAGAAGAACCTCACATCTCTATTTAGAAAGCAGATTACTGCATCTGAAGATTTTGAAGAAAGGCATTTCAGGCAAAAAAAAAAAAGGGGGGGGGCGGGACACGGTAGCCAAAATGCCAACCCAGTAGTGCTGTCAAAATCATTTTAGGACCACAAAATATTCTGAAAACAATCTATTATTTAAGGTTCTTTTGTTATTTCAAAAGACATAATCTTAATCATGCTAGCGTGCAGACACAAAGTGTCCCAAAGCCTAATTCTAAAATTTACCAATGTATGGAACTTCCACTAGTTACTGTACACAAAGCATTATTGAATAATACTCTTTCACATAGTCCACTTAAATGATAGTTGTTTAAAACAATATTATTGTACGTAATATCTGAATAGCTATTAAACATGCCTGGCTATATGAAGGAAGAATAGCAAAGAACAATATAGGAATTTTGCTCTCCCTGACAGCCACTGTTTAGGATTCTTGTATTTTTTTTTAAATCCTTTTTCTGTTTAATATTATTCAAGAACTTGAAATAACTAGCTGTTAACTACATACAAATCCATTTTATTCATAGCACTCAAATGTTTTATTTTGATATCACTAGTCCCTTTTGTTTTAATTATCTATTATTAGTGCAAGCATATTATATATAATATGATGATAGTTATTATTACATAATGGCTAATATTTAAGAAACATTTACCGTATGTCATGCACTATTATAAGAGCTTTACATATACTGTCACATTGAATTCTTGCAACAACCAGAAAGATGTTTTTTATTATCCCAATTATACAGATGAAAGGTTAAATAACGTGCCCGAGAGCAAGTGCATTTTAAGCGGAAGTCAGAATTAAAGCTAGGCAGCCTGACTTGTGCATGATGCTTCTGGTATTGACAAATCAGTGCTTCCAATGCCTAAGTATATCTGTATTCACTGGAATATATTCAAATTGCCAGGTACTTTATACAGTATTTCCAAACAGTAAAGTATATGTGATTTACGAATAAAATTTTAATATACCTTTCAGAGTAAACACTACGATTATCACATATGTCTGTCCATATTCTGGAAAATAAAAATTTAGAAGTAGAAGGTGGAAAGGCAACAGCATCTCTGACCTCAGGAAGGGAGAAAAGATGGGGGTCACTACGACTGCAGGGAAGAACAAAGGATTTCAGCCACTTCCTTCTTTCCCTTTTTTGGTTGATATTAATAGTAATATAATTTGTGTTATTCTTGTTTACTTTTTATTTTTAAAAAAGAAGTAAAAGTGCTTATCAATAAACAATGAATAAGGTACATGGGCATTTATTTTACTTTTTCTATGCAAGGTCAAGACAATTATTTTCCTAGAATACAAGATTTTCAGAAGACACTTTAATGCAAATTCTCTCCTTTTAAATTATGTTGCTTAACTAAATAGTCTGGGTGGGTGGTTGCCTCATCCCCAACTCAGCAGTACATTGCTGCCTAAACTATTAGCAGGCTAATCCAAAGAAACAACTCTAATCATGTTAGAAAACCCAGAAAATGATGGTCTGCAGTAGTCTTACCCTCACCTTGAAATCTCCCTATTGCCTTTCACACCTGGAATTGAGTTTCACACCTGGAATTATAATCAGGATAGAAATACCGGGGTATAAGGAAAGCAACCTGGGACGGTAAAGCACAAAGTTAGAAAAATACAAGCTGCGTTCCTTAGAAGCTTACAACCTAGTGAATGAATGGCAGAGACTGAGTGTTTTGTAAGCTCTGAGATACTGTGCAAGTTGTTGAGGAGGACAATGCTCCACAACCCCAGGAGGGGCAGGGGCTGAGGCAGGGTAATCGGGATGGCTTCACAGGAGAGATGACTTGTGTCTGGGTTTTGCAGAAGGTTCTGTCATCAGGCCAACCAAAGAGAACAGTGAGAAGGTTATGCAGAGATGAAAACATTTCTTGCCAGAAGAAAAATAAAGCAATCCAGTAAATTTCACTTGTGCAGCGATCAGTTCTTAGAAACTACTTACAAACTCCAGTGGAGCAGAAGGTTTCTTATCCATCCCCAGCAAGTTTGTAGCCCCACACATGGGGCTCTCCTCATTCATTTGCCAAGAGTATGAACATGGGGCAGCAGTGGTGAAATCATCCCGCAATGAGTTCAACCCCTCAGCCCTCCTTCATTTAGTTACAGCACCTTCCTCCAAATTTGCTGCTCCTCTGTTTGGAGTTCTGTTAAGCAGGGTGTTTGTGGCTTTAAAAAATGCAAAATAGTTGCCAAAAAGAACAGTTTTGCCATGTAGCAAATGTTCATACTCTGCAATGCTAATTTATGTCCTTTCCTATAGTTATACAGGTTGCTATGTGCAATGAATTAAACATTAATGAAAATTAACTGGTGATGTTATTAGGGCAGTGATTTTCAACCTTTTTCATTTCATGGTACATATACAAAACCAATTACTAAAATTCTACAGTATACCAAAAAAAAACTATTATATTTTTGGTCAGTCTGACCAAAAAAAAAAAGGTATAATTTTTGACTCATTCATACCAGATAGCTGTTGTTGTATTGGCTGTTGTCATTTTTTTTTAATTTGGTGATCTAAGGAAAAAGAGGTCAGAGTGCCTGATTAAATAGTCAGGTATTGCATGTTTTAAAAATTCTTGGCAGCACACCAGTGTGCCGTGGTACACTGGTTGAAAATCACTGTATTAGGAAATACACTGAGAAAAACAGAGGTTTGAGTACAGCTGTTGCCATTTTAAGGAGGTGGCTTTTTTTTTTTTTTTTCAAGATTTGGGAAGTCACAGAAATGAAAGATTTTGGAAAATGCAATTGCTGAAAAACTTAGCATGAGTAAATTTGTTTCCTGATCTGGCTACCAGTTATATGGATGTGTACAGTTTGAAAAAATGCACCAGTTCTATACTCATGATAGGTATAATTTCATATATGCATATTATATATTAATGCAAAGTTTAAGAAAATCTAGCATTAGTAATGAAATGTTTAATACATTCAAAATGCAGAAATATGAACATATTTTTAGTTCCAAATTTAAAATGAAAACACCAGATAGAAGAAAACCCTTCCCCACATAGAAATGGATTGTTTTATCTCTCACAGAAATGTAGTCAAACAGGGTAGGTGTTCTGGCTATGTGATTTTCAGGGCAAATTCCCCCAAAATATATGCTTATGAATAAAGCATGAAATGCTATTTTTAAAACTTTTACTTAATCTCAATCCATTGCTGCTTTTGTTTCCACCTTTGTGTTTCTTTCTGTGTAAGAGAACTGAATAGCCCTAGAGGCTGACAGATAGTTATGTGCCATTTAACACAGAGAAGGAGGCTCCATCAGCCACGAGTGGCAATGAACTGACTGACTTCATGGAATACTCTAGGTGGGAAAATTACCTTGATGCTTTCTACTTGTGCTGATTTTTCCTTCTGCTGACACTTCTGATGCTCTGAAAGTTGCTTTGCTCACATCTTCTGCTACTGGTGTCAAAGCACACACTCAATCTTCACATGCCAAAAGAGGAGGAAAACCTTATTTCAATGCCCAAAAGACTTAACTCCTGTCAAAGATATTCATTTAACACTCACA
This sequence comes from Micronycteris hirsuta, assembly GCA_004026765.1. NCBI lineage: Eukaryota > Metazoa > Chordata > Mammalia > Chiroptera > Phyllostomidae > Micronycteris > Micronycteris hirsuta. Next base: position 132,072 of record PVJI01000223.1, on the reverse strand, counting down.
GTTGGTCTATGGCAACTTGAAGATGTTGTCTTAAAAAGTAGGGCTTGTTGGGGGTGGGGTGGAGAAGAAAAGGACTTGCTTTCTAGGGAAATCTTATGCTTTTATATCCTCAAGGCATGTAATAAGAAGAGGCTGTACACTCATAAATGAAGAGGGCAATTTCCACTGTTATTTACAAGATCTATGCTTCTTCAGGAGAAGGGGGTGGGGTTAGCCAGCATAATAAAATCATTTCAGTTGGCTAAGAACGGATTATTTTAAAAACAATAAAAAGGGTATTATTTGAAAAGCTTTCTCCTATAAAAATAACTGCCACTCAATCTTATTTCTTATTCAGTTTTGGTCAGTTACAGCTAATAAATATCATGATTAAAAAAACCATTACCAGCATTAATTACAAACCTTGAATTTTTCTTAATATTTCAGCACTTTAAAGACAATACCAAAAACACAGGCATTTGTAAATATGTGCAGCACTTAATCCTAACCTACATGAAATAAGCACATAAAACTCCAAGACATTTATAAAAAGGTAATCAAATACTTTAGTACTTATTTGCTGTCTGGCCAAGTGGCAGACAGATGACAAGCCATTCTATTTTCTCTGACCACATACACATTCATACTGCATATTCATTACAGAGCATTTATTCATATCCCACCCCTACTCTCACTACAATATTCCTCTCCAGTAGTTTTGTTTGTGCCATTCTGAAATCCATCCCAGCACGTAGTAAAGTACACAAACTCAGTTCACTGAGCCCTCTTTTCTTTCCTTTGACAATTTTTTTTTAAATCGTGTGTTTTACACAATAAATCCTAATACAGCCAAGACCAGTTCATTCAAACAGCATCTACATTTTAAAACTGGCTCCTTTTCAGACAATTAGTTGGGTTGCCAATTTACCAGTCACATAAAATCATTTCCCCATTAACATTTTTGGTTATATAATCTGCTCTACAAATATAATACTATTAAAACTCAATGTGCAAATTAAGTCCTTGAATATCTTGGTTGCTAATTTGGTCAGGTAATTCCAAGCATACATTTCGCTGTCATTTAAACCGGAGATTTTTCTGCTGGCTGATTGCTTTCCAAGGGTGAGAATGTGGCTAAAGAACCCAGTGCATGTCTCAGATTTTCCACACTTTGTACACATGGAAGCTGTCTTTGGGCTGGGACTCTCTCCTCTGTCTGTAGAGCATATTGTACTTGCAGCCCTGCCTTTCTTCCTTCTAGGCTGCCAGACACATTTGCCCAAAATGAGTCACTCAGTCTTTGATTTTTGCATGTAAGTTTGGCCTGTCTGATGTTGTTTGCACAGCCATGCCACATTGTTAGAAGTTGTGATTCAATGTGTCCTTGGAGCTTTTCTTTTGCCAACCCTGCCTGCTCATAGTGCCCCAATTTCAGCTCACGGTTGAGCAGCTGACTCAGGGCCTTAACACGAACCAGCCCCCGTGCCTGTCCAGTTCCCATGCATGCTGCTGTGCTGATCTCCACTCGACGGTTACCAGCCCAATGGGGGCACACTTTTCGTAATCTTGCTTTCCCATTTATGTCACATATGTCTTGCAGGTGATGTGGGGAGCTGCCTGCGACATCTGTGACAGATCCAGACCTCCCAACCATATGGGAGATTGGACAGTACCAAACATTTGATTGGATCCAGAGTTTGGTGCCACATTCACTGCCAACCAAAAGGCACATGGGCCATCTTGTCTTGGTTTCTATTTCTTTGTTTCCCAGAGCTACAATTCAGAGCACTTTGATTGTCAACATCAGTAAAACACACTATTATCCTTCATGGATTACTGGTTACTAGTTACACCACTTTTCAGCTCCATTCTTGGACAGATTACTAAACCTCTTTGAGTAGCAATGTCTTTGTTTGTAAAAGTATGATAATAATCATCTCTGATTATTAATAATTAATAATATATTACTATGAAAAAATTAAAAGAGAGGATACATGTAAATTGCTTAAAATATACAAATGCTCAATAAATGTTAGCTATTGGAGTACATATGGCAAAATTAGGTTCTTAAGGCATTAGTGCAGCATAAATAGCTTGTAAAAGGTGGGTGCTAACTTAGTTAATCAGCTCTCATTTTTATTCCTTCATCTATTGTAGTTTTTATTAAATCTGTCTTGAAAAATATAAGAATGTGCATAAGTCTCCAATGTTTATTTCTGTTGCTGGACCAAGTAAAATGTTTCAGTCCATTTCATACTTCCTTCCCAAATAGTATTAACACTACCATTCCATCCTCTCTGTTAAGAAGGGCAGGAATTCACTCTTGAAATGTTCCAATTTAGCAAGAATTCTTGAAGCCACTTGGACTTCTGACCACAACTGATCTCTCCATTGTGTGTACATCCTCAGTTCTGAAAACTGTCGTCTAAGATTGATTTCCTAGACCCTCATTCAGTTCCACAAATTTACCCTTGAGTCTAGTTAATTAAACCACTATCTCCAGCTTTGATTCCCAGACTGACTTGTCACAGTGATATCACCTAACCTCAGAATATCCTCAAATAAGGGAAATGAAAGGGATCCTAACAGGCATCTTGTCTTTCATAGAAGGAATCCATTTCTGCCTGTTGAGTAGTCTGCTGAAAGCCTTTTGGTAAATGATACCTTAATTATTTGCAAATCCCTTCCAATGTTAAAAAATCATTGCCTTTTATACAATAAAAAATCTACCTGCTTGGAAATCTTTATATATTTTTTTTAGTCTATGGTTTTATTTTTTCCTTTTTGTTGAATTTATTGGGGTGACACTGGTTAACAAAATTATACAGATTATCTGTACATTGTGTAGTGTGTTCACCACCCCAAGTCAAGTCCCTGTCATCGCCGTTTATCCCCCTAGACTCTCCTGAACCTCCCTCTGCTCCCCGACCCTGGCAGTCACCACACTGTTGTCCGTGCCCATGAGTTTTTTCTCTTTTTTCTCATTTGGCTACATCTTTCTAGGCCTGATTTTCAAAATGAGAAGAAAAAAACTGTAATGCCATTCCAAATTTTCATTTTTCCAACTTAAGTATCTTCAATTCTAGCATTCTTCATGATTTCTCGCCTTCATTTTGTGCAGCTCTCTTCATTTCCTTTGTAAACATATATAAACTATACGTTATTAGAAAGAAGAATTATGTTTTTGAAAAACACAGTGAAACAATATAATCGTAAGTAATATGATTTTTCCCTTCTTTTTGTCATAATTCATTTTCCCCAAGGCTAATTCCTTTCCTTGCCCTAAACTTTGCTCCCCAGCGCCCTTTACCCTTGACTGCTTTGTTGTGAACGTTAAGACTTGGGCACTAGCCTTAGCATTGCTGTCACAACGGCATTACTCAGTTGAACTCACCATCGGTTACAGACTCCTGACTCTACCTCTCGTGTTCACGTGCTGTCTGGATATGCGTAACACACGGAGCTACCTGCTGGCCCGTGCTTGTCTTCCTCACTGTGACAGTTTTTAATTATTAGCTCAAATTTTCTTTTTTAAAAATCCCTCCATAAATTTAATCATATTCATCTTTAGAGTCCCTAAACATGGAATTATACATACATTCATATTTCTTTGAATTCTTTGAATACTATTAACTAAAATTATAAGGTAATAAAATTTGGCTATTTATGTGACTATTTAAAATTCTAATATGAAAATATTATTTTCTCTCAAAGTTTATAGGACTTCTGCTTTATGTATATGTTCTTGTACAAAAACAGCTGAATTTATCACACTGCTGGTTCACTCTCATGAGAGACTACAAGAGTAAAAGCACATCAAATAAATTTTAGAGCACTGGTGTATGACCACAGTGCTGTTATTCATCACTGACTCTGCCATTGGCTCAGTCCCACTATTTACTGGAAATAAGAAAGTTAAAGGCACACCTTTATTTGGGTAGGCTGTGGATTCCGACACATATCAAAATGTTTTCTCAATGTGAAATGCTCGAATTAGATGATTTTTGTAAACAAGGTTTAGTCATCCATTTCATCATAAGTCTAATCTAATCAATTTCAGCGATAACAATGTTCTATTTATTTATTCTATTTATTTTAGCATTTCATATAAATATATGTGCACATATGTATATGCATGATTTGTGTATGTATATGTGATTGCATATATAGATATATTTTTTCATTATTTTGTGTCCGGATCCTTTTCTCTGTTGTTTCTTCCTCAGGATTACTGGGCACTTTTTTGATGCCATTTTATATTTTTTCAAGGTTAAGCATTTTGTTCAGTCTTGTTTTCATGACTCCATTATTATGTATATGTTATATTTATTAAACTGATTAGTATCCAGTTTGTAAAATACTGATTGAAATTATTTGTCTTTCTCAAATTTTATTTCAAAATCCTTTTAATGAGATCAGCGAGGCTATTGTAAAATATACTCTTTCTGATGTTCCAAGAACTTCATCACCAATCAGGTTGAAATCTGTCTGAAATTTTCAGGTATGGGCCACAGAAATGATATTACAGATTTTTTTCTTGATAATACATTCTCCTTACCTAGCCAAAAATAATGGTCTCGCACTGAAAGAAGACAGGAAAACATCTGCGTATTCAAAGCTTTCAGTTTCCTTCCCAGGAAAACATATCCCATGATCCTCTACCACATTTGTTCAACTATTTAACAACTATTTCACTGAGTGCCTTCTCTGTAATAGTCATTCCCCTTGACAAATAGGCGGGTGAATCTCTCATAATGCAACAAACTTAGTCTCGAGGTCAACTGGCTGTGACTAACATATCGTGCATAATTTGTGGTTGTTGTGGGGACAGGACTTCAGGTCTGAAGCCAAATCCTGCTTAGGATGGTCTCAACCATTCAATACTTGCAACTGACCTTCGATTCAAGTGATCCTACAGAATTTTCTCAGGAGTAGGCCGAGACTGTTGTTATCCATGATCAGAAAGCTTTATTTCAACTGTCCACCCATGCATAGAAAGACGCAGTGTGGCTCCTTAAAGAATGTAGTGGGTCCTTACTCTGATAAGGTGGGTGCACTGGCTGTCATGTATTTTCATGTAAGTAACTTGAGAGCCATAAAAGCAACAACCTCCTCCTGGAAGATTGCTATGTTTCTCCTGCTTTTGGGCCTTTTTCATATCTATAACTTTTCATAGTCTTACAATTAAAGAAATATCTCTTCTAACTTTGCCTGTTGGCATCTTTTCATCAATGACTATCACCACTGTGACAACCACAGAAACACTTTCAGAAATCAGCATACCTCCAATGTAGCCATATCAAGATGACATTTCACCAATACAGCTCTACCTTCATGCGTCTTTGATAGGACTTTGATAGGACTCCGGGTGCCCCTGCACTCATGTGCTCTGGGACAGATCTGTCTTTTTATAGCTCATTATTTTGATTTTTATTCTGTCGTCTGCTTCCACACACATGAGGGACAATGGTAATAATTATAGTGATTATATCTTCATGATAAATGACTATTTCAAAAATGAGCTACTTGCTACTAGTCATGGTATTTGCAACTGAAGTCCACTAGCTGTATCCTTATGGCTAGCTATTTTTAAAATTTCTTAATTCCCGAAGAAATGTCCAACAAAATAAGGCCATTTAAAGTACTTTTGGATAATTAAAAATAACATGGAGTCAGTGTATAAAGTGATTTCTAAAACACCAAAGACCTGAACAGAACATAAATCAATGATTGTCCACACATGTTAAACTCAGCATGATCGACACTACAAACATGCTGTGTGTAAGCTGTTATAGCAGTGTTCCGTAAGAACTTCTTGTCTCCAGTGTGTATGCAGTCTTCCTTCATGGACTACTCTTATTCACCCATAATTATCTTTAATAATTTTGTACTCTCATGCATGTCAAATTCCAATGGTCAAGCTGCCATCTCAGCCCTGTACTATCACTGATTTCTAACATACATCGAACTCACTCTCCATACTTCCTTCTGGTTCTCTTTCTTCACGAACTGTGCCAAGCATAACTTCTATGATGTTCTCTCCACTTGTCAGTAGCTGTACCTTCCTATCACTCCAAAAACTTGTCAAAATACATTTTCTATTTTGTTTTTTAAGTAAACTTTTACAGAAGTAAAAAATCTGTCTTAGCTCAGGTTGCCATAACAAAATACCATAAACTGGGTGGCTGAAACAACAGAAATTTATTTTCCTGTAGTTCCAGGTGTTGGAATTCTGAGGGGGGCCAGCATGGTCAATTTCTGAAGACAGCTCTCTTCCTGGCTTTCAGATGGTCACCTCACTACATTCTGATTGGCAGAGAGTGAGAAAGAGAAAAAGAGAGAAGGTAGGGGAGGCAAGAGAGACCTCTCTGGTGACTGTTCTTAGGAGGTTACTAATCCCATCCTGAGGGCCCCACTCTCCTGACCTCAATTAACCCCATTATCTTCCAAAGGCCACATCTCCAAATGTAATCACATTAGAGCTCCAACATGAAAATTTTAGGCAAAAACAATTCGCTCCATAGAAAATACACATTTAAGGAAGTGAACAAATCATAAGAATACATTTCGAGTCACTATTTTAAAGTGAGTATACCCATGTACCCACTCTATAGACAAGAAATAAAAATTCCTAGGAGGCCTGAAGTCATGACTCTCTGCCAACAGACCTATTAATCTGACTTCCATCACATAGACAGCCCCCATTTTCGAACTTCATACAGATGGGGTTACTCATACTCTACGTGCCTGGCTTCTTTTGTTCAATATTGTGTTTGTGAAGTTCATTCACATTTTCACACAAAGTAATTTGTTAGCTTTTATTGATGTACAAAATTTTATTGTTTGAAACATCAAAATTTGATTCTATTTCAGGTAGACATTTGTGTTATCTTCAGTTAGAAGCTACTATAAATAATGTCTTTTGATGAACATTATTTTACATGTTTTTGGTATATGTACCTATGTACTTGGAATTATATATATTTAGGACTGAAGTTGCTGAATCTAGCATAGGTTATGTTAAAACTTAGTACACAATTCAATATTCACAATATCATAAGTTTTGTCAAAGCCTCTTTTAGTTTAAGAAAGTGCTTTTCTGTTCCTAGTGTGCTAAGGTTTTTACCATGAATCAGTGTGGAATTTTATCATACACTTATCTGCATCTTTTGAAATGATCATATGATCTTTTTCTTATATTTGGTTAATGGAGTAAAATACACTGATTGATTTTTCTTGAATGTTGAACAAACTTAAGATTTCTGAAATAAATCTACCTTACTTTATGTGCATTAAAATTTCACACGCCAGTGGACTTTATATGCTGACATTGAGTTTAAGATTTTTTTCTCTATGTTCATAAAAGATTGGTTTGTAATTCTCCTTTCTTGTAAAGTCCTTGTCAGGTTTGAGTATAAAGCTTATGCCAGTCTTTTAATATATACATTTATGAGATAGAAAGTATTCCACCTTTTTTCCTCTTAGGTTTGTGTAAGATAGTTTTTCCTTTAAGGTTAAAGTTCTAATACTTTATGTAATTATAATTCTTTTTGTATACAGTTTGATAAGTTGTCATTTCCCAGGATTTGAATTTCATATACATTTTTCAATGCAATGCAATGTCATACCCATCATACTATTAGTATTGATAATTGTTTATATTATCAGGGTCTCTGATGCTGGGGCATTTTTTTTTTATTCCTGGCATTGGCACATTGTTCCTTCTTTCTTTCTTTTTTCTCCCTTGATCAATCTTGGAAGGTTATCAGTTCTATTATTCTTGCCAGTGATCAGCTCTTGGCTGTTTTTCAATTGTTCATTTGTCTCATATTATTTATAGTCATGTCGTCTTGTTTTATTAATTGCTACTTTCTTTGCATTTAGCTCTGGTTATTTTTCTAATCTTTTGAAAGGGACACTATCCAAAATCATTGGTATTCGGCCTTTTTTTCTACCAATGCATTAATGCTATACATTTCCCTCTAAGCAGGCTTTAGCTGCATCCCATGGACTTCGATATATCATTTTCATCATTATTCATTGTTTATTTCTTTAATATTTTCTCTACTCATGAATAGTTTAGAGGCATAATTTGGATATTTCTAGCTATATCTATTGTTAATAAAAACAACCTTGATTTCACAGGGTTCAAAGAACATATTCTGAGTTCAGTTTCTTGAAATATATTGAGACCTTCTTTATGGAAATATGTATATTGGACTGTTTAGAATGTACTGTTCTAAATATGTCAATTAGATGAAATTGTTAATAGTGGTTTTCATAACTTCTACTGTTATATTAATTCCTTGTCTCCTTGTTTTATCAGAGAAGTACGTCTAATATCCAAATATGATTTTGGAATTTTTTTTTACCTTACAACACTTTAAATTTTTGCTTTGTCTATATTGATGCTATATTATTATCTGTATATAAAACTGAAAATGTTTTATTTTACTAGTGAGTTCTTTAATCATTATGAAATCTTCATCTTTAGGAAGAGTTTTACCTTAATTTCCACTGTCTTTTTTAATGGAATAGTTACAACAGGTTTTAAATATATGCCTTCTGCCTTTGTGTGTTTTCTTTTATTTATGGTGCATTGCTTAATAACTACATATTACAGCATGTTTGTTTTTATTCTATCTTATTTGTCTTTTACTTAAATCAGATTATATTAAAAAAAGCTACTGATATATTTGAATATAAATCTACCATCATACCATTTATTTTGTATTTATCCAATTTGTTCTTGCTATTTCTTTTACCTGCTTGTTAAATTTTGGAATAAGAATTTTTTATATTCCATTTTCTTAAGGCTATTAATCATAGATATTTTTATGTTGTATATCCTAAATTTCAGTTTTTCATGATTCTTGGATTTTGTGCATTTTCTCTCTCTCTTGTGATGTGTTTTCCAATTGCATTCCACATACAGAGTATAAAGATTTAAATGCTCTGGATAATCCTATGTTCTGCAGGCAGACAGTCTGAATAAGACAGATCATCTTGTTCGTAGTAGGAGTTGAGATGATTTGCAACTGGGCTTCAAAATTTATGCTGTCTGGTTTATTTCTGCCTTGCCCTTATTCCTAGAACACAGACTTTCTGGGTTCTCAACTCTAAATCTAGGTTATTTTCAAGGTCTTTCTCCTTGGCAGGACTTTTCCTCCTATTTTTGTCTCCCCAGCACCATGAAACTGCCAAAAACTCTTTATTCTTCCTGACTTCCTGGACTCTGCAAATCCCTCAAGGGGTACAGTGTCACTGAATGTCACTTTCACTGCAATATGTTTCTTTTTACTTGAGACCTTAGTCCTTCAAAACCTGCCTACTTTGGTTTTTCTATAATGCCTTCAATAGGCCACTTTTTGTATTTCTTCCAGCTTTTATGTTGTTCTCCAGTCAAAGTTTGTTCTGATAACAAGAGACTTTACCTCAGTTCAAGAAATAATTTAGTATGTGTTTTATACCTTTTGGGGCTATAAGGCAACTATTTACATATTTGTCTTATATCCATTAATAGAGTATAAGTTTCTTACAGGCAAGGATTCTGACTCATCATCTTTGGTTGTTTAGGGGCTAACATAGAGTCAGCTGTTCAAAAATTATTAAGGTTTTCATTTTCACCTCTTATTTCTCCCTCTCTCTCCTGCTTGCTCTTTCTCTCAAAAATAAATAAATAAATAAATAAACAACAACAAAATCTTGCGCTCTTCTGAGCTACCTACTCCCTCCTGCATGCTTCTTTGCTGATTGCCAGTATAATCTTTTGATTTTATCCTCTGATCTTCTAAAAACACTGTTTTAAAATATGTCAGGACTTTTTTTCTTTTCTGATCCTAACCAGGTATGATCAGAGCATAATCTATCATCCCTCAGCAAACCTACTCTGTGACCTGCGTCACACTGGATGCATAAGTGAAAAGTCAGTGTTCTCCCTCCCTCAGGTGTACTGAGCCCCTTGACAGTGAGAGCTGTCTTTTTTGCTTAGCACATATCCCCTTAGGAAGTAGTTCAGGTCCATGGACAACAGTGGCATCTTGAGACACGTGGAGGTGGTCATCTGCAAACCTCAGAAAGGTGTCTAAATTATATTTGAGTTGAATGCGCATAACAAGCCATGACCATACCAGAACTAATACAAATTTTCCAATAACGTAAGCCAAATGGAGACTTTTCACTCACTAAATATCTTACAAAGGCTTTCATTTATCTTATCCCTAGAATCTGTTCCTTAGTCTGAATATACCTACTTTTTAATAGAACTTGATGGTAAGCTCTGAGGTGAAATGGTCCCCAGAAATGTTGATCTTTGTGTTTAAGTATCTCTGTGCATTGAAACTGACAGTAAATAATCCTTCAATCAGCAATTATACTTAATAAAAACAGAAATAGACACACGGAGAGCAAAGTATCAGTATCACTCTTTACCCATATGTAAACACTGATTGAAGTATTACCTATCACTATCCACCTCCATTCTACCTTTACCTATCAAAACAAAGACATGGAATTTTTTTTTAATTGCATCACTCTTTGAAGATTAGCAAACATGCCCTTTTAAAGGTCACTTTTATCTAATTCAGCATTATTTGCATGGCATAGGTTTTAAAAATATTAAAAAATAAACAATGAAAACACCTGAGCAAAAGAATGCTCAATTCAACTATTAGAGAAAAAAGAAAAATACGCAAACATGGCACAGTAGGAGAATAAAGCTTCTGGGGAAAGAAAGCAAAGCTGTGTGACAGATGGAAAGGTCTCAATGGATGAATGGCACTACTACAAACAAGTAGCAGGCAGCCAGAGGGAATCAAATAATGATTATGGAAGAAAAATGAGGGTTAAAAAAGATGAAAAGAATGTTTTGACTCAAGCTAAAGATTCTATATTAATAAAACTTCCTATTTTAAAAATGTATTTAATTATACATCCACAAAAAGTGGAAAATAATTCATGTCAAACAGGGTAGAAAGCTGACAAGTGAAGCAGTATGGACAATATAAAAAGCTCAACATGTCCTTGGAGAGGAAGGAATGCATTCCACAATTTGTACTGGCATGCCCCCAAACCTGAACAGATTACTTTCTGACGATCAATATCTGTAACCACCAGAGGCCTGTTAGAGAGTTTTTTAAAAATCAGCTTCAGAGAGACCTGGTCCCCAGCTTACATTTTATTTTTGCCAGTGGGTGCTGAGGTAAGAGTTTTGGACAAGGCTCATTTTTCTTCTCTTTATAGGGCTGTGTATTGAATATGAAGCACCCTAGAAGGTTCCTGGGCTGGATTCAGGCCCTGGTTACAGATACCGTGAAAGAGAACCAGGCCTCACCAACCTAAAATCAGCCGGTGCACATTCAACTCTGTGACACTTGCGGGGCGCACTTCAACTGGGTCTCCAATAGTAGGTGCTTATCCGTCAATCTAGATGATCAATCTAATTTAGGGAATAAATGGAATATTTTCTTTCTGAATTAAGTGGTGTTAAAGTTAACTGATTTGAAAACCTAAAACACTTCTTCCCTTCCCAGTTCTGTAATATGCACAAATATTAGTGAATCAAAGCAATAGTTTTCCTAATATCTTTCCACCCATAGTGAAATAATTAAAAATCTATTTCTAACAGTTCATGCTTAACCAACTGTAGAGTACTCACTTCATCTAGGACAACTCCATCAAAAATGTAGTTTGAGACACTAGTTTGAGACAGCCTATTAAATTTTACATCATTAGGTATACTGGGGCATCCTGTCTATGCTACACTTCTCTCAGCAGTCGATAACGCGCACTGCCAAGTGAACAGCTGTGAGAGATCCCACAGCAAATGAACCCATTTAGGTTTTTTAAACTAAAAAATCAGAAGTTATTTAAAATCCTAAAATAACGTCAGGATACATCCATATGGAAATTGTTCGCCAAAATTCTGCCTTGGGCTTCACTCAATTACATTTGGTCATTTTTCTGTTGGCTAAATTAATTTTTTATAAGTAGTGAAGATAAAACTACTAAGAAGGAAGAGACTGATATAGCTCCTATTTCTCATTTAATACCCAGAACCTGTCTAAACATTCACAAGGAAGAGAGTAATGGAGGAGGAATTCAAAAGCTTCCTTTACTGTAAGAACGCATCCTACCCCTTTCTGCTCAGGGCATCTCCACCTTCAAGTGATCGTATTATTAAAAGCAAACACAAGGGTGATGAAAAAACAACTGTAGCCTTCATTCACCGCTCTTTAGCATCTCAACAGGGTTGGTAGGTATAGGGAGTAGTAAAATCATTGGAAATGTAAACAAATGGATCAGAAAAAGTCCTGAAATAAGGTGCTGGAAAGATTTTATAACAGGAAACTGATTAACAAATACACAAAATGTAAGTGAATTCTTTTAAACAATAAGCAAAAGTGTATAAAGATGATATCTGGATTGAGATATTTAAACAAAGTAGGCAAATAACCAGTCTTAGGGCTTCCTATTTGAAAAAATAAAGTGGAAACATAAATTTCAGATTGTTTCTTTCTTTATCTTTTATATCACTATTCCCCTAAAATGTTCTGCTAAAACTCAGTCAATGAAAGTAAATTTCAAGGACACTGAATGTGGTATCTTAGACTTGAACACTCCTAATGCAATTGTCATTATAAAGGCCCTAAGAAGTCTTGCAAAGTAGATAGGCTTTAAGTTCTATTTGAGTTTTTCTTCAACTTAATGTACTAGGAAACCATGTTTACTTAGTAAGCCCATTAATATCTTAAAGTTTACTTTAGGAAACAGTTTTCCACTAGTTTTTACTGTAGATTATGTTCAAAAAACAAAACAAAAAAAAAGTGTAGAAAAGTTTTCAATGCTTGCAAGAGTGTCAAGTGGTAATAAAACAATATTTTTCAAAGTGTGATCAAGAAAGTCCTAGACTTTTCCAAGACCCTTGCAGAGAACCCATGAGGTCAGAGCCCCTTTAATAATACTAAAATGTCATTCACCTTTGCACTGGCATTCTCTCACAGGTGAACAGAGGAATTTTCCAGAACCTACATGACATGTGATAATGTCATTACTCTGAGAACTAATGAAAAGAGTACTTGGGGATTTTGTATTTTAAACATTTTTATTTAAAATTCTAGTGAATATAACTTTTGCTAGATGCAATCCACATAAACAAAGGCTTTTTGGAGAATTCAATGTATTTTGAAGAGTTAAAGAAGGTCCTAAAATCAAAAAGCTTAAGAACCAGTGTTTCAAAGTAAACATACATGTGAGTGCTTTCCTAAAAAGGTGGGAAGCCTACCACAGACTTTGAAAGTTTACTTTCAAATGTTACTTTTCATATTTTAATAAGCTTTGGATCAGTAAGAAAGGGCATTTATGTACAAATTTTACTGACCAGTGTAACCTGCAGCACTTCCAATATGACAATGAATTCTGTTAGCCCAGAATTAAAAATAGCATTGGTATGGCAAAAAGAATAACACATTTTAACTACCTATTTTTAAAGTGATTTATTTCATACCAGGCACTGAAGTGGGTAAATTGGTATGCATTAGATAGTCTGTACTCTGCCCTTTTGGTGATAAAGCATCTATGGCTTTGTAGAGATGCAGAAATATACCTGAATCCAAACCTAGAGTTCGTACAAGTAACAACTCATTTAAAAATTAGTAAGAAAGCAGCACCCCCCAAAATAGTCTAACTTGTCGTATCTTTTCTCACTTGAGTCCTTGGAGATGGTCAAGTAAGGTTTGTGAAATATCATGCAAATATTTAGTCAGTGGGCATAAATAGGGAGCAACATGCTAAGTGGTGAGAAACAAGACAAGTTTTGCTGTCCATTATCCTCAAATAACTTGCTTAAACCCTTGGTAGCTACAACTTCTTTTTAGACTAGTCATTTGCTTGATGAAAAATAGATAAAATGGGAACTATGTTAAGACTAGTGTCTATAAATTTCTTAAAACATATATCAGATAACAGTATCTAGTCTTACAAAGAATCAGAAAACACATGGAAAACCATGAGGAGAACAATTTCACATAAGAACTCTACTTGTTGTGCCAATGCCAAGATCAGTCATTTATTAAGTGCCTATTGTATGCCAAGCACTACGCTAGGCTCTGGGGATGTAATGATGAATCACGTGGATAAGGGCCTTGCCATCACTGAGTTTTAGTTGGAGATATATACAAATAAATTTAAATTTCAGGAGCATTTCCTGAATAGAAAGTATCTGATCATGGGGCATTTGAGCAGCATTTACTTCCTGAATGTGACATCCAGTTAAAACATGAAAATTAGGAGTTCATGGGCATGAAGTGTGATGAAAAGTTTTCAAAACCCTGGAGGTCAGGGGGAACACAACATGTTCAAAGAACTACCAGAAGTAACCATAGCGGAATTGTGGACTGTGTGTGAGGGCGGGGGTGGGGGGGCTGAAAAAGAGGTAGATGTAAGGAAAAATCTCACACTTTGGTTTTGTGAGATTTAACATGACCCGCTAACATAGGCCATGTTAAGGAGGTTGGATTTTGTTACAAAAGCCACTAAAGTCATGGTAGGGTTTAGTAAGAGGGTAGCATTATCAAGATTGAGTTTCGGAAAAATCACTCTGGTTACCTTTTGAAGAATGATCGGGAAGGGGGCATGATTGGCGGCAAAGACAAGTTAGAAGAACACTGTACCATCCTCGAACAAGACAATAATCATGACCCAAACTCGTGGAAGGATAGAGACAAAGGCTCATTTTAACATTTATTTAGAATGTTAAATCAGTAGAAATTAGTGATGAGATATTAAAAGGAAAGAGAATTAAAGAACCACAGGCAGGTTTGGGGGCTTGAACCAATGAAATGGGAATCAGGTAACAGAAATCATAAAGGAAAACATGAAGAGCTGTATTTTACATATATTGACTTAGAAGTGATTCTAAGAAATGTAGAAATTGACAATAGGCAATTGGATATCAGATATGGAAAAAGAAAAGAGATCTAGAATAAATTTGTAAATGTAGGTTTGCAAGTGACAATGGGCCACTCTTTAAAAATTCAGCGTGTTCCAGCTGATTAAGATGAATAAACATAGATACCTGAGAATGATTATTAAAGAAATAGTGAACTATTCAAAACCATTTATATTTTTTAAAAAGAGCAATAATACCTATATACCAACATCTTTTTAACAAAAACTGCAGTGTGAAAGAAGGGAGTCATTAATTGCATGTTAAATTTTTTATCTTTTAAGATGGGTATGCAGGGACAATTAACAGGTATATTTCCAACTTACAGGAAGAGAAAATAAAGTACATCAATAAAAATTCTTAAAAACAAGAAAACAACAATGAAAGAATAAAGATAGACTACAAAGGACCCATGGACAAAGCCAAAGGGAGTAGGATCAAGGGTGGGAGGTGGGGCTGGGTGGGGTGGGGAGAGTGGTGGAGGAAAATGGAGACAACTGTACTTGAACAACAATAAAAAATAAATAAAATAAAAATTAAAAAGTGGCTCTAAAGATTAAATTAAAAAAAAAAGAAAGCCTGAAACATTTCAGAAATTAAGACAAACATGTCAGACATGACATTTAATGACAAAAAAATTCCCTCAGGGGAAAAGAACTCAGAATAAATGAAAAAAAAATAACAATGTGATATTTATCACAGAAGCATATAAAAGAAAAATAGAAGGATTAAATAAGTAGAAGAATAAGTAAATATCTAGACAAAGGCAAACATCAGAAAAATTAAAAGTAGGCTTGAGAAATAGAGCTGTATTTTACATTTCAGATACAAATCACAAGCTGACACTTTTATTCTCTTATTTTGGAGTGCTAAGGACATGCAAGGGGCGTGGGTAAGCCTGAAGAGCCAAGGAGAACCGACAAGAAGGCATATCAGCCATCAGCTGGATCTAGATGGATCTCCTAGAGAAGGAGCTGAGGGCAGCTCTATGGACTACAGTGAGGAAGATGACAACTGAGAATCCCTTACCTCTTACCTTGACATTCCTTTTCCCAAATTAGACTCCTGAGAGAGAGAGGGAGAAAACCTTAGCTGAAACTACACTTCTGGTATGAATTATATTAGGATCCATGGCAGAAAGTGAGCCCAATAACAGAAAAATAAAATTATATTTTTTCATTCATCTTAGGTTGTGAATTGTGATTAATATCCTCTATATCAGTTATTATCATATGATTTAATTAACATCTTCGTAATGAAGAAAAACAAACATTGTATAGCCAAATAATGAGGGCATATAAGGTCAACACTCCTTATGTTCTGATGTTGTCTTATTTTGAATATAATTTGAAGTTCAGACATTCCTGTAAATGATCATAATGAAGAAAATATCCACACCTATAACGGTGACGGTAAGAGTTGCAGTACACCTGTGTTCTCTTCTGGGTAAAAACTAGGTGGTGACACTGAAATCACAACTTAATTAGTGCTTGTTATGGGGGCAGTTATATATAAAGAAGGTATCTTCTTAAATGGGATTGTCCAGAGAAACAGAGCCAATAAGATATACATATTGAAAAACTTGGGGGGAGGGGCCGGGAGAGAGAAAGAGATGAATCTACCTAACTTTGGGAATTGGCTCATATGATTGTGGAAGCTAGCAGGTCAAAAATCTGCAAGGTAGATTTTTGCAAGGTAGGCTCCCAGGTAGGACATCCAAGGATAAGTTGATATTGTAACTTAGTCCAAAGACAGACTGCAGGCAGAATTCCCCTTCCTCAGTCTTTTTCTCTTAAGGTTTTCAAATGATTGGGGATACCTGCCCATATTGTGGAGGATAATCTGCTTTATTCAAAGTCCGTTGATCTAAATGTTAATCTCATCAAAATAATACCTTCATGACAATATCTGAATGACTGTTTGGCCAAATATTTGTGGACCACAACTTAGTTCTGTTGACACATAAAATTAGCCATCACATAAGGCAAAAAAATAATAATAATGCAAAAATAATCAGAAAGAAACATAACAAAACCTAACCAAAAAAAGCCAGTACTCCAGAAACAAGACCTCAGATAGTATTGAAATGTAATAATAAAACATATGGTAACACCAATAATTTCTTATAATTATATAGGACTTTTTTACCTTTCAAAGCAATTTCACAAGCTCGTTTAAAGATGTACAATAATTAGACATTTAAAGCAGAAACTCTCAACTTTCCTTTACATGTGAACACAAGCTATGCATTTTAGTTCAACTCATTGCAAGAACATTTCTCATTTATTATAGCAGCATGAATTATAAAGTGTATTTAATGGATAGGAAACTAACAACACAGGAGTAGTAGATAGCATCTCCAAAGTCTTCTAATAGAATTTAAGCACAAATTCTTTGACTAGTAAGAAAGTTGTTTAATTCTAGCGGCCTGCTCAGTCCCTGCTCACTTCAGAAAAATAATCAGCCATTAAAGTAAAGTAGGCATGGCAGTTGAGGGACTCAAGTCGACAAACAATTTTTGAATAAGTACTGTGCATTGGGAGTCCAAAGAAAAATAGAAAACACAGGATCCTTTATCTTGGGTTCTATGCAGGCTACTAAGGACAACAAATGTACCTGGGTGCTAGGGATTTGAAGAGAAAGAAATGTAATTTGGCCTGAGGTGGTTCAAAAATAACTTCTCAATCATAGGGGTGTCAGAAGGAGAAGAGGAGGAGCAATAAATTGAAAATTTATTTGAAAAAATAAGGAAGGAGAACTTCGACAATCTAGCAAAGGAAATAGAATTCCAGGAAGTCCAGGAAGCTCAGAGAGTCCCAACAAGTTTGACCCAAGAAAGCACACACCGAGGTACATCACAATTACATTACCCACGATTAAAGATAAGGAAAGAATCTTAAAAGCAGCAAAATAAAAGGAGAGAGTTAACTATAAAGGAGTTCCCATAAGGCTATCAGCTGATTTTTGAAAAGAAACCTTGCAGGCAAGAAGGGGTTGGAAAGAAGTATTCAAAGTCATGAAGGGCAAGGACCTACATCCAAAATCACTCTATCCAGCAAAGCTTTCATTTAGAATGGAAGGACAGATAAAGTGCTTCCCAGACAAGGTCAAGTTAAAGGAGTTCATCATTACCAAGCCCTTATTATACAAAATGTTAAAGAGACTTATCTAAAAAAAGAAGATGATCAAAAATATGAACCATAAAATGACAACAAACTCACAACTATCAGCAACTGAACTTAAAAACAAAAATAAAAACAAACTAATCAAACAACTAGAACAGGAACAGAATCACAGAAATGGAGATCACAAAGAGGGTTATCAGTGGGGAGGGGGGGGAGGGAATGGGGGAAAAGTACAGGGAATAAGAACCATAAATGGTAGGTAGAAAATAGACAGGGGGAGGTTAAGAATAGCATAGGAAATCGAGAAGCCAAAAAACTTATATGTACAACCCATGGACATGAACAAAGGTGGGGGAATGCTGGTGGGAGCCGGGGGGGGGGGTGGTAATGGGTGGAGGGGAATAAAGGGGAGAAAAAATGGAACAACTGTAATAGCATAATCAACAAAGTATATTTAAAAAACAGCTTCTCAGCAGAGACTCTTTCTAAGCAGAGCATTGACGGCATGGAACAGTTAGGCAAAATGTTGGGGAGGGAGAACGGCGAAGGAAGGGGTTATCTGCGCAGACTGAGCGACATAAGCAATGGCACAGTGAGTGTAGAGTAGGGGAGTACCATCAGTTCATAGATGCCCAGAGGCAAGCAGATATACACAGCAAGGAAAGTTGAAGCTGGAGAAGTTCAAGGGTAGGGATTTAGGTACTCAAGTGCTATCAACTCACTGTCAGAGAAAGGCAGTGAAAAATATCAGGAAGATATTTTTAGGTCACCAGTAGATTCCTCCTATAGTGCAGAGAAGATTTTGAAGGTGGAAAGACTAGAGGCAGAGAAACTATTAAGGAGGTTTTGTAATTATTTAATAGTATCTCACCACAATAAGAAGCATTCCCTCTGACCTACTGACTTGTACATTGCTCCTTCATCACTTCTAGAAGTTACCATCTTAACAGAAGGATAGGTAGGGAAGCCAGTAGGAGAATTAAAAGAGTGAGCTACATAGTCTGGTGATTATAATTATTGGTGACCAATACTGATCACTTAGAGCCCTCATTAAAAATGTGAACAGTTTAAGGAGAATTAGCAAAAGTGACAGGGGAGGTGAACAATTAGGAAATATACCCTAGGAATCCTGAAACATCAGCTCAAAAGAACCTATGCACCCCTATGTTTAGAGCATCATTGTATTGGCTTACAATAGCCAATATCTGGACATAGCCCAAGTGCCCATCAGTAGATGACTGGATAAAAAAGCTGTGGTGCATTTACACAATGGAATACTACACAACTGTAAATAAGAAGAAAATCTTACCTTTTGCCAGAGCAAGGATGGACCTGGAGATTATTATGCTAAGTGAAATAAGCCAGTCAGAGAAAGACAAAGTCCATATGATTTCACTTATATGTGGATTCTAATGAACAAGATAAAGTGATGAACAAAATAGAAAAAGAGGCATGGACACGTGGAACAGACTGACAGCTGTCAGAGGGAGAGGGGACTGAATGAAAGAAAGTGAAGGGATTACCCGAAGAACATACATGCATTACTCACAGATGAACAGTGTGGTGATGGCCAGAGGGAAGGGAGTTGGAGGCTGGTGGGAAGAGGGCAACGGAGGGGAAAACAAGAATGCATGTAATAGTGTCAATAATAAAAATAAAAAAAAAAAGAACTAAATGACATTTGGGGAAACTGACTTGATGTAGATATCAGGTAAGGATTTTTAAAATATAACTAACATTTAAGAATTAAAGGGGTACCCTTGACCATGTGGCTCAGTTGGTTGAACATCATCCCCCAAAGCGAAAGGTTACTGGTTCCATTCTCAGGCAGGGCACAGGCCTAGCTGTGGGTTCAGACACCCCGTCTGGGAGCATGCACGAGGCAACCTCCCACACTGATGTTTCCCTCCCTCTCGTTCTCCCTCCCATCCCCTCTCTATAAATAAATAAAATATTTCCAAAAAGAATTAAGGGAGTAAATCCTTAAAATATCAGTAATGTTTTAAAATAGATTTTGTGAAATAAATTATTAGAATAAAATAGCATGAGTACCACTTATAATTTTAAACAAAAGCAATCATATCAATCTAATCCCCCAAATAGGCCACTTTATATAATTTGCTTTCAGCTGTCATCTTGTAGACAAATAAGAAGAAGAAGAAGGAGGAGAAGGAGACAGAGAAGAAGAACATGAAAAACAAAGAGGCACTTAGTTATCACCCAGGTCTTCATTGACAGCCCCACTAAGAAATACTGAAATTAGACTAATCACTAACTCAGAGAACTCTGCTGTATAAAGTCATTTCATTCCTATGGCTGTAATCAACATGACCACCATAATCCTTTCAAGGGAAGTTACCTGTGAGGGCAGCTCCTCACATCTCCATAAGATGCTGCAGACAGCAGTGGGCAGCTGACCACCACAGTGGTCCTCACGTTCTCCT
Organism: Micronycteris hirsuta; assembly: GCA_004026765.1. Lineage (NCBI taxonomy): Eukaryota > Metazoa > Chordata > Mammalia > Chiroptera > Phyllostomidae > Micronycteris > Micronycteris hirsuta. The sequence goes on along the minus strand of PVJI01000223.1, from coordinate 111,580 downwards.
CCGTTTTATTCACCGAAGAGAAACCCACTACTGCTGTGGGAGGGAAAAATGACTTGTATAGCAAAGCTTCTTGTGTTTTCTTGATTTTAAAGACAGCTTTTAATATTTTCTCATTAATTATAATATTTGCTTTAAGGCTTTATAGCTAAGGCTTTATAATCAATTTCAGGAAGTCCCTTTTGTTCCTAAGTTTGCTAAGAGTTTCTATTTTGTTGAATCTTCTCAAATGCTTTTTGTATATGATGAAATGATCCTATGATTTCTCTTCTTTAAGCTGTTAATGTTGTAATTATACTACCTGATTTTCTAATGTTAAACAATGTTGTATTTCTGGGACAAATCCAGAATAATGGCGATGTATAATTTTCCATTATAAAATTACCCATTATTTTATTTTCTTAAGTTATTGATATAAAATTATTCATCAGTTTCTTACTCTGTGTATACTGTTCTGTATCTGTAGTTATACTTCATTTTCAATATATAAACTTTATTATATTTTTTCCATTACCATTTAATCTTAATCTTGTTTACAAGAATCTTCTCTATTATTTTTTTATTTTTTTCTAGAGTTTTGTCTATTTTCAGTGTTTTTAAAGCATGCTATCTGTCATCTCTAATATTTGTTCATTATGACATGGATTTCTGTTCTTTAAATTCTATTTTTGGTAGTTGTTCTTTTATTTCTGACTTCTCAGTTTGGAAGATTAGACTCTCTTCATTTCTAATATAAGTATTTAGGCTTATTATTTTAATCTAAATTTCATTTTACCTGCATCCTGAAGATTTTGGTATGTAGAGATTTAAATGATTCTGTTCTAAAAAGTCCATAATGAATTTTAGTTTGTTTGCTCTTAATTGCTAACTCAACTGCATTGTAGACAAAGAGTGTGGTCTTTGTAGCATGAATCTTTGAAGTTTATCAAGGTTAGTTTTTATGTCCTAGCCCATCAACAATTTTCATATAATATCCCAGATGTGCTTAAAAAGAATAATTCATAGCTGTTGCATAAAGTACTTCAGTGTCTGTCCACCAGATAAACTGGTAATGGTGCCATTCAAAATTCACAATCCCATTATTTTATCTGCCTGATTTATTATTTACTCAGAGTTATTAAAATTATTCAGTAATAAGGTAGACTTGTCAATTTTACTTTGTAGTTTTGATAAATTTTAAAAAATATTTTAAGGCTAATTTTTAAATTCATAATAATTAAAATTATTGTTTCCCTGAGATTGGAAACTTTTATCGTTGTGAAACAATCTTTTTATCTGTTGTAATGCTTGTTTGCCTTTTGTTTGAAATTAATATAATTAAACCAGCCTTCAATTTGTTTGATTTTATCTGGTATATATTTTGACCTCCTTTGAATTTCACATTTCTCTATAAATTTCCAATCTGTCTCTTATAAACAGTATGCAGTTAGATTTTAACAGGCTGAAAATCTGTGTTTTCTAACATAAGAGTTTATCCATTTACATTTATTTTATTATAAATTCTATTTGTTCCACAATTTCTATATTTCTTCTACTTCAAATTCTGCCTTTGGAAGTTTTTTTTTCCTCTTTTGTAACATATTAGAATTACCATCATATATAAACATGTATTTTATAAAATAACTGGTACTTTATATGCATTGGGTACTTTATATACATCATACCATTTAACCCTTACAACAACCTCAGGATATCATCACTGTTATTCCTACTTTACAGTTCAGACAACTGAGGTCACAGTTATATTAATTAGTAAAAATTCAAATGGAAAAACCAGGATTTGCATCAGTTTTATGTAACTATAAAGCACAAAGTTTTAACTACCTTCATAAAATAAAGTCAACAAAAACATCATCTAATTGGAAGGGCATAACTAGAATCAATAATAGATAAAAACGTTAGGAAGACATAAATTCAAATCAACAGTATCATTCTTAACTATTTTTCACCCTTGTGTTCAAAATGAAATATTTTTAAAACCCTTCCGTGACTTGGCTGTAAGAAGCAAACCCCTTCCTTTAAGACTGTAATAAGTAAATGTGCCAACAAGGTTGGCTATGGATGTTTCATGTGGCTCCTAGACGAATTGCAATATGTGCATTTGCTGGGACGGGGGGACATTCTCCAAACCAACAATTCAATTCTGAGACTATCTTCCTGGAGACAGGTTCAGATTTCAGATTCTGCAGGTTCAGTCCTATAAGACTGCCCCCCACCCCTGTTACACCAACACACAGGCACTTCAGATACCAAGTAAGCCCAGTTTCTGACCCACCAGTCACAGCTTGGAGGCTCCCATGATCCCCTCCTTGGGCTTCTGATGCCTGTCACAAGACCACGCTGTCACCTGCATTTCTGATCAACCATGTATGAATCAGAGGTTCCCAGGAACTCCTCCTTAGGTTCATTCCATTAATTAGTTAAAGTGGCTCAACGAACTCAAGAAACCCATTTACTCCCTAGATTACCAGTTTATTATAAAAGGATATAACTCGGGAACAGCCAGATGAAAGCGATGCATAGGGGAAGGTATGGGGAAAGGGCACAGGGCGTCCATGCCCTGTCTAGGTACTCTACTCTTCCAAATCTCCATGTGTTCATCAACCTGGAAACTCACCAAACTCCATTCTCTTTTGGGGGAGTCATTGGAGGTTTCATTACATGGGTACAATCTCCCGTCCTTCCCCGCTTCCTTGGGGTAGGAGTTTAGTGGAGATGGAACTGAAAATTCCAAGCCTCAATATCACATGGTTGGCTCCACTGGCAACTAGCCCTCACCTTTAAGCACTTTCTCAAAGTTGCCTCATTAACATAACCAAAGACATCTTTATCACTCGGAACACTTCGGAAATTCCAAGGACTTTGAGAGACAAAAACCGTATCTGAGTGACCAAATATTTTTTCTTACAAATCATAATATCACAATATTATACACATTTTGACCCTTTTTAGGCTATTATTTGAAATATTTGAAGAATGTGAGTTGAATTCAGTCTCTGTTTTCCCCTCAACTTTCTTTTGGTAGGCATAGCCTATGCATCTGTGCCTGCAATCAGTCTTTTCCAAAGTACATTTACTCAATAATCTTGTTAAGTCATGAAATGTGCACTCAAGCAATAGAGTATCTGCGATTTGAATTTGCATCTTATTTATTTCTCAGATAAAGTCTTTTTAGTCTAAGAGTGTCACAGGCAGAAATACCTAGTTTCTAGATTCTTGGCTTCATCATCTAGCATGTGAGAAACTGTTAGATAACCCCAGGATGGGGTCCCCTTTAGAAATGGAATCAGTGGTTCAGCTTGGGATGAGCATAGTGTGACAACCGATCTGAAGGATCTGAAATGGCAGCCATCTTCATTTTGTGAGCTTAACTAGGGCATTCCGAAATCACACTAGAACCTATGTAACTATAAAAAAAACTGTCCTGCTTTTAAGGGGTCAATATTGACAAATATTGTAACTACTCAACCTTTGTCAGATTCTATATTTGTGCAGTTTCACAACAGACGCCATTCTCCCATCTACAATGTTCTTGATTTTTTTTCCTGAAAACTGTGAAACCCCCAAAACTTTCTTCAGTAAGCCCTCCAAATCTGACCCCTCTTTTTCTCTTCCTTGTTTGAACTTCTGATTTTCATTTTTATCATATTTTGCACTTCTCATTTTTGATGTTTCAAATATTCTTACACTGCAGTGCGTATTTCCTCCTCAGATGAATTGTAAACTCCTCAAGGGCAGATGTTTTCTATTCTGCTTTACTATCTAGTATCTTAAAGTACAGCTACAGAGATAGTCCCAGTGTTTCCCTACCATTTTATGCTATGGTATGCTCTGGAATAGTCAATTTGGGGTGGCATCTTGAAGGACAAAAAGAATCAAAATTACACCCTATTACTCAACAATATTTAGGAAACAGTCATGACTACAGAATAACGATGACTTATGTGGGTTACAAAAAGACTTATTACCCACAGGCCTGGACCCCTTTTACTTGTGTTGCTGCTTGAGAGGAACTCTTTACTGACTGGATCCTAGTTTTCACACATCAATGGGATCAGGTTCCTCCGTGTGAACATAAACATGAAGTCTTTCTTGGTGCTGACTTCACTTTTCCGCCTTGCCTCTTCTCTCTTACTTTTAGGAGATGGTGCCTATTCTACCCTGTGGCATGACGAGCTCCCCTCAATAGTCTTCGTAAGACAAGGTCATTGCTTTGTAGAAAAATAATCTTTCCATAATGACTTAAACATGGTAAAACACGACACATCTTTAATTCCCACGCACGGGGTGAGAAGTACTGTGAACTGACTCTACAAAAGCAACATTTTTTGCACTTAAGAACATGAAAACCTCAAATAAGAGAACTGTAAAACTGTAAAGCACTCCAACCAACACGCAGCTTTACTCTGAGCAATATAAGAGTAGAGAGAGGCATTTGAGACTGAATACACAGAATTCTAGGTGTAATTCTGTTAAGCAGCTTTACCTTTTGCCATTAGAACTATTTCCCCTCTATGTTAAGCTTTAATATCCTTTCAAATGCATTAATGTGTCCCCAGAACAGACTCTCTCAGACTTCTGCCTGCTTTGAATATTTCCATTTTAATAACAGCTTCAGATCTTCACTCAGAGCTTTATATGCCCCTTGCTGTTGCCGAGGCTTGTGAAAGACAGAAGGAAACAGCTTGTCATCCACAAAAGTCATCCAATGTACAGTTGTTTGCTTTAGAATACAACCCAAAAGAAAATTAAAGGGGAACATCATTTACATTTGATTTTCTCGACCCTTTGTGCTCATCTCTGAATAATTTTAGAGGAATTTTCAAAGTCTCTATAAGGACTGCTTAAATCTTTTTCTTTCTGAGAGTGACTATAGTTCAATGCTGAAAGAGCTGAGGTTTCTCTCTTCGACTTTAGAAAGGCAGAGTAGGGACGAGTATCATTTAGACCTTCGTGGTGTGAGGTCTTATTATCAAACTTGCTATTCAGTGGCACAGCAGCTCAGAGATAAAGCATACAATTTCACCAAAGCAGCAGGGTTGAAACAACTTTCATGACAGTGGTGGTAGTTCTTTAGGATTGTCTAAAAGAAAAGTGAGCATTTACGCTTTGTGACATGTCTGATCATATCAATAACCACTGCCACACTTAAGTGAAAGTCTGGAAGAACAGTCCAGATACAACCTTGAAGACCTACGAGGTTTTTCATGAAGAAAATAAATACGAAATTGGATTAGGTGAGAATGAATGCGAAGACACCAAGGGGAGGTGGAGGTGAGAAGGGATAATCGACTATCAGAGGACAGCGGAGGCTGCACACATTTTATATTTTGTTCACATCACTTACGTATGAGTACCATCCCACTTCATATTTCACTCTTAAAAATTGTGATTTCTCAAAGATGGTAAACCCTCTGTTCCCTCATCATAACTTGGTTTATTTACAATTGCTAAAGGAAACAGAAGGCAAAACTACATAGCCTTAGCTGATGGCTCACCTGACACTCGCAGGAACAGGAGTGAGGTTCAGCATTATGGGTCGCCGCTGACCTGATTGGCAGTTTGAAATTAACTCAGTCTAATCATTCGTCTTGATGGCAACCACCCCCAGAAGCCTTCAGCTCTCCACCACATACATTAAGTAATCCCAAAAGGTCTTGTATGATTGGCTTTATTTGATAAGCTGAAAACAACTTCGAATAGCTAGCTATTCATTTCATTTTACTGCATGTCTTTGAACAGTTGATTTTTAAAACTAAGTATTATTATTTTTTTGATTTGGTGTTTCTAAACAACCAACTCAGCAACCATTTCCTGAATTCTGAATGTTAATATCTAGTTGCTTGACGTCTTTCATTCTAATATAACACCAGAAACTCCAACTCAATAATTAAAAAAAAAAAACTCTTAACATTTTTATTCCTAATTCTAATTTTTCCTATCTCTTTCTATTAATAATTGTTTATTCTTCCAGTATCCCAGGCCCAAACCCTTGGAGTTTCCTTTGACTCTTCTCTCTCAAAAAATATAAAAAAAGCTCACATTTTAAGTTTATAATTCTTTTGCTCTTTTGTATTCTAATTGTTTTCATGTTCTTACAATTACTATAGCAGTGGTCTTCAAAAAGCAAAAGATGAACAACTGGGTAAAGAAAAAAACAAAAGGATTCCTTTTAAAAAAATCCCTTTTTTCTATTTTTGAATATAACTATTTTATATAAACATATCTATGTGTGTATTATATAGAAATATACATAGATATAGACACATATATCTATATCTGTATCTACCTATCCATCAATCATCTATCTATATATAGAGAGAGAAAAAAAAATGTTTTCTGCTAAGGACATCCATTCTAGAATGTCTCCTAATCAAGGAATAAGTTTTCTCTGCTTTTCACCTGTCTTGTTGGCGATAGTCTCTGACTGGTTTTCAGTCTCAAGTCTCAGCTGTAACTGGACCAGACAAGACAATATTGATAGGACATCTGGTATGTTTTGACCCTAGTTCTTTGCTTCTATAAGTCTCCCTACCTGAATTATCCTCCCACTCCACCGACACCTACCCTATCTTACCTGATCCTTTTGGACTCAGTTCAGAAGGCTCCTTTCTAAAGTCTCTACCTGAACTGACATTTTCCTTCCCTGAACATCCATGGCTGAGATGTCCATTTCCGTGTTATGGTAGGCTTCACAGTCACTATAGTTATTTGTTTTTAGGTATTTACCTGAGTACTCAATTGTAAGCTTCTTAGGGAAAGTGCCCGTGTTTGTATAGTTCCATACTCTGGGCACAGCCAGCACAGTGCCTTACACATAGTAGGTACTCAATAAACATCTATTTAATTAAGCAAGTAATTAAAATTACGCATAGCAATTTCTTTAACTCCCTCCACATTGCATTTCAATTTGTGTTTTCTTAAAACTACTTCTATTTTTAACTACAGTATATACTTGGTAAAGGATTTTACAACTCTCTAAATCAGCCCACGGTGATTACCCCTACTGTGCAATTTACCACTATTTTATTAAAGCAAGATTAAAGATAATACTTCATTGGAAGAAGTAACAGCAGCATTAACCTCTATTTACCTTGACATAATAAAGCTTTAATAAAACATGGGCAAATTACATTGAGGGGGATAATTATTCTAACATAAAATTTAAAGGGAACTTAATTTCTTATTCCGCATGTTTAGTGCTTTAAGATTAGTGTCATTAATGTCCTTTTTCTCATTTATAGAGGATACATAAAAATATTCAACCCTCTCCAATTTGTTTTCTTATTAAATAATTCTGAATTTATATTCCAGTTCATAAACATAGGAACACAACTTTAAAATGCAACAGTTTTTCAGGAGTAAATATTCTTACAGTGTCAGAGCAAGGAGAGTTTTATGGAAGAGATTTTACTCCGAGCCAAAAAAGAGTCAAACTTGTCTAAATTTTTGAGTGTTGAATCAGAGAAGGTTCTTGTTTGTTTTAGATCCTCCGGCTTTATTACAGCAGACAAGCTTCAAAGGGCAGAGCATACAGGATTGAAAAACAACGCAGCTGCAGTTGGCGATGGAGTGTTCTGCTTCTGCTGTATTTTGTTGTTCATATAATACTTTTCAATAAACAAAGATGTCAATCAACTCTCTTTGCAGCACATCACATTTCTAATTTAAACCACTTCAGACACATCACTGCCCCGAGCTCACAAATTTAACAGATAAAAATTCAGCTTTCTGTCAAGGCAGAATGCAGTATTGATTGTAGGTGGTATTTAGGCAAGAGAGTGGCAGAACAATATTACCTGCAGAGTCACAGAGAGTCAGTCCACTATGGGGGCGTAACACAAACTGCATCACACTCTGCATCAAATGTTTGTAATGCTCAGCATTGATTAACACCCATTGCCAAATACATTCCCAAGAAAGACTTCCGCGTGAGCGAACTGTGCGGGTGGCAGAGGGGGGTCAGGGGCACATGATAGCAATCACGGAAACTTTGATCACTTGATTTGATTCTAGTGCTTTGTAAATTAGCATAATGATTCAAACATGCTTCATTAAAAATCATGACTGTACGAGTCCTTTGGTTTAATGATCCAAGTGTGTACCACATGAGCTAAGCTTTAAATAAGAATGCCGACTTGGTGCTAGGAAGCTATGACAGAGGTATTTTTTCTTAAAAGAAGAGAAAGTACAAAAATACAAAGTCTAACATCTAAGGCAGGAAAAAAAAATCTAAAAGGTAGATCAGCAGTGCATGTGTAAGGTTATATTTTTCTGTTTATCTTCACATCTATCTGAGAATGTCTCTTGGGGCCACCAAAGGTTAGCTACCACGTCACTTCTAAGCTGCTGGAAGATTGGTATACAATCCCTGTAAATCTCAAACTAATTACATTTAAATTTTAGGTGTCACAGCTAGTGTTGACCTTTGAAGGTTGGCAGAAGAAAAGTTTGACAGTTCTTGAAATGTTCCTGGATACTAAAAGAAGTTGTTTCAAATTAATGAAAGAAGAAAACTAAATTAATGATGCCAAAGATATTAATAAGACTACAGTTATCGCCACACATTTAGTTATGTATCAGGTCTCATTTATTTTTTTTAATCTTTTTTTTTTAAGATTTTATTTTTATTTATTTTTAGAGAGAGGGGAAGGGAGGGAGAAAGAGAGGGAGAGAAAGAGCAATGTATGGTTGCCTCTCACATGGCTCTCACGGGGACCTGGCCCGCAACCCAGGCATGTGCCCTGACTGGGAATCGAACCAGGACCGCTTGGTTCCCAGCCTGTGCTCAATCCACTGTGCTACACCAGCCAGGGCTTAGGTCTCATTTAGTAATGATGTCAACTTCATTTATACTGCGGCTACACTAGGAAGATAAAGACAGCACACGAAACCCTCCATTGTCCTGGCTGTCCTGTTTACATAAGATACTACCTTAGACACAATCCTGCTTATAGAGTTCAAATACAGGGCATGGGGGGGTGAGTTGCAAGTTGAAATAATCGGCTCCTACATCACTCAGATTCTGGAGTATGATGATGAATACCAGGACTCCTGATTTTATATAGTGCTCATGACACAGGGAGTTTGTTTAAGAATGGATGGTCGCTTTCCATCTCACTCTTGTTCAATTTTGACAATTTATGTAGCATCATCAGAGACATTTCAAGGAGTGTATAACAATTTTAAAGTAGACTAAGTTTTAGAGTCTAGTGTGTTTTCAAAATATATCTTATTTAAATACACAGCTTTATTGTTAAATATGTTAAGTGCTACAGAATTAAAATGCAAACTCTCACTGATGGCCTTTTAACATCAAGAAAACAGTCATTAATCTCAGAAATGTTAAACTGATTATTTGCTCTCATGCAGTAAAATAGCACCAACATCAAGTCCCTGGTCACCTTTCAAGCTCACTGACAGTCTGATGGATCTTGGCCAGGTGCTTAGATCAAATATTAACAGTGTACCTATCTAGGAGGGATTCGTAAGATGAACAAATGACCTATGATACGCATTAGCCTCATTGAAAAATTGTAAAAGTCACCAAAAGCAACTAATCAAATGATGTGATGTACCAGAAAAATAACTGAATGTATAGTTCTGGGGAGCTTCAGTAATTAGGTGACAAAATGCGGGCAAAACTTTGTACCCAATCCTTTCTCTATCAATGAGCATATTATAGGATGTGTATAATTAGCCATGAGACCACAGCCCTCAGGGAGCTCTCCTGTACAGCTTCCGCCATTGGCCCGGAGTGTTTCAGCCGTAAAAGATTAACTCACACCTCCGCTGTTACTAACATTACAGCAGTAAACCTTTGCATAAATACTTCTACAAAAGAAGTCCAAAAGGAGAAATTAGAAAATTAAGCCTAAAACTAATAGTAGTTAAACAGTAATAAGCAGGAAAAAATGAGAGTTTAAATTCTTTGAAGGAAGAGATCGTTTTTTAGTTATTTTTACTACCACAGGACTGGCATAACAATTGTTTTTATATTTAACTCTTGATAAGTTTTTCAATTGTAAAATACCCATTTAATCCTTGTTATTTTTTCTGGCTTGCTGTGAATAAAATTCAAACATGCTGAATTCAGGTAATAGCACGTACTTCAGCAAATTTGAAGTTCAAGCTATAGAAGGAGAATAGGTAAGGAATAAAAATACTTTACGCAACTAAATTATTATCTCTGGTTTTTTATGCCATGTAAGGAATTCAGACTTTCTCCTATAAACAATGAAAACTTTTGGTGGATTTTAAATTGGAGAGTGACAAGATCAGTATTACGCTTTAGAAATAGCACCCTGTGGTGAGTACACTGAGGATAAATTTAAGCAGGGCAAGCCTGATCATTTATGAAATTATTGCATTATTTAAGAAAAAAGATGATATGAAATAAGGTATCAACAACTAAGGTGATTAAAAAGCAAGGAGGTGGGGATGGGCAGGAAGAGTATCATAATATAAATAAATGATATTTATTGAGCACTACTGGGTGTCAAGCACTATTCTAATCATGTGGTCAAAATTAACTCATGCAACCCTCACTACAATTCTGTGGGTAAGGGACTCTTATTATCCTTACTTAAAAACAAGGAAACTCTGCATGTTAGATGACTCATCAAAGTCACACAGCTGGTAGGTGGCAGTGATGGAATTCCAACACAGGACCTGCCTCTGAGGTCTCCTTTTGAACAACTGTTGTATGACTTGCAGATACCTAGTCTATACGACATGGCAGATAATCATGCTATTTCTACCCACAATGGGAGTCTGGGAAACCAGTTTTATATGAAATACACGAAACAGGAAGTAGCAGGTTTTCTTCACCTTGACAATTATTGACACTTTGGGCTATTCATTTTTTGTTCTGGGAGACTGTGCCTTGTGAAATGTTTAGCACCGTCCCTGACCTCTGCGTAAATGTCAGACACTAGTGGCGCTGCCCCCACTCCTGTCCACGCCACGGCAGTGTTCGCAGACATCGCCTAACACGCTCTGGGGGCCAAGTCATCCTCTAGTTCGAACCGCGGGTTTATGGAAAAGATGATAAATTCAGTTTTTGTTCATTTCTTACGTTGAATTTAAGATCTTTGCATCCAGATAGTAATTCCAGTCAACGGCTAAGTTTCTTGAGCTGGAATTTAAGAGATATTCTGACTGGGGGAACAAATGCAGGAAATCACCATCATATGGCTAATAACTAGATGTGTTTTCCAGGGACAATGTGGGACTAACAGAGTGTCAAGACAACCCTGGGGACACAAGAATCTGCGAGTTAGCAAGAAGAGAAACTCTAAAATGAGGATGAGAAGATATAATAGGAAGAAGAAAATCATGGTAAGAAGATATCTTCAACAATGTCAGATTTTTCAGAGTCCTGATAAATTAATTGGATTTAATAGTTAGCATGTTACTGGTGGCTGCTGCTGGGGCTGTTTATAATATTTTTCTTAACAGTTTATACTTTTTTCTCATTTATTTAAGCATTCCTTCTCTGGCTTCATTTCTTATATGAATGTACATTAATTGGTCGGGTCAAAAAGTCTTCAAGAATCAGTTGGCTGTGTTATCATTTGACACCTCTTTCTCAGGAAAGCAGACCAGGCTCGTCTTTACAACCAGCTTAGTCATTTGCTTTCAAGAATATCACTTTCACTGGACAGAGGATCCATGTCTAACTTAAATGCTAATGAAAATTATTGCTCCATATCCGGTGGCGATTACCCCAAATGATCATGTTCTTTTTGCACAGGGAGTTTGAAGGCGTAATACAGATAAAAAGATCAAGAGACCAACGGAGAGAATCAAACAAGGATGCACTGGAATGGATGAGAATGAAAACAGAGCTGTTGCCTCATTCTTAGAATAAGCTCCAATTATATGAGATTACCAGGAGCCTATTTTTCTACGGAGACAGGGCTAACTCTGAGTCCAGATCCCAAAGCTAGAACACTGAAGAGAATACAGGTTATTCTGTGACTGCAGCCTGTAGTCAGCATGCTGAGCCCTGTTCTTAAAACTACATATGTGAGCTAATTTTAGAACAACCTGTATGTACTACTACACATTTTTTCCACAAAGTTGAATCTCTCATAGACACACATGCACACAAAAAATCTGAAACTATTTGGGGAAACCTGGATGAGAGTAGGCGCTATACCAAGCTCCGATAAAATCCTTCACATAGTATTCACCATCCTTCATGAAGAAAGTGACTACTTGTCACACCATGATGTGCAAGCCATAAGCAAAGTGTGACTGAGATGCAAAATGGCATTAGGAAGTAAAGAAATTTCACCCAGGATAACTTTCAGGACTAGTCTGGACTTGGAGTTGGCAAACGATGGCCGGCAGGTGGGTTGCCTGTTTTTGTAAATACATTGTTATTGGAATGTAGCTGTGCCCATTTATTTACCTGTTGTCCATGATTGCTTTCAAAATACAATAGTAAGAGTTTAGTAGTTGCAATAGCCTCCCATGGCCCAGAAGCCTAAAATAGTTATTATCTAATCCCTTTAGAAAAAAGTTGCTGATCCCTGGCGTAGACTAGAGATTTCTGATTAATAAAGCAGGAGAGAACAGACTTTGGTGCCTCAGGAGCAGAAGATCTGAAGGAGCTTGTGTTGAGATGACTCGTTAATTGAGGTTCTCCATGGAGACCCCTAGTTTTGTGCATCAACTAGGCAGATGGCTGAAGCTCTAACTGTTCCCCCTGCTCTCTGAACTTACTCATCCACAGCATCAGCCCATGGTACCCACAATGAAGAGCCAAGCAGTCATTGATTCCTGGAATCACATGGCCTGGCGGGCGGTGTTTTTCTGGGAACATCAGTTTTACTCCAGGTGAATGTGTTCATACAAGAAGAAAACAAAAGAGTTTTAAGGTAAAGTAAGTCTGGGGCACAGACATATATAATGAAACAAAGATAAACAAGTTACTTTACTTAATAATTTTAAACTTTAGTGGGCTAAAATGTCTTGTGAATCCCCAAAAGGAAGTAGGAATTTACTGTGTAAGTGTATTCAAATTTATTTGAGCACAACTTTTTAAAATAAGAATACTCACAAGTTTTAAATTTCTCAGAAATTTACTTTGAGAATTCAAAGTGAAAGCAAGAATACAGACCTAAGAGATACTATCTTGCCACAGAGCCTTTGCATAAATTGTTTCCTCTTGGAATACGGCCCTGGACCCCTGGCACCGCTCACCCACATATACCTTTTCCGGGTTAACTCCAATTTATCACCAAGTTCTTAGTTTACACTGAATTCTTCTATGACCATCTCTAAATTTTGTCAGGTAACCTATTTAACATATTCTTAGGATCCTTTAATCTTGGCTTTACCATAGGTATATTTTAAATTTACTTGGGTGGTAATTTATTTAATGAGTCTTGTTCAACAGGCTTTCAAGTTTATGGTGATCACCACCATATTCCTATCACCCAGAAGAGTGCGTACCAGCACAGGGTAAGCACCGAACAGACGCTGGTCGAATGAAGAGTGAGGGCTCTAATGTGCATCCTGCAACACAGTGGTGTCATGACAGTCCCCCTCAGAAGCTCGAGTACTCATTCCACTAGAAGCTGAGTAATAAAAGATTATTCTAACAGATTAAAATGTTCATATTCTGCCTTTTACAACCAGCATGGGGTTATTTTGGGACCATAAAACTGCTCACTTTGAGTAGATGCTTGCTCAAAGCAAGATAAAGAGCTCTAGCTGGTCCAGGCTCCAAGGTGAGACACCTGTGACTTCTCTGCCTCAAGGGTCTGAGGTAGACGGCCACACTGGAGAGAGTTTCTGCGGCCTTGAAACAAGAGCCACTGCAAAGGCTCTGGAGCTTTGGGTGAAGAACACAGACCCTTCAGAGTCATCCTCCTAAGACGTGGCTCCTGCTGTGCCTCTGAATGTTAGTGAAAAACCAACATGAGACTGAGTTACACACAGAAGTCAAAGCATCTACTAAGCACTAATGTAGAGATGCCGAAGGGCCTAGATCCATCCGTGGGTTTGAAGTCAAGGAGGCAGACTCAGATGCAGAAATCTATGTGACGTGAGGAGGATGGATGAAACTGCCCACAAAGGCATCTGAGAGAGAGAGAGAGAGAGAGGAAGAGAGAACACGTTGAAGAAAGCATTTTAAGGACATGTGCAAAAAAAAAAAAAAAAGACAATCTTAAAAGATCCAAAATAAAGATGACTGGATGTTAATATTTGTTAAATCTAGTTGGTGAGAACACAAGTGTCTGTTATTTTTCATACTTAGTATTGGTTTGAAATATTTCTAAACAATTTTTTAAAGCCTAAGGGGTGACCAGAAAGATGCAAAGTAAAGTAGGAGGGAGCTACTGAACTGATTCCGAGGAGGAGTAGCGTTTCCTCCAGGAAGAGGTCAATGATAAAATGGAGAGATAACGCAAGATAAGGCTTAAAAACTGCCCATTGCTTTGTCAATTGAATGGTTATTGTGACCTTACTGAGAACGATTTGAGGAGCCACAAAGGGCAGATGGCAAACCTCATGTGGTATAAGAGTAAATAGAAAATGTAAAAAGGCTGACTATTAGAAATAAAGCTATTCATTATCTTACTTCACAGTGGGAGGGAGAGGAAGGCAGATTCAGTATAGTTTAATATAGTAGTTAAATTGTATTATCAAAATGCAGATCTTTCTGTTTTGTCGCCCTCATTATTTTGAATTTTCTTCTCTGGCTTGTTCTCTCCATATTGAGGTTTTAATGCTCAAAGCTGCATTAAACCCTTAAACAGCAATATCGAGAGGCGAACAACTAAAGGGGGGATGTTTTTCATCTCTTCTTGAGGTGAGGTGACTTTTCTCGATATCACCCGGGAAACCTCCTCTCATTCTCTTGGGTCAAAATAGTATCACTGGGCTCAGCTCCAGGCCTCAGCAAGGTGAGTGGGCCTACAGGAAGTATCAAGACTCAGTCCCTGAAGCTACAGATCAGAACCGCACCTTCTGTGAACACAAGATAGCAAAAGATGAGCACCTGATCACATCTCTGTTATGCTGGCCAGGGAGCGACCGTGAGGAAGGGAGGAGCTGAGATGGACAATGAAAGGCGCCTACTGTACCCGACCCCGAGAGGAAAATCCAGCAGAGAGGAATGGGAAAAGATCCAAGAGGTAGAGAGGACGGCTTCAGGTCTCTGGTTAACGGGAGAGGCAGAGCCGGGGGCTGAAGGCCAGAACATGGGTGAGAGATCAGTCTTGTCTGTGTGGGACCCCGAGCCCACCGACAAAGGAGATTAGGCAGAGGAGGGAAAGTGAGAGTAAAGGTCAGATGCACATAGCTTTCATGAGTTGAGACGTTGCAAGTGTAGGTTAGAAAATATAAGTGTGTATAAACAGTGCTAGCTCAGGTTGCCAGAGCTAGATGGGGTCACTGGGGAGAAGCCAGGCCTCAAACAATGTCTAGTTCCAAAACGATTAGCAGGAGATGGATAATTTGCTCTAGAAAAATTTAAAAAGCTTGACTAAGTTAAATAGAATTATGGAAATATGAGAAGGGGAAGCATCTTCAGTGTCAATTCATCTTAAAAATCTTTATAGGCACAGCCTGGCTGGTGTAGCTCAGTGGATTGAGCGCGGGCTGGGAACCAAAGGGTCCCGGTTCGATTCCCAGTCAGGGCACATGCCTGGGTTGCAGGCCAGGTCCCCAGTGAGGGCCATGTGAGAGGCAACCACACATTGCTGTTTCTCTTCCTCTCTGTCTCCCTCCCTTCCCCTCTCTCTAAAAATAAATAAATAAAATCTTAAAAAAAAAATCTTTATAGGCACATATTTATTTAAATAATAGTAATATATAAAAATTAGCATGTTTATCAGGCAGTGTTTGTTGGGGGAGAAAGAAAACTTCATGTAGATCCTGGCATACAGTAGATCCTCAGTAAATGTCAATTTCTGAGTTGCCTCTTATTTTATACCAGCTCCATTAAAAAGCCCAATTATTTCCAACCAATTTATGTACTTTCCCAGATGTGCTTGGCCCTATCTGCCTCCTGGAGCTTGGTGTCTTGCTTGATTGAAAGCCCCAGCCAGCTGTTTCAGCTTCTCCGGCATAGGGACTGGGCTCAGGCACGGCTTTCCAAGGTACTCTCCACAATCAATGAGAGACACAGACCCTCTAGTGGCCTGTGCACAGTCTCAGGTGAAGCACTGTGTTGCAAGGCACGGGGCCAGGCTTCCCCAGTAATTACCAGGAGGGGCTGGATTACTAGGAGGGGGTGGACTGGGGGGAGGCTCGAGATTCCCAGCTCCCTCTTCGCCCTGGGGTCTGTTGGGGGCTGTGGAGTTCCTATGTCAATGATGAGGGGCCTCACATTTTGGTTTTATAGCTTATCCCATCTATTGTCTTTTGGAGCTTTTTTAGGAAAACTGTTTTTCATTTTATTAAATATCGTTACATTAACATATAAAATTTGATGCTTACAAAACAAAAGCAAAACAAAACCCACCATCAAAAGTGAGGGAGTATTAAACATTCACAGCACTTCTCCAAAATAGCTTAGCACTAAACTACCTGAGTTCCTCGATTAAACTTGGACCAGAAAGGACAGGAAAACAGAAGGACCTGGCCAAGAAATTCTCCTCCCTTTGCACACTACCCACAGACTCTTCCCAAAGGTACAGTGGTTTCCTACAGCCTGCTGGGAGAGAGTCCCAGCACCAAGCCACCAGCTTTAGAGATGTGTGAGCCACCCCATCTCAGTCATACTGAACATCACACAGTATTTGCTCTCTTCCTTTCCTGCCCCACTCCCCTTTTCTTCCTCTTCATGCTGTTCTGACAATTCATACCAGCCTTTCTATAAAAAAGTGAGCATTTCCTGAACAGGCTCTGCTTTGTAAGGAACCAGAGTGAAGAGCCAACAAACAGCTGGATCACTGACCTATTCAGTACATATATCAGGAGTCTGAAAAGTAACGCTCTCTGCCCATGCCCACATATGCAACTCCAGTTGATGAAAAACTGCTCAAAATAGCCAACCAAACTGAGCCCTTAAAAGAATAATCCGAACTTAAAATAAATAATATTGTGTAATAATTTCAAAATAATCCCTAGAAAATACCTAGCACAGGTCTGGCATAAACTAGACACTCAGTAAATATTTACTAGGCTGTTCGTTGATTTCCGCCAATTTCAGGGAGAATAAAGTAGAACATGGAGGGATATAAAGCATTCGCTGTGCTTTAGTTTGAGTGTGTGCACAGTCGGATGTCAACTAAAATCCTCGATGAACTACAATACATGTTTTCGTGTTCAGTATCGGATCGTATGGGGGACTCAGGGCGCTGATTGTCATTTGAGCCTATTGTAAGACATTCAAATCCCAGAGAACCTAATTAATCCTTGATCTTTTGGGTGAGAAACAGCACAGACCACTGGAGAGCAGCAACGAGCCAGGCCACCGCTGGCAGCTATCAGGTGAATGGCGGGTGTGCCAAGGACGAGGCCCGTTGCTCCAGGACTACAAACCTGTACGGTGTGTTGGTGTACTGAACACTGTAGGCAATCCGAACACAATGCTAACCATGTGTGTATCTAAGCACATGTAAACATAGAAAAGGTACAGTAAAATGTGGTATGCAAGGTTGTTAAAAATGATACTCCTGTGTAGGACACTTATCATGAATGGAGTTTGCAGGACTGGAAGTTGCTGTGAGTGAGTCAGCGAGTGAGTGATGAGTGAGTGTAAAGGCCTAGAACACTATGTACACTACTGTAGACTTTATACACACTGTCCCTCCCCCAGCTTCCTTTTGATAGGGTCAGATATAGAACATTGGAGCAATTAATTCTGTTCCATGAACAGGGATGCGAACTGAATGGATTGGAAATATCAAAGAGAAACTGGGTGAGGAAGGCAGAGCACACCTTATCAGCGACCATCAGGACAGAGTGAAAGGTGGCCTGAGAATCAGTAGGAATAAGAACTCAAGATAGAGAAATAGAGGAATATAGGGTATTATAATGACAATGTGGTTTTGACGATTGCATATCAGTCAGATTAAGAAACTTTGTGATATCCATTAAATAAAAAGAGGGCATTTATCATGGAGAGGATTTAGAACAGAGGACTCAGTATTTTGGACTTCGGAAATTTGTTTTTGGTTCCATTAACCCTATCTGGCACAAAGGGCTCTCTCTGGCATTGAACTGTTGGAAGAAATAAACCTTATCTATGCTTTACATCATCACAATTTAAAAGTATTTTCAAAGTACAGGCTCCACGCTACCACAGAATGTTTTTACTAAAGTGGCAGACGTGCCCTGGCTGGTGTAGCTTGGTTGGTTAGAGCATCGTCCCCCACACTGAAAGGTTCTGGGTTCAATTCCTGGCCAGGGCACATGCCTAGGTTGTGTTACCAGTAGAAAGTCTGTCCAGAGTGCTGGGGTGTCTCCTCCATTGGCCAAGATGGTGGCAGGGGTAGGTTGTGATATTGACTGTATGGAAAGCTAGAAAAATCAGTGGATCAGGCCCTAGAACGCTAAAGCTTAGCAAGATATTGGATAGAGGAAAAATCCCTCCCCGCCACTGCCGGTACCAGATTGGAGGTAGAGCTAGAGGAAGACAGGCATGTGCACCATAGAAGTCAAAACAGAGCAGAGGAGGAACTGGACCAAAGAGTCCTGTCAGTCTAACCTAGGGAAAGAAGGGATTGGTTGGGAAGTGGTCCCACCCAAAGCGCACAAAAGTTTGGGAATGTCATAGGTCATTTTGAGAAAGCACCTGGCCCATCCCACATCCAAACTAATATAATCCCAGGGGAACAAAGAGGTTGCCTCTTGCTCATGGCTCATGACTTGCACTGGCCAGGTCGCTCTACAGGCCACATGGCCTTAGCAGCCACATGGCCCATGGCTACATCTGCTCCTCATGCCAGCTTACGGAGGACACCTGAAATGAACAGCATGTGGGAATAAGCCTCGCTATCTGGATGGGGAATATGGGCCACTTAGCAGCTGCCTGCTGGCTCCAAAGGACTGTGCTTCATGTTAGAGCAGAAACTCTGGACACTGGCTTTTGTCTTGGTCCTGCTGAGGAGATGCACTGTGAGACAAGCGTCCACCATCGTTCCAGATCACAGAATACCTAATTAAAACCTCTTTCCTTTTACACCGGCATTTGCCTCACAAGTCTGGTTTTTTGTGGCAGCAGGCAAATGAAACTTCTTTTTTGTTTGTTTTTTTGGTTTGGTATCAGTTGTGGGTTCAATCCCCAGTCAGGTGCGTGCAGGAGGCAGCCTATGGATATTTCTCACTCGCATCAATGTTTCTCTCTTTCCGCCCTTCTAATACAAAAAGAGTCCCCAGGTGAGGATTAAATAAATAAATAAATAGATAAATAGACAAATCAATCAATCAATATTAAAAAAAAAATAAAGTGGCAGAGGTGCTTAATACTTGTTAAGGCGAACCTGTGTCCTTGTACAGGATCTAAGGTCTTCAGCAAAGCATTGAAGCAATGCACTCTGAGGACCATCGAGCAGGATCTGGCAGGGCTGTGGGGGCCATGTGAATATGCAGCACTGGGGACCGGCCCCTCAGTGCTGAGACAGGTCAGTGGCTGACTGAGGGATGTGAGCTGTGCTTTCAAGTCGGAGACGCTGTGAGTGAGAGGGAATCTGCTGACGAGCCCCACATGTACTGCTTCCATCTGAGGGAAGAAAATTCCTGTCGAAGCACATATCTTTCCATTTCTTACTGGAAATTCAGCTCCATTATAATCTTAGGGACGACGTTCGTATATACTGTGTGTCATTGACAGAGAGGTCATTGTGTAGCACACGAGTATACTTCAGAATGGGCAACAACTAGCTATATTCTCCGCAAAAATGCTTTAATTCCAAAATACCTGATTAGTCTAATTCTAAACCTTTAGAAAACTCGAAAAGCTTCATAAATAATTCTGTCCCTAAAAATATGTTTACTATTTCAAACACATTTAACTGCGATTAGCAATTTTCCCAGAAAAGCTGTGAATAATAATTTAATATTATAGCATCCAAAACAATAACCCCATAAAGTGTACTATTATAATCATTTTATAGACAAGAAAACTGAGTCTTAGAAGACATATTTTTTCCTCAAGTCACACAAAATCAAGTATTTGATAATTATCATTATCCCTTAACATATTCTGAACAAAGAAGGCAAATGCTGTCCAATTTTTAGTACATTCAGTTTTTCATCAAATATTTATTTTTCATCAAATATTTATTTAGCACCTCCTATCTCTGAGTATTTTTCTGGTACACAGCATCTCACTATCACGTATTTTATACAACTCTTGAATCTGCACAATTAACCTGGCAAGTAAGATGAACATCGTTACTATTATTATTTCATCTTTTCACTGAGCATTGTGTTATGAAATGTACTACATTGGGCCACTTAACCCCCCAAATCACTCTTGGATGGTTACAGATGGTACAATTACCATTTAGAGATGTGGACCAGGGCTCTCTGACTCCAAGCCTGTGACCACATCCAAGGCCTATTCTATAGTGAGAAGATTTAGAGCTCAGAAAGGATATTATTATTATTATTTTTTTAAAGTCACAACTTGAAAGAGTAAGAATCAAATATAATATTTTTAGCTCCAGAACTTAATATTTATTTTTAAAATGTTAGATTTTAAAACCCTTATAATTAGGACTAAAGCCCCAAATGTGTAAACAATAGTAAAGAAAATGCACTGCTATGATAAACACAAGGTAAATAGTTTACATTTTTAATCATAGAGGAGTAGATGAAGACTTCATAAATATTATTATTGATAGGCTGATTCAGGATATAAAAATTTGGAATGAAAATAAATTTAAACACATTCCTTCCGGTGTGCTGCTTTCCAGTTTCAGAAAGATAAACTACGCAAGTCAAGGGAGGGGAAAGAACACATGCCGAGAATAATCACAGAGATTACTTAACTGACCTCCGTTTTCTTGCTTTACTATTTTAGCTATGGTCCATTCACACCATCAGTAAGGTCATGAACAATTTCTTCTAATAATGTATTCATTCAACTGTCTTCTAAAAAAAGATATAATACATAAAAATCCCCCAAATGAGAAGATTAATATCACTTCCTTCATTTGCTTTTATTCCCAAAGTTTGAAAGAACTCAGAGTCACTTGCAAGATGGAAACCAACTGCTTTAAATTTTGATGTCATCGTAAAGAGATTCAAAGAAGGTGCTAGGATTCAAAGCCTCCCTTTGAAGAACAGAAAAAAAAAAACCTGAAGAAGATTGGTTTTTGTCCTGCATTAGTGATCTTTCTTAAAAGCCACTAATGTCTAATTCTCTTTTCAGTCTAGCATATAATTGCGAGCTGCGTCAGATTCACATCCATGTCAAATCCTCCTGCAGGGACTTTACCAAATGCCATCGGTTATGTTTGGAAAACAAAAATGAAACTGCACACGATACCAAAGTGAATTCTTTTAAAGCTATTGGGAAATAATTATACCTTGATCTACTGAGCATATTGCTGAGGTGCTTCGTGAGTGGACTTTCTGTTGGTTTCATTGAAGAACCAGCAGAGCTATTCCATTTCAATCTATTAGTCACTTAATATTCAATGTAATATTCACTAAAGTTTTTCCAAGTACCTGGAATATTGGGGCTGGCTCTTGGAACAAGTTTACGTTTTAATTATCTTCACGACTTCAAGTTGTCCCCCATACCTCCTCTCAGAGCATATGCTTAGGATCACTTCCAAACCCCTGATTATGTCATGCAAGCTCATTGTGAGCTGACCATCCCCGCCTGTGTCTCTGCCCAGCCTCATCCATCACATCCCTTGTCTCCTCAGCTAGCTCTTTTCTCTGCTATTTGTCATTGAGAAATGCATCAGCTCTGTGTACACGTACTCCCAGCGCTGTCCCCATACTTCCCCTTCCCTGGCCATCTCTGACTCTACCCCACCCAAGGATTAGTTGCTCCCCTGTGTACCTTCACAGCCGTCTTTGTGTGTCTCTGCCGCACTACTGCCCTCAGCTAACATGTATTGTGCTCTTCCTATGTGCCAGCCACGTTTAATCTTCTCAACGACTCTAGGAGCTTGCTACTATTGCTATCTCCATTTTTCAGACTTAGTAACTTTAAGTACATTCCTCAAGGTCACACAAGTATTAAGTGTCAGACACAGGACTCAAACTCAGGTCTATAGGATTTTAGATCCCTTGCTCTTAAAAAATAGGCTATTATTTCTAAACATTATAACATATTTCAGTGCTGCCTACGGATTTGCTGTCCTTATCTTCAACATGCTAATTCATTCATGAGCACATTATGGAGAAAACTTTCCACACAACTTGGTGAAGAAAAGATACCCCAGGCCAGTGAATTATTGAGATGTACTAGTAAAATATTAATATACTCATAATGATTTTTATTATTTTATTTTTAAAAAGATTTTATTTATTTTATTTTTTAGAGAGGAAAAGGGAGGGAGAAAGAGAGGGAGAGAAGCATCTATGTGTGGTTGCCTCTCATGCACCCCTTCACTGGGAACCTGACCTGCAACCCAGGCATGTGCCCTGACTGGGAATTGACCCAGCAACCCTTTGATTCACAGGTCAGCACACAAGCCACTGAGCCACACCAGCCAGGGCCCATAATGGTTTTTAATCAATGCTGCTTTGTTTTTCCTAAGTGTTTAGTCACCACCTAATTAATAGTAAAGATTAGAATTCTGCTAAATACCAGTATCAAAGTTTGTAAGCTGTGGTTACTACTATTCACTTTATCCTCTTTCTAACACTTCTTAACTGGGTCATTTACCTTTCTAATTTTTCATGATTCCCAATGGAGGAGTGGTGATGTTCTGTGACCCTATCTTTATATGTTTGCACTTTCAGTATCCTCGGATGAAATGTGTCTATCTGGCTCAGAGGTATTCATTCACAAATTACAGCTGGAGGTCCCAGACTTAGCTTTGATTTCTTTCCTTTGTGTCACTTCTATCATTTCCACTTGTGTGCCACTTGCCTCGATGAAGAACATAGCAATTGGAGTTGAGTGGTCCTGCTGTTTTCTCTCAGCTGGTAGCACTTGTCCAGCTTCCTCAGGAGTAAACGTAACTCTTTTTATTCAGCTACTTCTTCTTCATACAAACAAAAGACCATTTTGGTTGTAATTAGGATTTGGCAAGGTTTGCCCCAATTTATTTTTGGCATTCCTGATACCATTTTTTCAATTCTCTAAGTGCAAAGAGATGAATGCACTTGAAGGACCCATTGTCTCTCAACTATCTTGTTCAAAACACAGGAAAGGTCATTTCAAGTCCCAGCTCCAAGGTCCAGAGACACAGAAGACTGCTGATATTTCAGCCTTATTTTAGTCCTAGAAGCACCACAGGCAATATGCCTACAAGTTTACTTTATGGCTGTTTATGATGCCTTAGCCTTGATTCTTGGATTCCCGTTTCACACCAGAATTTATGCACCAGCATAAACATACACAACTCAAAGTCCTCTCTTTTTCAGGAAAGACAGCAGCAAACTGATCTATAAAGTTCCGATTGGCTTCAGAATCAGAACTCGTCAGGAGTGCCTTGTTAGATGAACTTAGCAGCAGGGAAGCCTGCAGCTCATCAGCTTTCTGTTCCTCAAAAGTAGGTACTTGCTACAGTCAAGAGGAATCATTCCTGAGGATTTCTGGTCATGGGAGTATTTTTTTTACCTTAAAAAAATGTCAGAATTAGAAAAAAGAAAAATCCTCATATTTGTTTTCTACTGTAACTGCATTTGATGTAAATGCCCTTTGATATATAGTCTTAGAGTGTTTTAATTGGTAAGTGAAAATTATAGATTCAAATGAAATACAAGTTAATAGTATTTCTATTTATTGTCTAAGCAAACAAACATTTAGACAGTCGACAGTGGCCCAGGCACTATGATAGGTGCACAAATAGATGAAAGACCTGTAGGTCTCTCCCCTCAAGGAAGAGCAAACACAGTGGTAAAGACAGACATTAAGAGAGTATAACAAGGAATTTGAATGACAGACTAGAGGAGGGAAAGGTATGACAGTCCTGGTAGCATTCAGGAAGACTTCATGGCAGGAGAGAAGAAAAGAGCAGAAAATTCATTGCCATTTGGTAACTAATATACGTTCCAGATCCTGACTCAGCACTCAACCAATGCGATCTTATTTCATCTTCACCAGCTTCCTTTTACATGGACAGTCTTCCCCTCATTTGGATGAGGTTAAGGTTCAACATGTTAAGTAACCTGTCCACATTTTGTGAGTGACAAAGTTGATATCCAAAATATGTCTAATTCCAAAATGTTTATTCATTACCTACCTTATTTTGCCTTCTAGGGGTCATTTGAGCTATATGGTAAGGGCTGAGTGGGCATTTTTTAAAATCTTCTTCTTTTTATAAATTGTTATATACATTTAATTACAGTTTATATTCAATATTATTTTGTATTAGTTTAATGGTATAGCATAGTGGTTAGAAAACCACATACTTTCAGAGTGGTCCCCCCAATGTTTCAAGCATGCACCTGGTGCCACACACAGTTATTATGATATTATTGACCACATTCCTTATGCTGTGATTTACATTCTTGAGACCATTCTGTAACTACCAATTTGTATTTCTTACTCCCTTCATCTTTTTCACCCAGCTTAATCCTACCGACCACTGTCAGTCTGTTCTCTGTTTCTTTTCTATTTGTTTGTTTATTTTGTTCATTAGGTTCCACATATACATGAAATTATATGGTATTTATTGCTGCATGACTTATTTCACTTAACTTAATACCTTCTAGGTCCCTCCATGCTGTCACAAAAGGTAAGATTTCATTCTTTTTGTGACAAGCCAGGAATTTCTTTTTTAAAAAATAATTTTTGTTTGTATTTTTTCCATTACCATTTATCCTCCTTATACCCTCTTCCACCCCATATGCCCCCCTCTCCCTAGCAATTACCACGCTGTGGCTAGTGGGTGGAAGGATCAAGCAAAAACAATACAGGACCCATGGACATGGACAACAGTGTGAGTGGGCAATTTTAAAAAAAGAAGTACCTCAAAGGTATTTTTCCAACAGAGAAGAGAAAGGAGACAGTTTCAGGTAGAAGGACCAACATTTTAAAGAGAAAATTATGTGAAAAAACACAGGAAAAAGAGAAACTCCAAGACTAAACTTAAATAATGATAAATTTGCTCCCATCGAGATCTACATGTGGAAAGTTTATTATGAGTATTACCATTCTCTCTATTTGTATACTTTTCCTTAAGTCCCTTTGCCTATTGAAAATTTTAAGCTATAGCTATAATTCTGATATTTCTAGAGATAAGAATAATTATAAATAATTCTCATTTTGCTTTTGTTCCAAGGGATTTCTAAAATCTGAACATATATTAGTTTCTTTATAGAGATCTTATGAGACAAGTAGCATTATTATCCCCATTCTAATGATGACAAATTTTCTATATAAAAAATTAACTAGGTAACTTACCTAGGGTCATTAAAATAGGAAGCCATGAAGTTGTGATTTGTATACAAAAATCTGCTCATATCCACTACACATACTGCCCTGCCCCCTCAGTTTAGTCACTGTTAGAAGCATCTTAGATTCACAAGGCTATTCCTTTGAGAAAAGAAATAAAATGGCACAATATAGAAAAAATTGGAAGGCCGTATAGATCAGAGTGACTTGACTACACGTCTCACATTTCATCAACCATGAGAGTTTCTTCAAATTACATGTTGCCAAGCAAAAAGTACTCATTCTCACACTGCTCTATTTTTTCTTTCCTTGGAGCTTTGTTTCATAGAATAATCTTCACAGATTAAGATAACTATTAACTGCATTCACTTGCTAGAAATATTCAATGTCCATTTATAGAAATGTAATCATATTCATATGTCAGGCAGTAGAGCATTTCAGCTCTTGAAAGCATTCTTTCATTTCTTTGAGTAAGATACATGTGTGTCATCAAGAATTAAATGGTTCAAGGCTCTGCTACTTTTATGGAGAATAAGCTTGTAATATCAAACTTTCGGCAGTCCTATAGGTAATAACTATAGATTCAGGGAAACAAACAAAAAATAAACATCGTAGGACTCTGGAAAGTGAACAAAGCAGTTGGATTGCTCAGGAGAATTCAAACTTGATGGAAGTCACTGTCATTGAGTGTTTGTGTGGCTTTACCTGAGGGCAATCACAAATATATAAATCAATGGAGAGGATCAGTTAAAACTGTAGTAGAAAATTCACCATATTTCTGGATGGGCAAACAAGGACATGGGACAACCAGAGATACCAGAGAATAAGGGGGAATCGGGGGAGGGGGGGAGAAGAGCCAGTAATCAAAGCTACTGACCACTATAAGTAGGGCAGAGTGTGAGGTTTGAGTCTAATCAAGGAATTGTTTTTTCAAAACAGAACAATATCACTATTTGAAGAAATACAGCAGAATCCAGAGAACTCAAAATATAACATGTCCAACATCCAGAACACTATGTATAATTATTCCACATTGAAAAAGCTAGAAAATGTGGCACAGCTTTAAGCAAACATAATAATAATAATAATAATAATAATAATAATAATAATAATAAGTAGAATCAAAGTGCAAGAACACCCAGATATTCAAATTCCCATAGACTATCATAACAGTTATTACAAATGTAATCATTGAGAAAAGAA
This sequence comes from Micronycteris hirsuta, assembly GCA_004026765.1. NCBI lineage: Eukaryota > Metazoa > Chordata > Mammalia > Chiroptera > Phyllostomidae > Micronycteris > Micronycteris hirsuta. The sequence goes on along the minus strand of PVJI01000223.1, from coordinate 84,885 downwards.
AATTATGCTTGTAATGGATGAATAGATATAAAATTTTAGCTTAGAAATACAAAGAAATAATAATTAATCCAAAAACTTTTAGAACTAAAAATACTACTTTTAATTCAACAGAAAAGAAGCAAAAATCTTATTTTTTTAAATGGGCAAAAGACCTAAATAGACACCTCACCAAAGGAGATACACATATGGAAAATAACCATGTGACAAGATGTTCACATTATTTGTCATTAGAAAAATGCAAATGAAAACAATGATATACCAGTACATGCTTATAACAATAACCAAAATCAAGAACACTGATGATATCAAATGCTGATGTTGTCACACCAAGGGGAAAAAAAACCCCAAAAGATAAGTATATGGAATAAAAAATATTAAAATAATTCAAGACAAACAGAAACAATAAAAAAGAAAATATAGAGCAAATAATAAAATAGACAAATCTTGGCATATCAGTAATTGCACTATAATGTATCTTTTGAGATTCCTGTTAATTACAAATGAAAAATTAACTTTATAGTGGAGAAACCCAGCAGGCACTAACGATCAAGCAGTCACGGTTACTGTTACAAGACATATCAGCATCATGTATCTGCTGATACAAGACACTGCAAAGGACAAATGACTTTTATAGTATTGTTGCTAAAATGTATAACCTTAATTTAATAATGAGAAAATATCAGGAAAACCCAAATTAAAAGGCCTTTCACAGAAGAGTTTAGTACTCTTCAAAAGTGAATTGGTCATGAAGGAGAAGGAAAAACTATGGAACTGTCACAGACTGTAATAGACTAAAGTGACCAACAACTAAACGTGATATAGGGCCACTGAGTGGATCCTGCCGCAAAAAAGACATTAATGGAAAAACTTGTGAGACCCAGTAAAGGTTATAGGTTAGGAGAGAACTGCATCAGTGTTAATTTCTTAGTTTTCTATTATGATATTATGTAATAAAATATTAACATTAGAGGAAACTGGGTGAAGAGTACACAGGAATCACTAAAAGTCTTTGAACCCTTTTGCCACTTTTCTGTAAGCCTAAAATTACTTAGAAATAAAAGTTTAAAAAGTACTGGTGAACTAAACACTCCAATCACAGCACAGATTTTACTGGAGTGGACAAAACAGCAACTATTGTATATGATATCTATAAGAGACACACTTTGAAATTAAAGGAATCCATAAATGGATTAAAATAAATGTATTTTTAAAAGAACACACATGAACAAAATCAACATAAGTGTGCTGAAAAAGTTATATCAATATCAGTAAGATAAAATAAACTTAAAGATAGAGTATTACCAGTGATAAAGAAGAATATTTCATAATGATATAAGGATTATTTAGAAAAGCAATCATAGTTTGTATGTTAGTGACTGTATTTGTTTATTATTAGTAACAAAGACTCAAAATGAATAAATTTATTTAAATATCTCAGTATACACTATTAATATACAAAACTCAATTGAATTTTATATACTAGTAACAAACAATTAGAAGATGAATTTAAAAAATTATTTACAATCACACAAAATGACATACTTGGGAATAATTTTAACAAAATATGCATAACGTATCTTTACTCAAAACTATAGAACATTGCTGAGAGAGATTATAGAATATCTAAATAAACAAAGACATATACTATGTTCATGGATTAGAAAACTAAATATTTTTAAGATGTCAGTTCTCCATAACTTGATCTATAATTAAGCATAGTCCCCATGAAAATTCCAACAAGCTTTTTAGTAAAAATCGATTAGCTGATTCTAAAATATATGTGAAAATACAAATAGAAGAGCCAAAGAATTTTTTAAAGAATAAGATTGGAGGATTTACACTAACAGATTTTAAAGCTTACTATAAAGCTATTCTAATCAAGACAGCATGTTTCATTTGCAAAAAAAATATGGATTTTAAAAGGAAAATAATTGAGTAGCAGTTCTAAAGCGAAATAAGCCAGGCAGTGAAAGACAAATACCATATGATCTCACCTTTAATAGGAATCTAATCAACAAAACAAAAAAATGAGCAAAATATAACCAAAGACACTGAAATTAAGAGCAGGCTGATGGTGACCAGAGGGGACAGGGGAGGGAATTTTAGGGGAAAAGGGTGAAGGGTTTGCAGGAGCAATTATAGAGGACACATGGACAATAACGGAGGGGGTGGGTGGAGGTGGGAGGGAGGTGGGAGGGCTGGGGGTTGGGCTGGGGGGGAAGGCAGAAACTGTACTTGAACAATTAAAAAATAAAAAATAATTAAAAAACAGAGTAGCAGTTCTAAAAATGTAGTCTAATATTAAATTAAAATTACTTTTTTAATAATAATGTCAGCTGCCTATTTCATTTTCATGCTCTCACAAGTATATAGTGGCATTTTATAGAAGGCAACTGATCTGTAATAATAGATTTAATGCAGAAGCAAATATGAGTATCTAGCTGTCATCTGTTAAAAGTGACATAGAGATTATTTTAAAATGTAAAACAATGCCTTTTGCTCACTTTGTTTTTGAAATATATATTTTTATAAAAGTATATTATTAATGTTATGTAAATTAATAAAATATTTTTAATTCCTTAGTTTTCATTTCTAATACAGTAAATATTGATAGGTATTTCCCCACATAAAACAGCAACAAAAAAGCTTTTGTGGTTCTCCATAATATTTAAGAGCCCTGGCCAGTGTGATCCATTTGGTTAGGGTATTGTCCTATAACCTGAAGGATGTGGGTTCGATTCCCCATCACGGTACATACCCAAGTTGCAGGTTCCATCCCCGTCTGGACTGGGTACGTGTGACCCTGGTCCAGGTGCTTATGATCCCCCATCTGGGTGTGGGTGGAAGGCAATCAACTGATGCTTCTCTCTCTCCCTTCCTTTCTCCCTCTCTCTCTCTCTAAAAGCAATGAAAAAAAAATGTCTGCTTGGGAGGATAAAAAAATAAAAAAGAATGTATGGTGTCCTAAGTCAAAGCATCTGGAACTCTCATGTACTCCTAATGGGAATTTAATATGGTATGATCACTTTATAAAACATTGTACAGTTTTGTAAAAAGTTTAAAATCTACATATTATATGACTTAGCCATTGCACTCATAGGTATTTTCACAGAGAAATACAAAAATATGTCCACAAAAAGTTTCCTGCACTAATATTCATAGCACCATTATTCACAATATTCGAAAGCTAAAAACAACCCAAATGTCGACCAACACCTCAGTAGTTATACAAGATGCGATATTTCACACAGTGGTTACTGAGCACACACAATAGCATGATTCAACCCCAAAGATTTTTCTTGGGTAAAATAAGCTAAAGAGCATATATTCCAAGAAAATATTTACAAAAAAATTTAAAAGTGCTAAGCAATCTGTAGTGATAAAAGAAAAAAATAGATTAGTGCTTGCCTGGAGTGGTGAGTAGCAGTAGAAATGGTCTACAGTGCCGCAACGGGACAAAAGAAATCTGCCGAGGGTGACAGAAATGTTCTGTATCTGCTTGTAGAGGTGACTTTATGGGTGTAAACAGCTGCCAAAATTGATCAAGTTGGATGCAGTATATTATGTATAAAGTTGATAGAAATTTTAAAGAAGAATTGAGTCTATAAATGTGACATACAAATAAATTTCTAACCAATATTCACTTACATACACACATGCAGGTTAGAGCTACATATACATACCATCGCTCAATTTACTCATCAGCAAACGAATCTTATAATGTGAAAAGCATTGAAAAAATATCTTTACTATTCATATTCTGAAGCTGGAAAGAATGGCACAATCAAACAAGATGAGGCCTTATTAAGGCAGCATGCTGAGAGAGAACAGCTTATCTTGTCTCCTTCTGATCAACATCAGAATTGTAATTACAACTGTATAATGGCCTCTGCCCAGTTCAGATAGCTCTTTTTTTAACCATACTTAATATATCATGTTAATTCAAAACCACGTAAGGTCAACAAATAGATTAGTTGAGAGTAAGTCAAGTCACCAATCTCATATGTACATTTTACTGAGTCAACTTAAGCAAACCTACCAATTATTAATGCAAAGCTATATCTCTAATATTAAGTAATCCTCATGAAAAAAAACCTATAAAATCATTAATGTAGTAAGAGATAGTTTCTGCCTCTCTTCTCTTCAGGTTTTTGACTGAAAATGGCCTGATGGGTGAACTACTCATGGGAAATAGCCTCAGGGCTATGGGCAATACTTTATTCAGCGACATAGGATAGAAAATCAGAATATTTTTAGGGTATCAAAGGGTCACTAAGATGAGAAAAGTCCCACAGCGATGGGAGAACGAGAAAAGACAGCAGTGGACAGGTCTATGTACCAAATAAGAGATGGCTAAACACAATCAATTTAGCACCTATCCCTCAACAAACAATGAGTGCACCACTGTTTTCACACAAGAATCCAACAGGTTAGACTATGGGCCTCATAGCTCAAGAGAAACCCCATACTAAAGGAAAACCCTTGCTTCAGCTTGCCTTGGCACATACTTTGTTTTGTTCCTTGCTGTGTGTGGCCCCAGTGAATAGGTTCTTCTGAGTAGCCAAATGTTACATAAATTGCCGAGGTGTTTTTTTTTTCTCTTTGCAATTGCTCAAAGTTCAAACTAAATCTTAGTCAAATGAGACTTAGTTCTCACTATTCCTATTCTTATCAACTATTAAACACATCCGATTTGCCTCTAGCAGAGAGGCCAAAAGATTTAGCTCAGCTTCGGCAGTTCTAAGAGTATGACTCAGCCAGAGGGAGTAATGAGCACCAAGAGCTACGGGTGTCTCCTTAATCAGCAAAGTGCACAGAAATTCAAGAGTGAAGAAGGGTGTCCATAAACCACAGAAGAGAGTACAATTGGGTCATCCTAGCAAGAACAAGGCCCATAAACTGGAAAGATCTGCGATCCAAAGCCATGGGATCAGAGAGTATAAGGTTAGGTAGTGATTCATTTGAGCACAAACCTAGATAACTACCCCAAATTGGACCTCTCTCCCCATGCATGATACAAGATGTGTCAGTGGCACTGAAAGGGTATGCAGGAGAGACCAAGCACTGCCGCCATGCCGAAAATCACAGAGGCCTCATTGTCTTAACTGCACTAACTGCCAGCGATAGTCACTGCTTTCTCTTTGCCCTCTGGCTACTGCCCGGCACATCTCTGCTCTTCGGTGATGGTGGTAGGAAATCAGAGGTATAGAGATTATTCCAATTTTTATCTAGGAAAAGGACAATCTCCCAGCTGAAAACTACCTCTGGATCCTCTCTTGTGTCGCAGGTGTAATGAATTCCATGCTGCTCTATCAAGCATCCTCCAAAGATGCAGTAAGTCATGGTTGTATATTTAATCATTTATTTTGTATGTGTGTAGACTTTATAATAACTCTGTGACTCTTTGCCATTTGTTAATACACTGCTCTTTGCAAAGCCCTTGAAAATTATTTTTTGAACTGCGAATTTACTCCTCAAAGTTGAAAGACACTGGAATGCCTTGTGTCTTTCTGGGTCATAATCATTAGTATAATCATGTAGTATGAGGAGCAGATTTTTCTCCTCACTCTTCAGTTTTTCTCTTCCTTTATATATCCCAACACAAAGCATAAAAGAAAAGCAGTAATGAAATCATGGAGTTTGTTCCCAGGAATGGAGTTCTCATCCCTGATTGTGTTGACTTAATTTCTTTGTATCCGCTGAACTGGAGACAGTAATATCCAATCTACCCGCCTCACAGTATTCATGAGCATATTAGAATGTACAAATGGGAATACTTTGAAAAACTAAAAATATGAGAAATAGATATTTTAAAATAAAGTTTAAGATTGTATCACTTGGTATGTTTGGTAGGGTTCACATTACTTAGGCATCAGTAGATAAAATAAAGATATTGCTCCTGCTTAGTTAATTCTAAAATTACTTAGGAGATATTATCGATACTCTAATATTATTGACATTATTTTTTAATTGTATACCCCCCAAAATGTAACAATTTATTTTGAGTATGGTTATTCTTTATATAAGGGAGAGAATAGCTCACATTTATCTCATCTACTATAAATATTATTACATTTTAATAAACCGTAAAAATGATTTTGAATGTAAATTAAAGGTAGATTTTAAATAAAGGGGCTTTATTTAGCCCCTAAATAAAGAGGCTAACAAGAGCTTCCAGTTGATGTTATTTGACTATAATTTCTACCATTTATATAGTGGGCCAGTACTATGAAAATTATGTTACTCTTGTGTCACTATTTAGTGGCTTGAGACAGACAAAATGATTTAAATCAACACGACTACTGAACTAGGGTTCAAAGAAAGGATACATGTGCCTCTTCAGGACATTTTACGCAGGGCATGTTTGAGGCGGACCTGAAGTGCAGTTGGCCTTGTTGGCAGGCAAGACTGCTGGGCCCCGTAACCACTGTGTGTTGCGTATTTTCTTTGATTGATTTAAGAGGGAGGGAGAGAGGAAGGGAGGAGAAACTGAGGGAGGTAGGAGGGGCAGTGAGAGAAAGGGGAGGTACGCATTTTTTTGTTCTTCTTGTTGACAACTTAAAAATTTAGAAGGAATAATATTTTGTGATTAATTTTATTCCATATAATGTATTCCTATTATGTCTGTATACATTTGAATAAATGCATCTCATGTAAATCTTCATTCTACTTTCTTTTGCCTTCTACATTCTCTCTCTTTTCCCACGCTTATCAATGTCAGTGGTAGCCCATGTGGTGGGCACAGCACTTACTGCCTTTGGACTAGAGCGTCTGGATTTGAATTCCAATATTACTATTCAATAGATGTGTGACCAATGTCCAACATCACTTCTGGTTTTAACAGAATTAGCCAATTGTTTTTTAATCCCTCAACAAGTTTTGATGATACTCTTCTGTGAATATTGACTTTGCTCTCAGTGTGTCAATTAGCACTCCTTATGTTAAAGTTTTTGTATGTCAGGAAATGTAGTTAAAACACAGCCGAGTGTTCTTGGAAGATTTAGCTAAAAGAAAAATTGAAAATTCAATACTTATAGAAAAAACACTAATGACATTTAAACTGACACTAAAATCACCGTATTTAGATAGCTTTTTCAAGTGTTAAATGTGCATGGATCTAATCAGTGATTTATTATCAAGATGATAAGTTTCAATGTACATAATATCTTTATAATAAAGAAAAATTTAAAGACCGCAGTAAGTCACCAAATCTAACACACCATATATTAATATTATCTGGAACTTAGCTTAACAAGCAGATTTGTGAAGTATCATGTAGCCTTTCCATGTTCCAGGTCAAGACACCCTCTTAAGACAGAGATTTTTCTGGGGTGTGAAGGCTCTCTCTGTGGCTCCTTACAGATTAAATGGCTTTTCTATAGGTTAAAATTATGTAGCTATCCCAGTAGCTGCAAAAGTAGAACATCACATATCAAAATAAAGTACTCAGGTGCATTGTCACTGTCTCCTGGTTGCCTTTGCCCTATTTTCCATTTAGTTACCACTGGCTTTCTGGAGCTCTTGAACTTGAAAAAGGTTAGACAGCATACCGCTGGAGCAGTTTGTGAGCATCAGCAGATTTAGCTTGTAATTTCATTGATCTATATGGGCTCGCTGTTTGCAAACCAGCTGCTGCACTGTTTCCCCACAGCTACTGATCTCAGTAGCATTGATTTTTTTCCCCCTTACATTTACATAGCATTACTTCTTTAATGGGCAATAAATGGCTGGATGTAAATACAATCAGGGCAGCAACAACAAAAGGAAAACGTCAGACTCATTTTTATTTAAGGTATCCTTTCCGTTAATATTTGCCATAAAAATTATAATACAAATTATTAACAAAAGTAATGTAATTTTGACTTTACTGCATTTTGTTTGTTTGTAGATATGTGGTGTCTGCCAAGTGGTCTTCTCTTCGTAATGCATTAAGTAAAGCAATACAATAACAGTGCTTTTATAGATACTGTAAATCTGCACCATTACCTTAGTACAACCGAATTCTGTTCATGAAAGAAAGCAGAAAGCAGTACAAGTAGAAAGGTTTACACTTAAAATACACAGGCTGAAAGGGAAGGTGTTTCAAATTGTGTCAGCTGAATAAAAGACATCTTTACGATATTGGTTAATTTCAATAAAATTAGAAAAAAATGGACTAATCTTTGAGATTAAAGAATAGTCTATAAAAACGTTAAGATATAACCCTTAACATCCTCCTGATGTACATTTAAAATGGGTATTGCATGTGTGTGCAGGATGAACATTATTTAGCAGTTTCTCAGAGTTCCTTTCTGGAGTTAAACTCTATAAATGATAACCATGGGAGAGGATATAAAAAGCATGCATTTTAAAGTTCATTATGCATAGATACGTTTTAGGTGGTAAAAGGCCTAAAAAGAACTTGAAAACAGACTTTCACTTTTGGTTGTCAATTTAGTTACTTTAAAGAAGCCAACTGTCATTAAGCTCGACCAATACTTTCAATTTGGAATAAAACAAAGTAAAAAATGTGTTTCAGTTAATAAATTTTAGAATTTCCATTGCTGCTGATAATATATAGTCAATCTCTCCCAACACGATCTCTATTACTAAATCTATTGTTTCCTTTTTTGTTTGTTTGTTTTGAGATCGGCAAAAATCTTTTGGCAGTAACGTTCTCAGATGCTTTATGCCAAGACTCTGACAAATATAGTTTTGAATTTTAAAAAAAATCTTCAATCTAAAGACTCCTAAAAATATCTCCTACTTTTAGCTATGCCTTTAAAATACCTCTATTTACTTTCTCAATACTTTTCCACTAGTTTCCAAATTTCACAGAGATTCAGGGACCATTATATTTCAAATAAGTAGAAGTGACTTTTTCAGCAATAGTTTTTGTTGGTATTTTGTACATCCGTTTTCTTTTAAAAACATTCTGTGTTGCAGACAGGATAATGTGTGGTAATATTCACCAGAATCAATGACAACAGATGGAGAAAATATCTAGAGCAACATCCACAGTACATTCCGGTGCAACGCTTACATTTTAACGGTTTCATTGTTGTTTCATCATTGCCACTGTTACTTACAAAAACGTTCTTTCATTCTTTCACTTTAATATCTTTCTCTTCAAAATTATATCAGTGTCCACAACTCTCATCAATGGTCTGACTCGTTCCCATGCCTCAGACCTATAACTGTGGCACAAACAGTGCTTTATTCTTAGGGGCTTGCCCCAAGTCTCACTGTCAAACAATGAACTGCTGCCTCCTCTCTGTCATTCATTGTCTTGGGTGATTTTGCTACCTGGCCACCAAGCTAGCACACCCACTTCCTACAGTTTTCATCTGTTCCATTGTACTGCACGTGCCAATTAATTCTAAATCTTTATTTATTCATTTTGTAAATGAATCAAATCCTCCTCATTTCTTTTTTTGCTCACCAGAAGAAAATCAAGAGAGTAGAGCTTCCCTTTCAATCTTAAAAATCCAGATTTAGGAGGAAAAGGAATTCTTACAAAATGAAATCTTTTCCAGATAATTTTTGGAGGCAAGGAATAGACAAAATTGTTTATACAAAAACTCTTGGATTCTTTTTTAGAATTTTGTATAATCCATATTAATTTTATTATCTTTAAGAAAACTCCAGACCAAGGAGTAAGGACATAATTTATGTGGTCCAGTAAAATGTGGTTCAAAAAAGTTTCTACTATCTCAAATACATTAAAGTATATTGATTCTATTATTTAACTAATGCATTGAATAAAGTATTCAAGACCACATTGAATTATTTTTTTTTCTAAACTTATTTTCTTTTCAATACTCAACAGATAGGCTTATTTTCAAACAGTAATGCCATAAACATAAAATTACACAAAATCTTTAAAATTAATTTATTTAATAAAACTACTATTTATCAGAAACTATTTACTGAGCACTAGCTGGAAGTCAGAAATAACCAAGTCATTGCCCCAGTTTCAGAGAACTTAGAGTCAGTCCATCACAGCTTCCATACAGATACATAATTCACCCTATTTCTTTTATTTTTGGATAAAACTTCCTAGAACCATGGACACACTTCCTTCATTGCCTACTATAGCAGACAATTGTCTAGAGTCCACACATTGTAGATACTTGGGGAAACTATACCTGCCCAGCCCCTGGAACTAGCTGAGAACATGTCCACTGCAATGTGGGTGGACAAGATGAAGTACATTTTCAGACATGACCCTAAAACATCTCATGCAGTCCTCAGCAGGACCTCTTTTCCTTTACCAATTGACTGAACAAATGAAGCAAATCCATCAGAGAATTCTAAGGAGACCCCAGGGTGTGACGGAGCCAAAAGAAAGGAGTCTGGGTGAAGAGAACCTCCTGACTTACAAGGGATTATGCCGTGAGTGGAAAACAAATTGTTGTGTTAGGCTTCTGAGATTTTGGATTTGTGTGTTCACTTCTCTTAATCAGTCTCTATGATCCACTGTATCACCTATTGTTCTGCGTTGTAATATAAAGGCAAGCACAGCTTTGGAAAGAAATATAAGGCTTTGGGCCTCTATGCTAAAAGAGGCTCAGAAGTTTTGCATTTATGGAGTAGCTTATTTCTTCTTGTTGATATTCTGACCACATTTTCGTATTCGTTGTTCTGTAAGGGTGTTATTCTGCATTGAGAATCATGTAGGTATTTCTGACATTAATTTTATGCCATCTCAAAAATGAGATAATCAAGCTTAAAATTACGAGCTACCATTTATATAACACTTAACAAGTACCAGGAAAAAGTCTAATCACTTGCAAATTTCATTAAAATCCTTATGGTAGATATTATGATATACATTTTATATTTGAGGAGATAAAGACTTACAGAATTGAAATAAATTACCAAATTAGTAAATTCTAGCAGAAGTATTTGACCCAAAGTATGCAAATACATGAAATATTAATTTTCTTAACAAATAGTTAAACAGAATCTTTTATTAGAATGGTTCAAATAATAGTATGTGACTTGTGACATCTTCTTAATAGTATCTTATGATATTCATACTAACATTTGAAAGCTTCCTTTTTGTGGAGTATGTTTTATTTCTTGACTGTGTTCTAGATAGATGAGGATCCCAAATAGCTAAGTTCCAAAAAGGTGATATATATTTTATAACACATTAGTAATAATCTCTGATCTAATATATATGGTTATGGTTTTCTACATTTCAAACATTTTTAACATAAAAAATTTAAACATTAACAAAAATAAAGAATATACTTTATTTTCTTTATTTCTTCATAATTTCTCAAAGAAAAAATAAAGACCTATAGTCTATCATACAGCTTCAACAATAACCAAGTCATTGTGATGTTGTTTCTTATACCCCTGAAACCTTCAGATTTATTTGGAAGCAAGTCACAAACTTCGAATAATTTCATTTGCAAGTGGTACATATCTTTTAGATTTTTATAGGAGATAAGAAAGTTTAAAATATATTTAATTACAATGCAATTATCCCACCTAAAAAAGATTAAAGTAATTTGGGTAGGATTTTCAAAACACATTATTTGTGTATTTGCTAAGTAACATATATTGAGTACATGTCATGTTCCAGGCTTATCTGAGTGTCTTTGAACCATAGTCAATATATTTACAAAGCTTCATTCTATACTCAAATTACATACCTTAATTTTATGCCATCTCAAAAATGAGATAATCAAGCTTAAAATTATGAGCTACCATTTATATAACACTTAACAAGTACCAGGAAAAAGTTTATTTCTTTAGCAGTTTCTAGGATAAATGTTATTTAAAGTTATTTTTCTTTAATTGTGAAATTTATATCTATGCTTTTAAATATTAACATTTTAAATTATTCTCAGTAGCCTCTTCCTATTACCAGAGTTCCTTCTTTGCTTGTTTACAATTTCTATATTACAGAGGTTGCAATAGAATTAATTTACTTCAACGTTAATGTTCTAAGAGTAAAATCTAAGATTTAAAAGATAGCTACCAATTGTCAGGATTCAACCATCAAGTGCATAAATAATTCCTAGAGAGCATGGCCTGGCTCTTGAACCGGAAGTCAGGTCCTGATCTTTTTCCATCCTGCTGACTCTGTCTTGTGTATCAGTACTGCATATGTGCTTTACCATCTTTGCTGTTTAAAAGGAAATAACAAGAGAATAATAACACAGCCTATGTGCCACACAGAAATCGTGTGAGAATTAATACTCAGAAAGGACTTCAGAGCTTAGTGAGAAAAGGCACTTTAGAATATAAACACCATGCAATTATTCTTATTACTGAGAGCTAGAAAAATGCTAGGAAGAAATAGCATGATTATTGTGGCATGCATTAAGCCAAATAAAAAAGCAGGCTAGTGGAGAATCCCATCGAAGATAAAAATTACTTTGACCAATGCTTCCTTCCCTCTAGCCACTGAAAGAAATTATTTTTATAACCATGTTTAAATGGTACCCTGACTTCTTTTTATTTTGCTTAAAATCTGTGATACCAGAATTGTGCTTAAATGAAATTTCCATCAGCTTTTACATATTAAAAAAAGCAAGTGCATTTTAATGCACATATTGAACATTAAATCATTTTTTGCTGCAGGTTATCGCAAGTAAATAGTAATTGTAAAACAGATTCTTTTTGATGAAACAAAATGAAAATAGACTACTAATGTTCACCTCAGATTTTCTCATCATTTCATTAACAGTTCAACTAGGAAAGGTATTTTTATAATGATGGGCAAGAAAATCATACTCATCAATATTCATCCATATTCATATGTTGGTACAGTGACTCTGGAACTTTAAAAGAAGTGCAGAAAATATGTGAAATGCATATGCCTCTTAAAATAAATTGCAAGAATTATTTTATTTGTTCAACAATTGTCTCTTCACTGACAATATTCAGACACCAAATCCATTAGGAAATATAACAAAATTTAAATAAGAATCAGTTTGCTTTTCCAAGATGTGTCTTTTCCGAAAACAGGAATTTGACAGACAACAATTAGTGGAGCAGATTAGATTCTTAGTGAACTAGCTACAAACTCTGTCCTACTCACACCCTCTACATCCCATTTACTCTTCGTATCTTCATAACACATTTTTCTTGCCATTGAAGCTTTCACATTTCCACATAGGGGTTTTCCCCAAACTTAAGGTAATTATATACTTGAAGACATGGTGAAACTGTGAAGATTCCACTTGTTTTAAGCAAGAATCATAAAACCAAACTGCAATGCTTTGAAAGGACCGGCTCAGCTGGTGCAGACAGGGAGCTGAGATGCTACTGCTGAGCTTGCATTGCCCCCTATGGTTGCTATCTGACAGTTCTGGAGGAAGGAAGCAATGTGCTCTGTCCTCTCAGCGTAGAGCAGCATCTGGGTACTGTGCTTTGAGCTGCAGCCCGCTTCCAAATAAATACCCTACAGTGGGAGAGCATCAGTTCAGATGCTAATATTTTAGAAATTTATATGCTTTACTTCAACTCTTATTAATGCAGTAAATTAACAATATCTTGCCAACTTTATCACTCTAATAGGTATTGTCAGCCTTACCCTAATGCTCAAATTATGCCAGTAAAATTTCTTTTAAATAACAGGCATTTTGATAATTATTTTCAAATATGTACCACTCTGAGGAAGACACTTTTTTTTTCTGAACTCCATTTTTACCTCTTTTCAACTTGGTACCATGTGGCACCAAGTAGCAGGTTTAAGTTGTGCATGCACCCATGTTTTTACTTCCTAAGTGATGGCGAGCTCAGTAAAAAGACACTCTATGCCTCACGTCATTGTACCTGCATAGTGATAGCCGTGTGCTGGGCTCAGAAGCTACTTATCAAGCGAAGATATTACTATAACCTCTTCAATTTATTTTTTACTAACTGTCTTAGGTCCAGTCCCCTAGAAATAGAGCCTAAGAGAGCAATTTGGATGCACAGGAGGTAATAAGAATATAATATTTAGGCAGAATCTGCAAAGGAGGGAGAAAAACAGGAGATGAACATACTTAGCAAAGATGTGGTCTCTGGTAATGTCTAGCTTTGGCCTGATCCCCAGCAGGGGTGGGAGGGGAGTCTGAAGCATAAATTGTAGCACAAAGATGTCCCTCCTTGATGGGAGGGAGCCAGTCTGTGGTAACCTCTATTTTTTGGTCATTAGCGATGGCCACCCCTTGATGGCAGGAGGTGTGTGACCTCCTGGGTGAAGCAGCCACCACAGCTAAGGGAAATCTCTAGAGAAAGAGGCCCCTATGAGCTGTGGGTAGCCAGCAATCCCAGCAGATGGGGGACAATAATGGGGCCAGTCAATAATGGGGTTGAACATCTGCAGTATCTGCGTGAATGCATTGTTTCTTACATCAAATTTATTCCATACACACACAGATTCTTCAGGATTCTGTGGTCACAACATTTTAGGAAATTTACTAGGTGCTACAGTTGGTCTTATGGCAAGACTAATACTCATCTCCCTCTTCCGTCACCCATTCTATCTCTCTCTCTCTCTCTCACACACACACACACACACACACACACACACACACACACACACACACACACACTTCCACTGGCCCCAGTGGCTTACCCAGTGGAGAAACAAAGAGCCTGATTCCTGAGGGTCGAGCCCTGTTACAAAATCATCATTAAGAAGGCCATGGTTGCTGTACTTGCTTACTCACAGTTACAAATGAGCATGAAAGGATCCAAAAACACCTCCTCTCCCCGCCCCAGTGGATTGTCTGACACCGAACATGTCTTCCCTGCTCTCATCATTACTGACTCCCACAGAAGTTACACGTCCACTCTTGCTTTGTGTTTGTTGGTCTACTGGCACCAGCTGTCCCAAACAACCAAGTGGCAGTTGTACCTGTATGTTTAGTAGGAAACTTAGGGTATCCACAGGGGGAAAGGAAGCCCTCTAGAAGCCCAGGACCTCTGAACTCACAGAGCTTAATGTTTCAGGGTCAGGAAGCACAGCTTCTTGAAGTAGGTGAATAGGAATGACAGTAGGTGAGTGAAGCCACTTTTGCTTTTACCCCTTAGTTCCCAAAGCCATGTGTATCAGATGCTAGAACTGCCATAACAAAACAACACAGTCTAGGTGGCTTAAACAACCTAAATTTATGTCCTCCCAGTTCTGGAGGCTGTAAGTCCAACATCAAAGTGCCAGCAGGGTTGGTTTCTCCTGAGGCCCCTCTCCTAGGCGTGCAGATGGCCATCCTCTCACTGTGGCCTTGAATGGCTTTTCCTCTGTTGTGTGCATTCCCCTAATACCTTCCTTTTTTCCTGACAGGGATATCAGTCCTATTGGATTAGGTTCCCACCCTTATAATCTCATTTAACCTACTTACCTCTTTAAAGGTTTTATCTTTGAAATCAATCACATTGGGAATTAGAGCTTCAATATATGAATTTGAGGGAGGAGGAGACACAACTCAGTCCATAACCCTATAAAGTCTACCTTTTTCTCACACAACAGCACATAATGGATGTTGGTTTAAAAGTACACTGCATTCTAAAAAATAGTGCCCAATCTTTCCAAGGTGTCATCTCCAAACTTGTACTTCATCTGTATCTTTTAAAGGTGTTTCCGCTATTCTAGCAGGACAGCAATTTCTGGAAGGTACAGTAGGTATGCAACTAATGGTTCTCTTGTCATGTGCCTACTTCTTTACAAAGAAAAAATGGATCTCTTGGTCAGAGATGTTATTATACATATTTTTTTATTGTTGATGCTATTACACATGTCCCTATTTCCCACCACTTTGCCCACCTCCAACCAGGCCCCATCCCCCTTCTCTCTGGCCATCACCACACTGTTGTTTGTGTGTGTGTGTGTGTGTGTGTAGGGGGTGGTTATATGTTTGCCAGTCCTCTCACTTTTTAATACGGAATTTCATGCCAGCAAATCAAATACTTCACAAGCTCTTAGAGTGTGATGTTGGTCAAAGTCCTATGGGCAAGAAAGGTGAATCTGTGTGTTTCAATCCTGGTCAGGATAAATTCTGCCTTTTCCAAGATAGAAAGTGTTTCATGAAATCAAATTGGCACAAAGTAGCTGATTGGTCTCCTTGGGGGATGGTATTATATAGGATACTCACTATTCATCTCTTTTGTTGCCATATTGGACATTCCAAATCAGCAATTGGTGAGACAGATCACATATTTGTGAACATATACACAGATTCTATCTCTGTCACTGTAGCCACTCCATTCACACACCCATAATGCCATCTTTGTTATGGTCAAGGAGAGAGGCTGATAACAATTGGCCAAGTCATCCTGCACATTGTTTGTTCAGTGCTTTTGCTCTAAAGGGTCCACTCTAGTGTGTGATGCAAGGGGCTTCATGCTTCTTTTCTACTCCCATAGGTCCATCTACATGTCTCTTTCCAGACATCTTTAACCTTGATCTCGCAATATTGCTCTTTCCGGATCCATTGACTCACCATCTAAGTTATTTATCACTGCCTATGAATCTATGAATATTATTACCTTAAATCATTTCTCTCTTTACACAATAACCAGGAGCTGACCAGGAGCTCTGCCCAAAGACCTGCCAACTGGTAGGTCTCCCTTCCTTCACCATTATCTTTCACAGCCACACCTGAGTGGAAGAATAATGCAGTGACTATTTAGTTTAGGTTTGCACCAACATGCCAACTCTGTGAATCAAACTCAGGTTTTTATCCCCCTCTGTCATCTGGTCATAGGAAATTCCTATGATGCCTGTCAAGGTTATAAGAGAAGGCTCAGTTAATAAACAGCATGTTTATTATGGCTTGCTTTTGGGATTAACACTCACAGAAGGGAAAAAGAAGGAAGCAGGATTATGGAGAAGTCATGCTCTAATGTAGACCTGGCCTATTTCATAGGGATCTCTAGATAAATATCTCTGGTAGATTACAAAAATGGCCCCTCAGAGTTGGCCTCAGCTGGACCAAAGTGACCAGGCCTTTATGCCTACATTAATAAGTAAGGACCATGACCATTGATGAGGCAGCTCTCTGCACCTGAGGTGAGCCCTGAAATATGTGAGTGCTAAAGAGTATCTTTTTACAGCACCTTTAGCAGATGAGGCATTGAGCCCTCCATTAAACAGGAAGCTACGTTCATCACAGCGTTCATTAAACAGCCATTGGTATAAGCTGAGGAGAAGCTGCCAGAGCAACAGTGATAAGTAACAAGGAGTTCTAGCTACCTTATCTGGACAGCTTTCATGAGCCCTCTGGACATGCTTGAGCTTACATATCCTGGATGCATCACTTCCATTTTATAATGAATTGATTCTGGGATCACCCTACCCAATCTTATGACTTGGTAGTCTGACATTACCCAGCTCAAGATGAGAAATTCTGGCTGCATTGCCACTTGATGTCCCATTGTCAGACAATTCATGTAGAGCAGGGCCATTACCATGCCAGGATCTGTGGATGGTATACAATTCTTTGCTGCAGATGGTATGTCCTGGCTTCAGAACTTCAAGAGTTTATGTTGCAACTCTTCTATTGAGGCTTGGCAGCGTTTCCATACAGCATGGTAGTCTACCATGCATAACTCTAGGCATTTAGCAAGTCTGTCATATAAGGCATTTATGAGGTATGTAAGAGGTGTTCCTGGCCATATGTCCCAGTAGCAGGCCACTGGAACCACAGCTGGGCCACCTACAATGTCATTTCTTGTTCCAGGCCTCCTTCACCTCTGGCCATTTATAAGTCATATGATAAATGGGTTAGAGCAGTATTCCCAACTGCAGAATAGTCTGCCTCCAAAACCCCAAGCAGTCCACCAAAATATATAATTCTTAGAAGATGGGTGAAAATGGAGACAACTATACTTGAACAACAATAAAATAAAAGAAGGTTTAAAGTGCAATAGCTTGTCCTTTACTTCAGATGGATGTCCTGGCATAGAGTATGGCCCCACTCCTCTAAAGGAAACTGCACCACTGAGGCAGCTTCTGAATATTTTAGAGCCTGTCTTCCACCCTGTGTTACTTGAAGAAGATGAGCTTGCAGTACTCCCCACATTCATACCATTAATGAAGGCCCCTAAATATTTCTGAGATTTATCTCCCACCCTCTGGAGAACACATGTTTCACCATGGAACCTATAACTTTGCCACTTTTTCAATATATATTGGACCAATATGATGTTCTGCAGGATGTCCACGCCCTTTTAAAATATGTTATGAGACAAGAGAATTAACAAAACTCCAAGAAAAGAGTTTACATGTTATTGTTTTCTTTTCCATGTGAATGTTAGTTGCTTCCTATCCTCTTTTTTATACATATGGAAAACAATGTATTCCGAATATCAATAACTTCATCCCACCCATAGCATCTAAAGCTATGCTAACCTGCTCAACTGAAAACTATCGTGTCTGACACAGCTGACACAACTGTGACAGCCATTTGGTTAAGTCTGTGGTTAATCCACGTCTGGTTTTGGCATGGGTTAGACTGATGGATTAAATGAAGATGTAATCATGCCACAGTCCTTACAGTCTTTCAGGCTTTGAGATAGCACTAACATTTTCCATTCCCCTGTGGGGACAATATTGTCTTTTATTTATTTAACCAAGGGGACTGGATGTCTTCCATAATTCTGGAAGTTGCAGGGGAATAAGGAAGTCCAAAGCCTGCGTGCATACACAGCCGGGCAACCCCATCTCAGGTTGCAGTGTCACTTTCTTCACCTTCCAGGGCTCTAGCCTTTGCACATAAGACTTTCCCAGGCCAGGAATTAAGCTTTCTCTTGAGTTCTGTGACTTTTATAATTAAGTCTTACGCCTGATCTTCAGTTCTATCTGCCCTCCAGCTGCAGGAGCTGAAGGTCTCTTTAACAGCTGCCAAAGAGGCCCTCTGACTCTCATACTTGGCTTTAAATTAGTGGTTGATTGCCCTGGGCCTGCTTTTTCATCTCTTCAAAGCAACAGTGGCATTCAGAAATAGCCTTTCAATTCCACAATCTTTATAATTTATATTTCTCTTGAACCTCTCAAATGCCAGCAATATTGCACAAGCCGGTACATCTCCTTCTGCACATATCCTCTTCCAGTTGACCTCGGCGGCAGCCTTAGCAATGGCACGATGGCTGCCAGCCAGAGCCACACAAACGATGCCTACCACCAGTGATGCGGTATGCAAACCAGGACTCCAGTTTCCAACTCTAGGATCCATTCTAGAAATCTGCTTCCTAAGACCACTTTTGGTACCATATTAGGACACCTATTGTAGAAACAGAACCCAATCCAGGGTTTCAGATGCTTTATTTAAAAAGATCTCTTCAAGAATACCTATAAGCAAGGATGGGAATGAAGTAGAGTAAGGAAGGAGAAAGAGCTGATCGAAAATGTAGTCTCAGCCCTGGCTGGTGTGGCTCAGTGGATTGAGTACCAGGCTGCAAACCAAAGGGCCACCAGTTCGATTCCAAGTCAGGGCATGTGCCTAGGTTGTGGGCCAGGTTCCCAGTTGGGGGTATGTGAGAAGCAACCACACATTAATGTTTCTCTCCCACTCTCTCCTTCTAAAACTAAATAAATAAAATACTTGGGAAAAATGAATAAAAAATGTCTCAGGTAAAGTCTAGCTTTGGCCTAATCCTTGAGGACCCCAGGGAGTCTAGAAGATTAGTGCCACCCCTGTGTCATTCCCTTTTGAGGTAAGGATGCTAGAACTTCTGTGCTGGTATCAGACAGAGATAAGGTACATGCCATCCCTGAAGTGAGAAAAGGAGTGTCACATATTCCCTGGCTAGACTACTCCCATCAGCCATGGTAATTTCTTAGGGTGCAAGAGGCGGGGACACGCGGGGCTGGGTGGTGGAAGTGTTGTGGGAGCTGTGATACATTTGTGGCCAGCACTGCAGAAGCTGATGGGCAGGTGCAACGACCCAGCAAAGAGGGTCTAGGTAGGGCACCACAGTTTCTACTAAGCTAGAAAAATTACTGACCTTGTCATCAAGAACAACTTTTAATTAATTATCGCAGGTAATTTTTAATATATTTACCCAAAATGTGTTTGGATGTGGAAAAAAAGGTTACATATACAAATGTCTACATAATCAATGACTTATGAAGAATTTTCATAAGATCACATAGAGGAATCAGAATGCTTGTGTGAAGAAACTCATAACATGACATCAAACCGCGATGAGCTGGCACCGAGTAGCACTCAGCTGGAGAGGTCATGCAAGACAAACTCATTTGGCTGCCATCACTACTGCCTTCTAGTCTCGGGAATAGCTGCCAGCCATTAGCAGCTGAAATGCTGTTCAAAAATAGGTGAGGAACTTACAAGGTAACAAATTCAGACAGTCAGCTCTTAAAAAATTAATTGTAACATGAGTTGCATCACCCTGAATGAGAGGTAAAGAAGAGATTCTTTTGAATCCATCAATAAATTGGCAGTATCTAAAAGAGCAAAAGACCATCATCATTCTATCCACAGGATAACTCAACAACTGGACCTGTTCTATACAGAACTGAAGTCAAGAAAGTAAGTCTCCAATATATTAGCACCTTTTATTTATGCACGTTTGCCTCTCTGCCTAGTATCCTGTTCCTCACACTAATCCAGTAGCCTGGAATTCCTTTATGGAGACCAAAATGTCATAGCCTCCAGTGGCAACATCCCAGCACGCCAGTCCATGTCCATCAAGGACATTAGATATTTTCATCTTTCTCCTCATTAAACCTTAGAGGAGCAATGTCCTGTTTCAATAATAATTTGAATCTACATATTCCCTATACAATCCCACTGCCCTGATGAAAAAATAGAATAGCAATTAAGAAAAAATACTTAGTAATTTAAGAAAAAATGCAGAAGCCATCAGTCGTCAAGAAACATTAAATTTTTTTCTGGAAGTTGTGAGATAGAACCACCTACATCAAAGGAAAAGCTGATTGGTGTTGATTAGCCTATTACTCAACATTACCAAGGGAGAAGAGCTCAGCCAGAAACCACGTGGTTAGATTTCCCAACACGACTCAAAACTCTTCCAGTTCTGATAGGAGGAGATACAGCAAACACAGCTGTTAGACTGGGTCCCTCTCCCAGAAGGGCTGGCCGCTGCTGATTTTTCACTGTATCTGGTGGATGGTGTGCACTATGTGAAGTTTATATTTCACCATGGTGTTCCGCAACAAATGCAGTTGGGTGAGCAAAAAACGGAGAAGGGTTTGTAACATCTCAACTAACTTTAGACCATCTCAGTAAATCGAAAAAGAAGGAAAGGAAAGGCTAGGTGGAACTGTGAATTTCTCTAACACACTGACCACCGTTATCACCCTCTTTCCTCCCTTTCTACTGGCAACTGAAGCTTTGAACTGCTTTGGACGGTCCTGAGTTCCCACAAGCAGGAAATGGAGAAGAGAGTATGCTGATGAGGAATAAATCAAAGGACTTTGGGAATCCAACTAGGGGCCACAGGACAGCAAGCCCCAGCCTTTCACCTCAGGCTTCTGTGGGTCAGAAAGTTTGCCAAGATTTCAGAATAAAAGATGTATCATTGGATCCTTGAAATGTCTATTTATGGATCTGGCCTACTGGGCTGTCTTCTATGGTGAACTCCCCACCCAAGTCCACTCACCATACCAGGAGAGTCCACCTGACATCCAAACAATGTTTATAAGATAGTAAAATAGAAACTACTTGAAGACCATCAATAAATAATTTTTCAAATAAGGAATATGAAACAATTGCTAAAAGAGATGAATTAGATCTAAATTAACTAAAGCAAAAAAAATTGTCAAGATACATTAAGGGAAAAAATAGGCATGGGAGAGACTTTACAGCATAGTTACATTTATTTTTAAGATTTCATTTATTCATTTTTAGACAAAGGAGGGAGGAAGAGAGGGAGAGAAACATCAATGTGTGGTTCCCTATCACGCATCCCCCACTGAGGACCTGGCCTGCAACCCAAGCATGTGCCCAGACTGGGAATCGAAGCAGCAACCCTTTGGTTTGCAGGCTGGCACTCAATTCACTGAGCCACACCAGCTAGAGCTAGGTTATGGGATTGTTTTTTTGTTGTTGTTTGCTTGTTTTTTCTTAAAGATTTTATTTATTTACTTTCAGAGAGAGGGGAAGGGAGGGAGAAAGAGAGGGAGAGAAACATGAATCAGCTGCCTCTCGCACGCCTCCAACCAGGGACCTGGCCCACAACCCAGGCATGTGCCCAGGGTGACAATCGAACCAGCGACCTCTCAGCTCACCTGTGGCATTCAATTCATCGAGCCATACCAGCCAGGGTGGTTACATTTTTATTTAAAAACTTTAATCAGGTTTAAGTAATATAATATAAACAAAGCATATGATGCAGGCATAGAACAATATCAGAAATAATTGTAACAAAAGGTACATAGTGATTATATACAAGTGTTAAGATTATGGGCAATTTTTTAGTCTTTATGTGTTTTAGTAACTAAATATTTACATTTTAATAAAAAATAAGTAGCAATGTTTCCATCAGCTAATAAAAATGTTGATACTCTATGGTTGTGAATGTGTACCCTCTTCTCAATATGTGTTCTTTTTTCTGTTCTCTTCACAATACCTTCCACAGAAGTTGAGACTCTAATGGAAAGAAATTCTGACCATCAGGCAAGACTGAATTTTGCTCCACCCTTGAAAAAAACGGCTCCCCACTCAGGATATATATAGTTGCAGTTGTGACAAGAGTAGAACACGCAAGGACAACTTCAGGGTGATGGTCTTAGTTCTTTCATGTGACTGTGTGAAAACAGTTTGCATCTTTAAAGTTTGGCTATTTAGTTATTTCTATAACATAAACTTCAGACATCTATTTCTGGTAATAGCAGATTAAATAATTCTTTCTAACATGTTTGCTAAAGACCCCAGAAAAACTGGATAAATATCTGTACATTTGAATGTGTCAGAAAACTAACAAGGAAATGAAGGCCAAAACCAGGAGAAGCTGAATCCCAGACAGGTAACTTTGGCAACTGAGGATACTTTCCTCCTAGGAACATCTGTAGTTCCTAAAAATGTGGTTCAAAGTCCACGGAGATGAGCACCTCCTCTTTGGTAGTCTGGGTGACCTAAAAGTAGTTCTCTTGGGAACCAATGCCCAGCTTTAAATTATCTCGATCCTTGAGCATAGGTTAGGTGTTCCCGGATTGCTAATTTCTCTGACTGCCTGAAAAAAGCAAAGGTAAATCCTCCCTGGAGAAAGATAGTCTCATCTTGTGCTTCAGATACCTTTATAAATTTTTTATCTAAGATCATTTTCGTTTTGCCTTAAGGGCACACTTTGGTATTTCTTGTAGTGTAAGTCTGCTGATGAAGAAGGCTTTCAGTTTTTGCTGATTGAAAATAACTTCGTTTTCCCTTCACTCCTGAGGATATTTCTTTTTTTGGAAATAGAATTCTAGGCTGTTCGCAATTTTCTTTCAGTGTCTTAAACGTATAATTCCATTGTTTTCTGTGTTCCACTGTTTCCACTGTTGTATCACCAATGCTCAAATTTCTGGGAACCTCGAACTCCAAAAGCAATCCTAATTATCTTAGGAAATCAATAACAAATGAGTTCGGTAGATTTCTATAGTTCTCCATTCAGTGCCTTCACTTCCTCAACATTTACTCTTTCATCATCCACTACATTATGGCTCCTTTCCCCAACGTTATTTGGGAAATTTTCTCATTAACAACATCTTTGTTACTGATTCAAAAGACATGCAGTCATATGATGTAATTGTTTCCTGACAAGCATTTTCCACGTTTTCCTTTATGCTAGGTTCCCCTATATGCACGCTCTCTTGGCTTTCTTCATCTCTGTCTCAACATCTTCCTCAATTTTTCAAACTATCCTCCCCTTTGCAACCTATACTTTGACCATATTGACAAGTATTTTGGTTCCCCAATGCCACCCAATCTTCTGTCTTTTTGTGCTAGTGTGTCCCTGACTAAAGCAGGTATTTCTCCTATCTTGACAACTTCTTTGTCAAGTTAAGTCATATTCATCTTTGTTCTCAATTTACATGCATTTCCTCTGGGAAACAAATTCCTATACCCCCAGCACTAGATAAGAAGTTCCCATTTTCTGCTTTCAACCACATAATGGTAGCAGTTACATTTACCATTAATTACATTATTCTTTGTTTGGATATCAGCTATAAGAGGAGAGAAACATCTTCTTGTTCACTATTGAGTCTCCAAGGTCCAACACGCTGCACAGTTTCTGCTAGACATTCAGTGAATATTAAGTGTATAAATGTGTCCTAGTCTCTTCCTGCTCTCCATGCACTATGCCAGTCCCTCTACTCAACTTCATTACTGAATTTGTGCAACAGCCTCCAAATACATTTCCATCTCTCCCTCGTCTCACTTACATTTTAATGTATACACAGCTTTCAGCATTGGCCTTCAGATATAATTAATCCCCCCTTCTTTTTCTACCAAACACATATTCCTATGCAATCTCTTTCAATAACTATCTATATAGTTACTAGCGTACCTCCAAATACCTACATGCATGCATGTTTATATGTATATTTCTTTAAATGCAATATGTTGCAGTTACATATTTATTATACATGTATATTAAGACCCAGAGGCTCAAATACAAGTTACTTAGAAGTATGGATGATAATGAGTTAAATGTGGGCAACATGTTAGAGTTTCATATTTGTAAGATAAATGTGCATTTGTTATATTGGCAACATTTGTTACATAAGCAAATCTGTAATTATAACACAATGCTCACAACATAATTCACCATCTTCCATATTTCTGAGTGCATACCTGTTACTTTCAGTCTTATGAGTCTCGATTTCTTCTTTATTAAAACATGGGTAATGATACTATGTTATAATAATGAAATGTTTTAGTCCCTTTCTTTCCTCTCAGTTTAAATATTCCACAGACAGATCTTAGTCACTCTGTCATACACATAATTAACTCAGCCACACCACCAAACTTTTCCAGTTTTTTAATTGTGTCATATGGGCTGAACTGTGTTCCTATAAAATTTGTACACTAAAGCCCTATCCCCCCATTGTGACATTACTTACAAACAAGGCCTTTAAGGAGATAATGAAGGTTAAATAAGGTCATAAGGGTGGGGACCGAGTCCCAAAGGACTGGTGTCCTCGTAAGACGAGGAAGGGACAGCAGGGATGCATCTGCACAGAGGAAGGGCCTGGTGAGGACACAGTGAGAAACCACCCTGGTCTGTAAGCGAAGGAGAAACTAATCCTTCTGGCATCTTGATTTTGGACTTCCAGCCTCCAGAACTGTGAGTAAATAAATTTCTGTTGTTTATTTTCTGTGTTATTTTGTATGGCAGCGCTAGCAGACAAATACATCACTCTCCATGGCACCTAACCAAACAGTCTCAAATCACCCTGGACAGGTCCTTCTCCCTTAACTCTCAAATCTAGGTTTATCAAAGATTTTCATTAATATCAGCCTCCTAAATACAGCTTCATTTTGATGTATGTCTATATTCTCCCTTTCTCTACCTAAATCTAACTTTCTTCATCGTCCTGGACTATAGGTGTTGCCTAACCGTACTCTTTTGACTCCAGTCTTGGTCGCCTTCAGTCTGCTACCTAAATCTTTCTACGAGGCAAAGGCAATGGAGTTACATTCCTCTCGTAAACCTCTAATCTCCAAGAGCCAGAGAACAAGGAACAAATGCCTAATTTTGGCATATGTGGTCCTTTGGAATTGGGCCCAGCTGACTGGGCAGGCCTTTTTCCATCACTGTTTTTCCAGGTTCTATCCACAAGAAAAAGGCAATAATCTAGCCAGCCTTTCCATCTTGAAATATAATGTTTGCTTATTTTTCTCTTGAATCAGGTAAGCCTTTCCAACATACCTAGACAGAATGAGCTGTTTCCTTCCCTGTGTTGTAATCACTGTGACAACACGAGACTTTGTTATACATTAATAAAATGCAGTGAGCACATTTACAGGACTAATCTCACTGAACTACAAATCTTTGAGAACAATGGCAGCATGTAATTCATATTTGTATTTATGCACTGGGCATCGGGCCTGACCAGAGTATTTGATGAACAAATATTTCATAAATGAATGATAAAGTAATAAATTAATGGTTTTCAAGACTAACTCAATTTTCAGCTCAAAAGTCTTTTATAAACTTCTACTTGTATACAATGAAGTTGAACTTCGCATTCAAGTATTCAAGATATTTTTCTCTTGACAAAAACAATATTTTTCTGTCTTTATGCCTATGTTTACACATTCACAGATTTATTATTACCTCCCATAAGCCAGAAATAACTTATTTAAATTTTGCCGTCTTAATAGAATGGTTTCCATTAATATAGTAATATAGTTATTTATTGGTGTATACTATGATATCTTTTAGAGTGATGTACTATCATGTCTTCAAAGTTTTCTAACAGTAGGGTGATTGCCAGAGGAAAGGGGGCAGAGGGTGGGAGGAGGTGGAAAGAGTAAAGGGAGGATAAGCGGTGAGGGGAGGGGACTTGACATGGTGTGGTGAACACACAATACAATACACAGATAATGTATTGTAGAATTACATACTGAATAACACATACTGGCATTGGTTAATAATTTTATCAACCAATGCCATCCCAATAAATTCAATAGAAAAAGTAAAACTAAAAATAAAAAGTACTATTAGGCACTAGCAAAATAATAATTTTTAATGTAAAACATCCATATCTAATTCATCTTCAAATATTAATTCCTAGTCCTATTCACAGAACACACTCAGTAAAAATATCATGACATCTACTTCATGAGTATTTGTTGAGTATATCAGGTGATTTCAAATATTTTGTTCACGAGTCTTCTCATTTGAAAAGTTTTGTACATATACTTGCACTATATGCACATTTAATTATTTAGAAAAAATATGTACTATTATACTAATGTATTATGTGGACTATAATACATTTGAAAAACTTAAAATTATTAACTATTAAAATATGTAAATGGAAGTCCTTGCATTTTTTTTCCGGAACCCCGTCATGACATTCCCATGCACTACTTGTGGAGCAAGCGCTATTTTGGAGACCACTACCATAGATAGACATTATTACCAATGTTACAACAAGAGAATTATTGATAACCTGTACTAGTACCGTTTCAGTCATCTAGTGTTGATAAATGAGCACGCAGCGTAGTTCATTCCTATGTAATAGGGGTTTAACCCATTGTAAGTAGGAAATAAATCCGATTACCTGTCAAGTTGTTATTGAATGCCCACCACATGCCAAAAATTGTGACATACTTTATGTCCATAATCTCACTTAATTTTCAGAACAGCCCTGTGAATATGCTATTACTATGTTCATCTTAACAGATAAGAAAACAGACTTTTCAGATTGAATCGTTCCTGACAGTCACCACCTAGGAAACACAGTCTAGGTCCAGCCTTAGAATCCACATTTGTCTTACCCTAAAGCCTACGTTCTTCCTAATATACCCAGTCATAGCAATATTTGTTAAATTTTATTTTTTTAATTTAAAAAGCCATGTTAAAATGATAAAACTCTCCCTTTTCTTTCTAAACTCGCAGGATGAACCTCTGCCAACACCATCCCCACCCCGGCTCCCCGGCCTGTGCTGCAGCAGTCCACGCAGCATGGAGATCAGGCGAGGAGGGGAAGGAGCCCAAGCTCACCGACGTGGCCCACCCAGAGTGTGAGGGAAGCCGGATGGTTTTTGTACTTACGAAAGCTTATGTTGTCAATGCATTTCACATCATCCGGCCTAGTGGTCTTAGAGGCAAAATAAAGCATGTACAGATGCACACATTTTTTCTGCAAAATTAATTTCTGAATCAAAACTTAAAGCAGAAAAACATTGAAGCAGACAGCCTTATCTTCTTGAAAATGATATTGCTGTAACTTTTCTTATCAATGTGTGTTGAGCTTTGAGCACTAGTTAAAATGGGCTTCATTACTTTTGTCTACCTAATCTAATAAAAAATAGTCTTTGTTTAGCTTTTGCTCCTCGAGGCCACTTATTCCAGATATCATGCTGAAACACTTTGCCATGTTCACAGAAATCTCATGCAAGATCTTAAGGAAGTTCATTATTAGAGCACAGAACTTCAGAAAACATAATGTTAAATCAAAAATATTTTAAGTATTCTTAAACACCCACTTTTAGAATAATTTTAAGCAGAAGCAGTATTAAATTGTGCCAGTCTTTAGATTCAGAATGATATTTAAAATCTGACAAGAATTTCTCAAAAAATATTCTTAAAAATATCCTACGATAAAAAAAGTAATATGTATTAACTCATTTTACCAGAATTCTGCAAGTGCCTAGCAAAAATATAGCATGGATGACCTCAGACAGGTTTCTGATAATACAATGCTTTTTCAGTGAGCAAGCATAACAACAGTGGTAGAATTAGGTAAAAACAAACAAGTTAATTTATATTTTGGAAGTATTTGTTTATGATATTTTACTGAAAAAGTGAATTAGACCATACGAAAAAATACTGTTAAAAACTTATGGACATTAGATACTCTGGAACTTACTGTGGTAAATTTTGGCAAATAACAGCAAATCAGGTGTCTCAACACTATCAAGTCTTTATGTTCAAAAAAATTCTCTAAAATCTCAAAAATTATTCTATAGCTTCATAATTTTCCATATTTTATATTATTTTTCTCTTTTATTGATACTATTTCTCATATGCTAACTAGAAATTTCAGAGAATTTACATATTTGTTTGAAATATTTTTTTAATTAGTGCCTGGATGAGATTGTATGTTGTCTCATCACGCCCATTCTTCCCTCTTCGAGGAAAAGAAACCCCCAGATAGGTTTGTGCACACATGCACAACTTTCCGGCTCTATCTGCCAGGGGATAGGTTTGCCACACACTTCCTTTCTTTTTTCTCCCTCCCATGACGTGGGAGAGCCATGAAGAAAAGGGACACGGTGTGGTGCCAGGTGGAAGGACCTTTGGCTCTGACACTGTCAGACTCATACTGACCTTGGACCAACTCTCGCTCTTATGCTCTAGTCAGTTTATTGGGTGTTTCTTACTATAGAAATGTTTTTGTCTTTAAAAGTACTGGTGGAGAAAGAAGCTGATTTTTTCAACTGAGAACCAGTTCTACTAGAATTCAGGCTGATAGTTTAAGGGCTAAATAGAAATTTTTTATAGTTTTATAATAGAAAGGTAAAGGTAGAAAAAGAGCAGTTGCATTCATACATGTATTTCAAAATTTGATCATTAACCAAATGTTTTTTTGGTGTAAAAAATGCCAGGTTCTTACCACGAGTTGCCATGGAACATGAAAAAGACATAGTCCCTGTCCTTACACATGTCATTCTCTAGCTGAGCGAGCACACAAATTATAAAGCATTAACTCATTCATTCATTCATTCATTTGTTCACTCATTCACATGGCAGTCTGGGTACACTGCGTTATGGGAGCACAGGGTAAAAATGGCATCACTCACTTTAGTAGATGAAAAGCATATTTTCTTAAGATATAGTGCCAGGAATGAATTCTGAAAGATTAAAAAGAATCAGAAGGGAATGTTGGAGAGGTACAGGCAAAGAGTACTTGAAAGAGGAATAATGGCCATTTGCATCCTGATAGTGTTTGCTCTAGTTGGTCTACAGAGATTATGTCTAGAAGCAGAACAGCCAGAAATCAGAAATAAAACTTGTAAATAATAAAAAAATTATGAATGACTTAATATGTCATGTTAGGGAATCTGATATTAACCATTGAACGTTTTTATCTGGATATTCACAATTTCATAATTGATCATTCAAGTAAGATAAGAACTGAAAAGTCTCTATTACATTGAGAAATTAAATAAAGCATGTTGGAGTGAGGGAGAATAGCAGGAATAAGTGTGAGGGCAACACAAAACCAGGATGCCACAAGCTATCGATCGATGAATGGATGGGCACAAAAATGAAAATAAGAATAGACTCCCATTTGGGACACTTAGTTGAGGAGAAAGGAGGGAGAAGCTGGTAACTGAGGAAGACCATTTAAGGGGTAGGAATCAGCATTAAGGTCTCTAATTTCTCTGGCAGAGCAGGACAACCCACGAGGCCACACAATCTCTCATTAGCATAAAGGTGATATTCTCACCAGAACATGGGTTCTATCACACAGCTCAGCCTGCTGTTACAGATATGTTTTAGACAGGGCATCCAGAAAGAAACTGCCAATCTTTCTTTGCAATTTTGTATTAAGGCTTGCCTTGGCACTACAAGGGATCTTTCATCAGACAGGCCTCTGGAAAGGTGCTACTGAAATATAGTAATAATCCAGAAGGCTACTGACATTGACGTGACCTGGCTTCACCTTTCACTGCTGAGCTGCACTACCGTAGAGCACAGCACAGCAGCTGGATGCTTAAGAGAGAGCTGAATCTGAATGGCCACTGCCTTTTTGACTCCTCTCTTCTCTAAAAATGAAATCTAGCTTACAGTGTGTGTTTTAGATGACTCTAACCTAAGAACAGTTTTTTTACATTTTTAAAGGACTGGGACAAGAACAAAAAAAATGCCACAGAAATTTATATGGCCCACAAAACCTGAAATGTTTACAATCTGATCATTTTCAGAAAAGGTCTATCAACTCATGACCTAGAAAATGGAACAGAATTATTCTACTATTTCTGCCTCCTGCTTCTTCCTTTTATGTTCTCTGTTCTCTAGTTTTAAGAGGACTTATTGATTAAGAGTATCTAAGACTTCTCTTCGTATCTAATCCTTGCTACTTTATTGACTGCTACTCATTTCTTGTCATCATTCCTATATCATTTGCTTTCCATCTCCTTCCCATATGTGTCTTCTGAAGTTCCTGAACTTCATATAGAGGACCTTGGGATTTATAACTAATACAAAAAAAGTGTTTTATGCTAGGTGACTAATTACAAAGTGTCATCTATGTAAGCATCATGTATTACCTTCATTTTTGCTTCTTCAGGTTGAAAAAAACAAAGGAAAGTAAAAAAAAATTACTTTTATTTTATGCCCTCCTTCTTTATCTAGCCACCTTCTTTCATTCCTTTATCTTAATTTCACTGTTTTTCTCTTTGACTCTCACGATTCTAATTACCTCTAGTCCACTCACTTACTGCTGATTATCTCATGTCCAGGTAATTGAAGCAATCCACAATTTTTTTTTTCTGCTTGAGTTTTTTTGTTTGTCTGAAATGTCAAATGCACTTTTATACATGTCTTAGAGTTTTCTAAACTGTTTCACTTTTTAAAGATGAACTGAAGCTCAGGATTGTGAACTGGACATTTTCCAACATGGATTATCTGTTCTTAATTTAGTAGGCTTGATAACTGCCAATGATCAACATAAAAAAGAGCTACCACAACAGTTTTCTAATTTTTATCTCAATAGCTCAATGAAAATGATGAAATGCACTTAACCTTTTTCCCATTTTATGACACTAGACCCTCTGTAACATAGTATGATTTACAGACCTATGAGGAGCTAAGAATGGATATAACAAGGTCTTTAATTTCTCTCGATGTATCAACAACTCGTCCTCACATTACAAACATTTCCTTTGAAAATCTTCAGTGGCATCTACTTCAACATTTTTATACTAAAAAATATGTGTGCTTTTCTTAGACCTTTTCACTGTCACAGTATGTGTACATAAATGCCAGGGCAATGTAGTCCTAAAAAGTCTAACACTATAAGCATTATGAAAAAAAGTTTGTTGTTCAGTGTTCTAACACTAACTTAATATGTAAAGACAAAGAGGTGCTCTTCCATTATTGATGAATTCAGAATATATTCTGGTTATGCAAGAACAAGAACTTCAAGCCTGGGTGCCAGCAACATTCCTACGGAATGAGTCTGTGTACAGACACCAAATTTAAATGTCTGAGGTTTTTTACTGGTATCTTTTATGGACTAAATCAAACCTTAAGGGTGGCATCCAATAAAAAGGATTAGCACTCATTAATCAGGAAGCAGTAATAATTCTTCAAAAGTTTACTAAGTCCTTCTCTGCAAAACCAATAGATAAAAACAGGCAGTGCATAAAAGCGTCTGTCTATTGCATTAAAATATAATGAAAATAATATTTCTTAACATTGCCAAAAAACCATCTATTTCTGAAGATCATACCAGTTTCCATTGCATAGGCCAGCAAGGGTCATTAAACACCAATGGGCCTCTGAGTCCTTCTTCAGAGTCAATGACATTGTAGACTTCACTCAGGATCTCATTTCCCTCCACACAAGGTCTGCAGGGCAAAGAAGGCAAATGAACTATGAAAAACATAATCACTGCTTTTACTGTTGCTTTTTTTGTCATAAAAATTCCATTTATTTAAATTCCATTAAAAAGCACATTTGGCTGCCAAGAGCATAAATATATACTTTTATTATACTTAGCATTTTTCATTTTCAAAAAAAAAATTCTGACATTTGTTTAGATAAAAATGTTAAAATATTTTCAAACTACCTGTTTTAGCTAACCACTTTCTATGTGTTTGTTGCATATAATAAATGCTGAAAAAAAGAAGTGATTTGGAATGCAGTTCCAAAGCCCTCTGTGTATTTCCTTTTAGAAGTTACCAGCTTACATCGATCATTATCCTTACTACACCATGTGCTGGCTGCAACGACTGTTCCCAAAATACATCTCTTAGAAAAGTAATTTGAGTTACTTGAGCTGTAGTGGATAATTTTTTTTTAATCTCATTTTTCTAATTGCTCAGATATATTTAATAAGTCATTAACCAAGCAAGTGACAGTGCTAAAAACTCAGAAAGGCTCTTTAACATTTTCTCCTAAAGACAAACTGTAACTCCGTCATTCACATCCACCTGTCTACCTTGGAGGAGTACCAAAACCAAATATTGAGAGACATAATCAAGCAATGTCATTGATAATATCTCTGGCTTACAAATAAATTTAAATGTAGTAAAATGACACATGAAATTAAACTGTAAAATATTAGAGTCCTATATAGACTATCCGGAAAAAGTCTAGCTATTGTTAACATAACAAGAATGTTTGCACAACATCGATGTAACCTGGCAGCCAAGGAGAATGGACTGGAGTGTGCATGTGTGAGCACTGATGACTTTGCTGTACTAGTCAGTGGGGGCGGTAGATGCCGCTGAGTGAACATGTGCACTGTGTGGCCATCACATTCAAAATGACTAAGTAGAGTGACAAATCTGCATCGGATTTTGCATTAAGCTTGAACATTCCTCCATGGAAACTATTCAGATGATTCAGAAGGCCGCAGCTGTGGGCAACTTGTGACTGGCAGCCTCATCACAAAAATGTGCCCATTCATGCATCACATCTCATGCAGAGTATTTTGGCAAAACATCAAATAACTTAGGTGACTCAACCCCACTACAGCCCAGATTTTGTGCCCTCTGACTTCTGGCTTTTCCCAAAACTAAAATCACCTTTGAAAGGGAAGAGATTTCAGACCATCGATGAGATTTAGGAAAATACAACAGGGCAGCTGATGGTAATTTGGAGAACTGTGTGAGGTCCCAAGGTGCCTACTTTGAAGAGGACTGCAGCATTATTGTCCCATGTACAATGTTTCTTGTATCTTGTATCATTGTCAATAAATGTCTCTATTTTTCATATTACATGGCTGGATACCTTCTTGGCAGATACACACACACACATACACATCTATATGTGTACATATATAACTATATGTGCATATATATGTATATATGCATGTGCATATATGTATATACACACTATATATATGATTAAACTAAGATTACAAATGTATTAAGAATAGGAATTATAGCCCTGGCTGGTGTAGCTCAGTGGATTGAGTGCGGGCTGGGAACCAGATGGTCCCGGTTCGATTCCTGGTCAGGGCACATGCCTGGGTTGCGGGCCAGGTCCCTAGTGAGGGCCATGTGAGAGGCAACCATAAATTACTGTTTCTCCCTCTCTTTCTCCTTCCCTTCTCCTCTCTCTAAAAATAAAAATAAATGAATCTTTAAAAAAAAATAGGAATTATATCTAAATTCAATATAGTCCCAAATGTGTGCACACAGGGTGTCTGGGAATGATTTGTCAATGGAATAGCCTTTCTAGGCAACATTTACATATGATGATATATCCAGGAACATTTTCTCAAGTATCATTTGCAAAATTGAAAAAACAACCTAAAATCCATCAATATAGATTTTTTCAATTTTGTATTGTTGTTTAAATACAGTTGTCTCCATTTCACCCCCCCACGGCCCCCCACCCCACCCATCCCCTCCTCTTACCCTTGAACCTACCCTCTTTGGATTTGTCCATGTGTCTTTTCTACATGTTACTTGATGGCCCTTCCCCTTATTTCCCCCATTATCCCTCTCCCCTCTCCCCTCTGGTTACTGTCAGTTTGTTCTTTATTTCAATGTTTCTGGTTATATTTTGCTTGCTTGTTTTTTCTGTTGATTAGATTCCACTTATAGGTGAGATCACATAGCAGCAAAATTTACAATAGCCCCACTGACACCAAAAATTCCTGAATTTTTACACATCCAGTTGTTTTAAATGTAGCCAAATTAAGCAGAATTTTAGCCACTTAGAGCACTCTTGTTTTGCACATCCCACAGAAACAGCACCCCATGCCTGCCAGCCATAGGTAAAATAAGCTGTGCTTATAAAAGACCCCATGCTGCCTCTGTCCTTCAGAGCTCTCTGACCCAGAGGCACTACTGTGCTACTGGGCAACGTCATGTAGATTCATAACACTCTCTCCAATCCTCCTCTTTCCCATGACTTCCCCCGTGTTCTCCTACCCTCTGGGTAGGGGCCCCCACCCATTGCCTCTGAAAGGTTTCCTGCTGTGAGGGACTTTCCCCTCATGCAACCAGCCAAAGCACCCACCAAATAAACCAGCCAAAGCACCCACCAAATAAAACTCATTGCGTGCTACTACCACCACATGGTCATGTCTGGTTGCTTGATTAGCCCCCACATCCCTCAAATTCAATAAACCAGTGAAAAGAATTGCAAAAGGCATCAAAACAGAGGTCTGGAGAACTGAATTATAGATTCTGTTCTCCACTTTAGCTCTTTCAGTGATCAGAAGGGTTAAAATGATGTTAATCTAGCTAAACCTCTCCAGTCTTTTGTCAAGAAGAGGATCATTATTTTTCCAGTTATGACTGTTAGTTGTGAATTTTCAGAAAAAAATACCAGAAACATTTGGGTGGCTATTTAAAGGACTGATAGATCATCCAAGAAGAATGCAGCATGGAGTTCACAGAGGTGCCTGCGCCCCTGTCTGCCCGCCCGCCTGCCCTGCGAGGTCCCCCGCGTCACACCACTGAAGGGGCCACCACTCCTGTCACACATCAAAGGGGGAGCATTTAAAATAGTAAATAAAAAATTTAAGTAAGAGACAAGAAAAGAAAGTAATACTAAAGCAATGGCAATAAAAGTAGAAGAAAAGAAGCATAAAGTAATAAGGTAATACAAATTAATAAACTAAGTTGTTCATTGTAAGAATCAGGAATTAAAAGTACTTATACATAGAAAATATATTTATTATGATATCATTGTTTATTTCATTCATGTGCTTTTTTTGTTGTTGTTGTTTTTTTACCACTCAGACAGTGTTCTCTCCCTCTTACCTCCTCCAAAGAGAAAGAAGAACGATCATCAATGGCAAGTGGCAGTTACCGAAGCAACACCAAGAGCCGGCGTCACGCTCAGGAGAGAACACTCCATCTCCTCCTTGCGGTTTCGGGTGCTCTACACGTTCAGAGAAACTTCTCTAGTAACGAACTATAGAAATGATCCCTGAAAGTATAGTCTTCATTCATGTGTTTATATGAGCATGAACATTTATGGAAGAATACTTAAAAAGTATAAATATAGGACAGGGATCAAGACATATCCCATGACCCTCTATACCATAAATGCATACACAACTTTATGTCAAAAAACATATAAAGACAAAATAATTATCAAAACCTCCCAGATTTTTCTTTAAATCTACAAGTGAATTTTTTAAACCTGGGTTTTTAATAAAATTTCCACTTAAAAAATCTATTTATGTCTAATGTCATTCAGCAGGCCACGTTTTCCCCAATGCCACACATTTTGACCTCTGTTCTATATTCTCAAAATTCTATTGGGGGACAACTGTAACTGAACAACAATAATTTTTTTTAAAAAAAGGAAGTGTAGGAATCCTATATCTTGAGACAGCAATTAGAGTAAAATAGGTTACTTCTTTCCAAGATTTGAGGTAAGTTAACATCGGAATGCACTGAATCTGAAAATATCCTGGTTTTATTTAGCTCAAAATAAAGGGAATACTTTTCTTAGACATTTGCATGTCAATGTAAATACTTACATCTTCATTTTTATACCCCATTCAGTTACTATCTCAAAACTAACATTGAGAGAATGTCTAAATATTTTGTGAATCTATACTACTTAGCCTTTAAAATATTTTTCTCTACATTTATATTTTAGGGTACTTGCTAAGTTGTAACATTTTCATATTCTTCTCCACAAGTGATTCTGAACACACTGACCTGCACTAAGTCTGTGAGTGACAGTTAGATACAATGAGCAACAGGTGCCTTCCCTGTCTTGCATGTCCCCGAAGAGCACCTGTGGTATTCAGAAATGATTTAAATGACCCAGGCTTAAGGCATCCCATTGCAATGATTATGGTTCTTATAACTGAAGAAAATTGTGTGAAAGCTACATCATCTCTGTTGGATTTAAATTCATAGAACTGCATAACTGCGACTCAGAGCCCTTAATAGGATATCACATAGGAAAATGCCAAACTGGCTTTGAGTGATGATTCCTTTTCAATTTTTGAAAATAGTAATGTTAACCATTGCATCATTATCTATTATCCTTCTGCTATATGTTTCATAGAAAAGCTAAACTTTGGAAAGTACATTACCTCACAATCCTAATAGCTTTCCTTGGTCATACATGCACATGGGCACACACATATAACTATTTAATAACTAAATATAGTTAAACTTAGTCATTAACTATAAAAACTAAAACATTAAAAAGAATTTAACACACACAAACTTTTTTGAACATTTTTTTAGGAAAGTGAATGTGACAGAGTGAAAAAAAGTCACCTAGGGTCTACCTTTGAGACAGCCACGGGAAACAGTCTGGGACAGAGAATGAAGCCACAGCCATGACACAGTCAGAGGTTTGGGAGCCTCACCAAGAATAAGCTGGTAGGGGCCTGCAGACTGAGCTCAGGCAACAAGCTGGTAGGGGCCTGCAGACTGAGCTCAGGCTGTGCAGTTTTCAGGCATGTAACAGCTGCCGGGTTAGAAGCCACTTCACTGACTCACTTGAACCCTATATTTTCCCTTCTATGTGAATCTCACAGCATGGTTTAGAAA
Source organism: Micronycteris hirsuta (assembly GCA_004026765.1). Classification (NCBI taxonomy): domain Eukaryota; kingdom Metazoa; phylum Chordata; class Mammalia; order Chiroptera; family Phyllostomidae; genus Micronycteris; species Micronycteris hirsuta. The sequence goes on along the minus strand of PVJI01000223.1, from coordinate 47,545 downwards.
ATATTTTATCTTTGAAGAGACACTGACTTGTTAACTATCTACCTGACAGTAAATACAGATTTGCATCCAAGCCAAAAACTCCTTCTAGAGGAAATCAAGACTTAAAAATTTAAAGCAAAGCCCCTGGCAGTGAGCAAGGAGACACGTTGTTGGTGTTGCTGCCCTTATATCAGTCAGGTGAAAGCAGAGGCACAGTCCTTACTTAGTTCAGTCTGGCTTAGTGCCTGTGTTGATGGCCAGAGCTGTTTCATGCCTGGGGCACATAAAAATATTAAAGCAATAATGCAAATATTCTTCACTGTGAAAGAAAATAAAAGTCATTTCAGATAATACAGCTTTTTAGTCTTTTTCATTTATACATACTACAAAAGCAAACAAATAAAAAAGTTGTATATTTCTTTCATTTGCTAGTCCATGGGTCAATAAACTTTTTCTGTAAAGCATAAGATTGTAAATAATTTAGACTTTGTGGGCCTTTATAGTCTCTGTCACAACCATTCCCCTAAGCCATTGTAGCAAGAAAGCAGCTATAGACAATATATAAAGAAATGATGTAAATTCCTTTAAAATTTTAATTACGAAAACAGGTGCAGGCAGGATGTGGCATTTGGCCTTTGGGCCATAGGTTTTAGCCACAATGTTGGTCTATAATATGGATTTTTTTAACAATGACACAGCTTATAACTATTAAAATGAGCAAATGTAAATAACTATAAAGAAAAAAATTATCCATTCCCTACTGCAGTATATGTGCAATCACTCTTAAACCAGGGCATTGAATTCCAGAGGAAAAGTGAAAAATGACACAAATTAAATACATTTCTGTTTTTGGTCCTTTTTATTTACTGTGTAAAGCCTTTTGTTGTGTTTCAAAAATGGTAATTGATTATACAACTTGAGAGAGGGGAAACCTAACATTTCAAAGGGTAGCACTGCTTCTCTGCTAAGTGAACTGGACATTGACTTATCACAAGAAAACAGAAGTGTGTATTTTCAAGGATCACCCTAGAAAGTGTTCTTTTAATGAAAGATCAGTCAATATACACAAAATGTACTTCTTCCAAAATGTAAAGTTCAAAGTAAAAGCTTTCTAGAAGAGACTTCTCGAATGCATCAGATATTGGCTTAACTCCACAAAGCCATAGAACTGCCTCTATTTAATTACCATCCATGAAGCACCTGACAGCCCCAGAGCAGCGCTCAGTCAGCATTTTACCCCAGGCGGCCTGAAGATGGGCGGTGGCACTGAAACCGCAGCACACACCGTGACTACCTCCATCACCCAGCTTTGGGAGCGGAGCGTTCTTGCTTCTCTAACGAGCTGTGGATGTTCCGTCCAGTTTACCACTGACAAACAGGGGTAAATGTAACTAACCAGATGTGGGCCATGAAATATTCGTCTTTTACAGGAGGAGTTAAACAAAAAGAAGCCATCAGACATAAGTTACTCACACTTTCACTTTGAAGCAAAATAGCATGTATTAAAAATTTTCAGCATAAATTAAAATTTATCTCAGGGTAATATTTCCTCAAATTTTTCTTACAATCTTGAGATCTGACTAATGTACCTATTAAAACCTGTAGAGAAGGAAATGCCCCATCGGTTGCACACTGTACGCATACGAAGCGACTCAGTCCTTTGAACTTTGTTCCAGGACACACATGATCTCCACAGACTAAACTTGCTTTGTCAGATATTTAAATTGTATGATTGAAGGTGCAGCAATATATACAAACTAGTAAAATGGAAAGTACTACTAATTAAATAGTTGTAAGATATTGCTGCATTTGTTTATACACATGGAAACTAGGGTGAAATAAGATGACATTATTCAATTATTAACTTTGCTAAAATCTACATAAAGCCTTTTTACTGATTATTGTACATTTCTTTAAAAATGTTTTTCACTACTAAAAAGCGGATATAATGCTCGACAACTTAAAGGGATTACTTTGGCAGACATAAATAGAGAAAATGTAAGATCCACAGAATCAAATGGCTTTTACAAAATCTTTATATAGAAAAAAAAGAAAAATTAAGCAACAAAAAAACCTATTTTTAAGTGCAATAATTTCCTGGATGTTTTTTATTATCAATGAAAACTATTTCTTTTTAACCACTAACCTCTACCAAAAACAAGTTGTACAACATCTTTAGAAATGACTTTCAGCTAAAAAAGGAGAAAAAGATTGGTTTCTAAGTCTCATCATAGGTCTCAGTAAGACCTATAGGACCTACTAAAAGACTGGACTATGTAGTATATAGCATTATTGTTTAGCATTAGTTCCACATGTGAACCTTAGTAGATAACATGGCAGAGCCAGGATTTCAGGCAATTGGACTGAACTTCATGAACAAAATCAGATTTTACCAATCCTTGCAATACACAAAAAACTTATGAATTTGAAAATGCAGCACATCCCAGAAAATAGAAAGTGCACCTAGGCTTTTGGAATACAAGGATTTCTTCACCCTATAGATCCATTAAATGGCTCACCTGACTGTAGTGCTTCCATTGTGAATGAATGGAACCAGACTCCATATAATATACATATTAAGAATTATAAACCACTGGGTTACCAATTCCTCTGAGCTTCCTCTAAACCACTCTTACTTGTTTTATATTTATACATTATTAAATATATATATATATGTATATATTGTACATATATGTGTGTATGTATGCATATATTTGACACTCTAATAGTATAGAATTAGAGTGGAAAAACACCGCATATGTTATTAAACGCGTATGAGATCTGTCCAGAAGGTATCCAGCCATGTGCTATGAAAAACAGAGACCTTTATTGAAGAAGATACAAGAAACATTGTACATAAAACAATGACACCTAAGCCCCCTTCAAAATAGGCACCTTGGGATCTCACACAGTTCTTCCAATAGCCATAAGCTGTCCTGGCATATTTTTCTGAAATCTCATCAATGGTCTGAAATCTCCTCCCTTTCAGAGATAATTTTAGTTTTGGGAAAAGCCAGAAGTCACAGGCCATCAAATCTGGTCTGTATGGGTGCTGAGTCATCTGGGTGACTTCATGTTTTGCCAAAAAAACTCTGTAGGAGACATGATGCATGAGCGGTGCATTATTGTAACAAAGCTGCCAATCACCAGGTGCCCATTGCTGTGGTCTTCTGAATCATCTGAATAGTTGCTGCAGAGGAATGTTCAAGCTTAATGCAAAATCTGATTCAGATTCATTGCTCTACTCAGTCATTTTTTTAAGTTTCTGAAAATTTATTTTATTTTTTTCATTACCACTTAGCCCCCTTACACCCACCTCCTCGACCAGTCACCACACCGCTGTCCATGCCCATGAGTCTGTGAAGGCCACACTGTGCACACGATCACTCAACGGCATCTACAGCCCCCACGGACCAGTGCAGCACAGTCGTCGCTGCTCCTGCACATGCGTTCCGGTCCACTCTCCTTGGCTGCGAGGTTACATCAGTGTTGCACACACTGGCCTTGTTATATTAACAATGGCTGCACTTTTTCCGGAGAGCCCTTGAACATTTACATGTGTATATTTTTTTAAAGATTTTATTTATTTATTTTTAGAGAGAGGGGAAGGGAGGGAGAAAGAGAGGGAGAGAAACAGCAATGTATGGTTGCCTCTCACATGGCCCTCACTGGGGACCTGGCCTGCAACCCAGGCATGTGCCCCGACTGGGAATCGAACCGGGACCCTTTGGTTCCCAGCCCGTGCTCAATCCACTGAGCTACACCAGCCAGGGGTACATGTGTATATATTTAATAACATATATAAAAATATAATAACAAATAAAAGTGCTTTAGAATATTGGAGAAATTGGTTAATCCAGTGGTTATTAAGACTCCTAAAATACTCAATAGTTTTGTATACATACTATATATGTATAATATATATCTCTTACTCACTACATATATGTGCATTATATATACATGCATGATCAGATAGACTGAGCTATAGTTAATAATTAAATTCTTTAGTTTTATAACTGGTTTGTGATTCCTTCAGTGGTATTTTTTATGTTCTATCAGTTTTCTTTGTAAAGTTAATCCAGAGGGATATCTTTTATGGTGCTCTTAACACAGACTTGGTGGCAGCAGGGCAGTAAGGAACAGGGAGGAAAGCAGGGTGCTGTGCTCTCCTCGGCAAGGCCACTGTCGCGAGCCCGCGTGGGGCTCTTCCGCTCCAGCACGGCACTAGGCACCTAGGCAGAGGCAGTCTCTCCGCAGCAAACGTATACAAACACAGCCTACGTACTGAAGCTTTGTTGCTTGACAGGGTGTCCCAGTCCCTCAAAATATATATTTGGATATGTTTTCCTCAGAATAGTAATATCAATAACACTCTATTTTCTAATTTTGCAAGCATTCTATCCTAATCGCCTACTCCTGCTCACGACTCTTAGCAAACTGCTTTCAGACTGTAGTGAAGCTTGTGAACATACAATGGGTAGATCAAAGTATTTAGAACTTATGTATATATAAAGTGTTTTAAAACACAGAGGGACCGGAAACCCAATGAGTATTGAGTTTCAGGCCTAATCAATTTTTTCTCAAATATTTTAAGACAATCCAAAGTATTAGGCCGATTATTTGTTTGATGGCTTATCATAATAAAGTATTTAAGCTTTGCCTTGTTTTACTGGGTAAACATGGATTTGAGACTATCAAAGGGTTGCAACTAAGCTCAGTGATGTTTTAGTCCAATTCTTTCATGTGTAGATGAATCAGCGGAGACCCAGACCAGGGACTGATACTCGCCAACCACTTTAGCTCAAAGCCCACAGCAGCCCCACAGCAGGCCCCGGGCAAATGGCCTTGATGTGCCCCCGGGTTCAATGTCCTTTCCGAGAAATGACACATCAGTGTTTGACAAAACAGGTGGAGCAATGCAATTTTTAGGCAAAAATCATCAGGATAACCCATTATAAGAAAAGTGCTTTGTACTGTCAGGCGCCATAAGTTTAAATACTTGAGGTTTAACAATCTACAATCCAAGCTAAAGATCAAAAGTTATTAGAGTTTAAGATGGTAGCTTAGGAAGAGTCTTAACTCATTTCCTCTTGCAGATACAAAAAAACCCGTAATACTACATATGAAAAGTTTCCTCTGAAGGAAACCTGGAAACAGTATGAACAGACCCTCTAAAACAAGTGACTGCACTGGAAAGGTAGGAGAGACAGAGACAGGACCCCTCTCAGGAGAGCAGTCACACCCCAACCAGGGTATTGCACGGAGGGGCGGGATCTCAATGGCACCAAATATTTCCAAATCTTTCCTGAGGAGCATGGGATTCGAGCTTCACATCAAAAGCCCCAATTAAATCCTGCGAAGGAGAGAAGAGCCCTCAAAACACCTGGCTTTGAAAACCAATGGGGATTATGTCCAGGAAAACAATAAAACTAAAAGAAAAGAGAAACTTGCTCTTAAAGGGCTTATACACAGACTCCACCCAGAAACCAGCACAAGAATACCAGGGAGAAAATGACATAGACCGTGGAGAAGGTGACCCACTTACTAAACCTGAAGTGTCTGCTGGAGAGGCAAAAATGTAGCTGGGACTCTGTCTGGTAATTGAGACACTGGTAGCAGCCATTCTCTGATCTCATTTAGGCTGAGCTGGAAGCCAGTGCTGGTGAGCACCAGTTTGGAATCCTTCCTCTAGCTTACGAGAGCCAGGGAGAGGCCCCAGTGAGAGCCCCACCCACCCAAGCATGTCCACAGCAGCGGGCAGCATGGCCTGGTAGCCTGGCCTCACAGTCAGTCAAGTTGAAGGGCGGCCCCCCCATCTCACACACCCACAACAACTGCAGACCCACACTAGTGGCAGACCTGCAACAACATGCTACCCACACAGGGACACCCCAGAAACAACTAGCTCTAGTCGCCAAAATGGATTCCAGAGCTGAACCCCATAGGACATCTCCAACATGTCCATTTCTTCAAGACTAAAAGACATAGCTCATCTACATAATATATAGAAATAAAAACAGAGAATGATGCAAAGTGAGGACATAGATGAATGTGTTCTAAATGAGAGAAAAAGACAAAAATCTCAGAAAAAGAACTAAAACAAAATAGAGGTAAGTAACCTACCCCCAAAAGAGTTCAAAGTGAGGGCCATAAAAATGTGCACGTAACTCAGCAGTATAATAGATGAACATAGTGAGAACTAGAAGAAAAAGATATAAAATATAAGGAAGTATCAATCAGAACTGAAGACTACAGTAACTGCAATGAGAAACAGACTAGAAAAAATCAATAGAAGATTAAATGATACAGAAGAATGGATCAATAATCTGGAAAGTAGAGTAGTAAAAATTACCCAAGCTTAAAAGCAAAAAGAAAATAAGAATTTTAATAAATGAGGATCATTTAAGGGACCTTTGGGACAACATTAAGTGTACAGTCAAACCTCGATTCTCAAATGTCTCCCATCTGGAACAATTCAGTTCTCAGCCAAGCTGTTCATGGAAAAAATGTCTCAGTTGTTGAACGAAACTTCAGTTCTTGACCCGACAATCCTTTCATGCTAATAATACCTATGATCAGTCACACGTCTCTCAGGCATGATTCAGTTTTTGAACAAATCACTTCTCAAACACTTTCTGGAATGAGTGAAGTTCAAGAACCGAGCTTCCACAGTACTAACAGTCATATCATAGGGGTCCCAGAAGAAGAGAGAATGGTACTGAAATTTTGCTTAAAAAGTAATAGCTGAAAAATTCTCTAAGATGAACCCAAAGAGGTCCACATCAAGATGTTTTATAATAAAAATGTCAGAGTTAAAAATAAAGAATCTCAGAAGCAGTAAGAGAAAAGCAACTAGTTATGTATAAGGGAACCATAAGGCTGTCAGCCGATTTTTCATAGAAATATTAAAGATCAAAAGGAAGTAGTATAATATATTCAAAGTGCTAAATGGGGGAAAACAACCCTACGAACAAAAATGCTCCACCTAGCAAGCTTATCATTCAGAATTAGAGGAGAGACTCCACACCAGCAAAAGCTGAAGGAATTCATCACCACTAAACCTATCTTACAAAAATTGTACAAGAGACTTCAAGTGGGGAAAAGGCCATAATTAGAAATTAAAAATACATGAAAAAATGTATTAATACAGGCAAACATATGGTAAAGATAGTAGATCAACCACTTATCAAACTAATATAAAGTTTAAAAGACAAAAGTAGAAAAATCATGTGTTTATACAATAATTATTAAGGACACACAAAACAAAAGGTCTAAAATATCATGTCAATGACATAAAATGTGAAAAGGGAGTGAAAATGTTCTGCTTTTAGAATGCACTAGAATTTATGTGACCATCAACTTAAAATAAACTGCTATATACACAAGTTGCTATACATGAACCTCATGGTGTTCAGTAACCGAAAACCTACAATAGATACAAAAAAAGTAAAGAGAAAACGACCCAAACATAACACTAAAGAAAGTCATCAAATCATAAGGAAAAGAGCAAGCAAAAATAAAAGAAACAGAATGACAAAAAACAACCAGAAAACAATGAACAAAATGGCAATAAATACATAAACATCAATAATTACTTAAATGAAAATGGACTTAAAACCTCCAGTCAAAAGGCTTGGGGTGGCTGAAAGGATGGGAAAAAAAGATCCTTCATTCACAAGAGACTTACTTCATTCAGATCTAAAGACACTACTACTGAAAATGAAGGAATGAAAAAAGATTCATTCAAATGGAAACAAAAAGAAAGCTGGAATAGCAGTATGTAGACAAAATAGACTTTATTTTTGTAAGATTTTATTTATTTATTTTTAGAGAGAGAGGAATGGAGGGAGAAAGAGAGAGAGAGAAATATCAATGTGTGGTTGCCTCTCACCCACCCTCTATTGGGGACTTAGCCTGAAACCCAGGCATGTGCCCTGACTGGAAATTGAACTGGCAACCCTTTGGTTTGCAGGCTGGCACTCAATCCACTGAGCCACACTAGCCAGGTCCAAAATAGACTTTGAAACAAACATTGTAGAAAGAGACAAAGAAGGGCATTACATAATGATAAAAACATTAATCCAACAAAAGGAAAAGAATGTAACCCTTGTAAATTTCTGTGTACCCATATAAGTGTACCTAAATACACGAAGCAAATACTAACAGATATAAACAGAAAACTTGACATTTGTACAGTAATAGTAGGGGACTTTAACACCCCATTTAAATCAATAGATAGATCATCCAAGCAGAAAATCAATACAGAAACAATGGTCATAAATTACACACTAGACCACTATAGTTAATAGATGTATACCTTACATTTATCCAAAAACAGCAGAATACACACCCTTTTTAAGTGCACATAAAACATTCTCCAGAACAGAACACATATTAGGCCACAAAACAAGTTTCAATAAAATTAAGAAGACTGAAATCACATCAACTATCTTTTCCAGACCACAATAGTCTGAAACTAAAAACCAACTACAGCTAGAAAACTGGAATAAAAATGAACACATGGAGGCTAACCATTTTACTACACAACCAATGGGTCAATGAAGAAATCATGTTCTAAAATCTATAGGATGCAGCAAAAGTAGTTATAAGAGGGAACTTTATAGTAAAATAGCCATACCACACACACACACACACACAAAAAAAAACAAAACGGGAAAAATCTCAAGCAATCAAAACTTATACTATAAAAACTTAAAGAAAAAAAGTAACATCCCAAATTAGTAGAAGAAATGAAATAATAATGATCAGAACAAAAATAAATAAAAAATAGAGACTAATAGGGAAGAAAAGATCAATGAAACTAAGAGTTGATTTTTTGATCCATAAATAAAATTGATAAAACTTTATCCAGATTCATCTAAAAAATAGAAAGAATCCAAATAAATAAGGTCATAAATTAAAGAGGAAAATTTACAACTGATGTGACCGAAACACAAAACATCATAAAAACTACTATGAACAATAATATGCCAACAAAATGGACAACCCCTAGAATACATGGGTGATTCTTAGAAACGGATGGCCTTCCAAAACCAAATTAGGAAAAATCTTAACAGGCTGATTACTAGTAATAAAATTGAATCAATAATAAAAAAACTCCCTAAAAATAAAATTCCAGGACCAGATGTCTTCACAGGTGAATTCTACAAAACCTTTAGAGAAAAGTGAATACCTATCTTTCTCAAACTATTCCAAAAATTTGAAAGCTTCCAAATTAATGAAAACACTACAAAAAAGAAAACCACAGGCAATATCCCTGATGAACATAGCTGAAAAAAATCTCAACAAAATATTAGCAAATGAATTCAACAAAAAGGATTCATATACCACAAGTAGGATTTATTCCAGAGATAAAAGGATGATTCAAGATTCACAAATGAACTGACGATGCAGCACATTAACAAAATAAAAGATAAAAATCATATGATCATCTCAACAGAGATAGGAAAACATATTGACAAAATTCAACATTCACTTATGATAAAAATTCTCAACAAAGTGGGTACAGAGGTGCACTCCTCCACATAATAGTAGGCCGTATATACGGCAAAACCTACAACTGACATCCTCAGTGGTGAAAGCTGTAAGTTTTTCCTCTAAGATCAGGAATAGACAATGAGGCCCACTCTCACCACTTTTATTCAACAATGTTGGAAATCCAAGTCACAGCAATTCAGCAAGAGAAACATATGAAAATCATCCAAATTGGAACAGAAAAAGAAAATTGTCACTATTTGCAGACGCCATGATACTATACATAGAAAGCCCCCCAAAAGTTGCAAACATTTTCCAAGTCAATAAAAAATACATTTTATCTTTAATATACTACTCACTTATGTCAAGACTTGCTTTCCAGTTTCTTGATGATGGACATTTAGTGATCATCTTTTTGTGGCATGATGGTAATATATTATTTCTCTATTGGCTTATTTATAGCTTATTCAGCTTTTTCCAAAAAAATATGAACAGGAACTAACAAATAAAAGCAAGAGAAAAATATAAGACTACTGGTAAGTGGAACATTGAGTGAAAGTCCTTGCTTACTCTGGCTCTCAAAATTTATTACTAAAACACCAATGAAAAAAAGAAAAACACAAAATGAAAATACCTACTAAAAATAAGGATCAACAGTCCATTGTCAAAATCTATGAAGAATCTCCACTAACTTTGAAAATAAGTGAATTAGATTTAGAAAAGTAAATACTCACAAATATCACCACCATGATACAAAAAACAGAGCAGCTATTCTGACCATAACGAGGAGAAAACAGCCCTGGCTGGGGTGAGTCAGTGGCTTGAGCTCAGGCCTGAGAACCAAGGGGTCTCCAGCGAGAGAGGCAACTACACACACGTTTCTCTCCCTCTCTTTCACCTTCCCTTCCCCTCTCTCTAAAAATAAATAAATAAAATCTTTTAAAAAAGAGGAGAAAAGATGTTAGCTTTTGTAACAGAGTTTCTCTGTGAACACATGCAGCAAACTGGCAGCACTGACAGTCTTGTGCTGGGACAAGTGGAAAACCGGGGACGCTGGATAAAAAGAGTTTACGTTGATGTCCTTTCCTGTTTTTTGTATTTATACTACAAAAAATGTATTTCCTCATGAAAAAATTAGTTATAATATCTAAAAATTATTAAGCTAAACAAAGAAAACTTCATGTTATAAAACTATAAATAAATTATTGTCCCAAATTTAAGAAATAATTACATATATATTTGAACGATTGGGTAATTTGTAGGATTATTATTTATTTTCTTCTTCTCCCTAGATTTTCTTTCATTGTTCTACCATAAATAGACTGTGGTGGTATAAACAGAAAACCTCATACTTAAAAATAACCACAACTAAAATTCAATTTTAAAAAACAGAAAAAAGAACATTAAATGTAAAAACATTGATTCAATAAGTGTATCAAAAATGTATTAACTATAATTCATTTTTCATCATTTCATTTAAAGCAAAACGTAAATGAAGTCAACTGGAAAAGTTAGCTAGAGAATTTTAAAATCAATGGAAAACAAGGGAAAGAAAATAACAGAGCATGCAAAAAGAAATTTAAAAATCATATAACTATGTTTAAAAATCTAAGATATGTTTTAGAAAATTACAACGTTCCTTAATAAATATAATCAAGTAAAAGTGAAAACTCAAAACTCGAAAGGGGAGATATGCAAAGAAAGTACAATCTTGGCAAATGGATCTTTGAATTCATCCCCTTGCCTCTCCGTTATCCAGCCCAAACACACTGCTCTCCTTGTTCTTTCCGATACTCGCCAGGTACACGCTTGCTCCCCATTTCATGTTCCTCCTCCCTAGGAGTCCTTCCTCAGACATCAGCGTAATTCACCCCCTCTAGAATTTTAGGTCTTTATTCAATGTCACCTTTCAGTGAGGCCTTCCCTGACCACCCTACTTAAAATATATTTAATACATATATAATACATATATATGTGTGTGTATTTATATACATATACACATACACATACACTTTCTTATGGGCAAATAGAAAAGATAAAGATAATATATTTGATATGCAGATTATCCTTTAATCTGAGATTTTTAAGGTGCATTTACCAGGTAAATACACTTTTATATATTCAAGTTTCCTTAATAATATATTACAAAAACCTTTAGATTTTGATAAACATTTCTGGAAAATACTAATTTTTAACAAGTGTGGTATCAAGTAGATGGGTATAATTTAATACATTTAAAAATTAACAAATTTTGAATTTTTGTTAGCTTTCTATTTTTCTGAAATCTGAAAGAAATATTTTTATTAATTTATTGAAAATTCAGTGATTATTATAATGTGCTATAAACAGTGCTTCAGCATTGGAGGGGAGGCAAGAACAAAGATGTAGTTTCTGCCTCCAAAAGCATATAATATATGTATAGTTGAAGATAGCAATTATGCAGACAATGATGAAAAACCCACGTAATTACAACTGTGATGCAGTGTATATCACAGGGAGGAACTCTATGGGAGGGAACGTTGTTCTGAAGAAGAGACATTTCCTTTATTCAATAAATTTAATTAAAAAGAAAAAGAAGAGACATTTCAGCTGAGACCTGAAAAGGGCCAAATGAAGGAGAGAGTTTAGGCAGAGGATATGTGTACCAAGCATCCATGTGAATTACTTAAAACCTCCCTTCGAATCTCTAACTTCTTAGGATAAATAACTAGATCTTAAATCACCAGACTAATGGGCATGAATACTTCTACAGTTTTTGATGCATAAATCTAATTTTACAACACAATTTATTTCAAGATACAATCCCAGCAGCAAAGTATGAAAATATCTTCCTGTCCTCTCACCAAAATGAGTATTGTGTTTGACCTTGATTTTTGAATTACACTATAAAAATATAATTACTGGAAAATCATAAAATATGTATAAATATTTAAAGATTATTAATGAGTTTAGAGCTCCAAAATTTCTAACATCTAGAAATTACTGCTTTGAATATTTTATTGTATATTCAAGACATTCCTCTATGTACACATATACACTTACTTTTTAATGTTTTTTTTTCAAGATTTTATTTATTTATTTTTAGACAAAGGGGAAGGGTGGGAGAGAGGAAGCGGAACATCAATGTGTGGTTGCCTCTCATGCACCACCTACTGGGGACCTGGCCCTCAACACAGGCATGTGCCCTGACTGGGAATCGAATCCGTGACATTGGTTCATAGGCCAACGCTCAACCAACTGAGCCACAACAGCCGGGGCCCACACATACATTTAAAAAGTATTTGTATTGTGGCTATTTTCCACTTAATATATTGTATATTATAAGCATTTTCCAGAATAGTCACTATGCATCTTCATTGCCAACTTCATGCCCTGAATGGGATCCTATTGTTAGACTCAGTAAGTGTAACCAACTTCACATTAATTTTTCTGCAGGTTCACTATTATGTATCTAAGTGTAGATTTTAATTCTTTTACTTTTTAAATTTTTTACTGATATTATATTATGGTTGTCCCAATTTTTCCCCTTTTGCCCTCCTTCACCCAGCCCATCTCCGGCTCCCACAGTCCGTCCCCACACCATTGTCCATGTCCATGGTCATTCATACACGTTCTTTGACTAGCCCCTTCCCCTTCTTTCTACCATTACCCCCTTCCCACTCCCTTCTGGTTGCTGTCAGTACAAGCAACCAGATGTATTTTTAAAATGCATTTATCTTGATGGTCATGTCTTAAAGTTCTTAAATCAGTAGATCAATGTGTTTCAGTAGTTCTTTGAAATTTTCAGCCATTGGTTGCTTCAAACTGTCTTTGAATAAATTTCATTTATCTTCTTGGGATTCAATTTAAACATGCTAAATCTTATCAGGTCCTCTAGGTCTCTCACTGTTTTCTGAGTTTTCTGTATTTTTATTTCTCTCTACTTCACTCTGGAGAGTTTCTAGTTACCTATCCTGCAGTTCAGGATATATGAAACATAAATCATTTTCTTGTAAACCCACCCTTTGAGGTCTTAATGTTGACTTAGATTTTAGGCATTATAATTTCAGGTTGGCTCCTTTGCATAATTATCATATCACTTTTTATAGTTTTCAAACATTACTGAAATTTTTAAGCCTAGCTTTTACCTCCATTATCATGGGAAACACAATTGTTTTCTATTTCTAACACCTGGAGTGCCAGAGTTCTGTTTCTGCTGTAGGATGTTTGTTAGGGATTGAACTTTAATCTCTGCTTTACACTCTCTCAAAATTCCTGCTTTACAATTCAGCAGTTTACCATTCCCAAAGACTGACTGGGCATACCTCTTTCAACTCTAATGATTCCTCTCTTCTTGATCTGGTACTTCCTTATTGTTTTATTAACTATATGATCCATTTAAGAAGATGTATTATATTTTTTCATGGGTTTTTTGGCTTTCTTAAAAATCATATGTTATTGATTATGCTATTACAATTGTTCAGATTTTTTCCCCTTTGCCCCCTCTTTCCACCCAGCACCCCCCACTCCCTCAGGCAACCCTTTTCATTGTGTTTTTATGGATATGGTCTTCATTACCAATTCATCATTGTAAGAAACAGAAGCTCTACCACACTTAATTCCAATTTGTTTGAAATTAATTTTATTCCTAGTTGTGGTTGCTGTTTTACTATTACAAATGATGCCATCATAATCAATACTTTCATTTACTTTGTGTTCTTCCAGTTCTTTCCTTATATTCCTACAAAAATTATTGTGTTCAAATTTATGAACTTTAAAGTCTCGCAATGTATCTCCAACTTACCCTCCAGAAAGAATCTATTTTAGTCTCCCTTTACTTTTGCACCAGAAAGTCAGCCCCCCCGCTCCCTTCCCCATCCCACAGACACAGACATTCACATATACAACGGGGTAATGCTTTTTCATTTTTGGCAGGTTGATAAGCATATAAATATACATTTAAATATAAATATATATCTTCCTTTGAAGTGTTTCTTTATTTCACTTCTAGTGAGTCTAAGCATATGTTCATGTTTATTGAACATTTGCAGTTCTTCCTTTGTGAATTTCTTAATCAAATTTTCTTAATCATACAGTGGGTAGTCAATAGACAATTTTATTCCTACTTATACTACTAAAAATTAGTAGATACAAGTATAATTATATAAACAATAAAATTAAATAGTCAATAAAGGAAGAATAGCATGAAAATATGAGGCTTTAAATAAAGCAGAAGACTAGAATTAACTACTTAAAATAAGAATCAGCAAATTATTGCCTGGGGAACAAATCTGATTTGCACTCTGCTTTATAAATAAAGTTTTATTGAAACACAACCACACTCATTCATTGATGCACTGTCAATGTCTATTTCACACTGTGACTCCAGAGCTGAGGAGTTGCCACAGACACTGTACTGCTGGCAATGTCTAAAATATATGGACCAAGCGTGATTAGTTTTAATTCTTCCTAAATGTGAAACACTAGAAATGTTTGTACTAAATCCCATCACAGCCCTCACCATTATTATTAACATTGCTCTGCAATTACATGAGATACACAAAATAACTGTTGAAGAGGAGAACAAAACTATCATTTGCATCAAATATGAAAAGAAGAAAATAAAAAATGTAGCATTAATAAGACATCAGTTATTGAGTAGAATATTAATACAAACAAAACCATAGCTTTCTTATACTTAATCTTTAATGAGTGAAAAGATGAAAATGGGGAAAATCTGCTTTCAATAGCCACAAACACATAGGCTAGCTAAGAAAAACACTAAGGATATCTGCAATTTCTTTACAACTAAAACTTCAAAATGAACAAAGACACACACCAAGTTTTAGATTGTGAAATACTTAATATAACCAATACAGCAATTCTGTCAAAGAACACTTAAAGATTGAAAGCAATTTCAGTTTTTTAAAAAATCACTGAAAAATGATTTTTTAAAAAACAATGATTTATTACCTTAATTTTTTTTAATTTAACCTTAAATCTGCCAATGATTTACCTTAAATGATTTATTAAAATGAATTTAAATTCTATCTGGACAAATGAACAGGTTTGAAAGCTAATAAAATTTGATGAAAAAAATAAATGATCAAAAGCTGTTGTCCTGTCAAATATTAAAACAAATAATAAAACTACAATGACCAAAACTAATGATAGGATCAAAAACCCAATTAATGGACAAATAAACAATCCTAGAAAAAGACCCTAGGATATTTAAGAACCTAGCAAATGATAAAAGATGCAATAGAAACTGGGGATTAATCAATGACTATTGTGAGTTAGATAAAAACTAGGTTTAGAGATCATCTTCTCATAACATAAATCAAAACAAAGTTCAGATGAACTGAAAAATTGAAAGTAAAAATTGAGCATTTGCTAAAGATTTGATCTTCTATTAAAGATTGAGCACATGGCAATTTAGAGAAACCAATTCTCTCTACACTGAGCTTCACATATAACACAAGCTCAACAATTGTGTACGATGAACTAACAAATGTATTTATATATAACCATGTAAGCAATTGATTAATTTTAATGAAGTATAACCTGCATTTGCAAAATCTTTGTTAATTAAACATTGTTGGACTCTGAAGCCAAATTTTAATTCCAAAAGTTTGAAGTAGATTTCTGATTAAAATCTTTTTTGTAACAAATGATATAGAGAGATTTTTAAGATAAAGTATTTTATCTCATCTTCTATAGGAGTTGGTAATATACCATATTTCAAATGAAAAACTATTACTTTGAAATTCCTGATTTGACAATGAATTACAGAATTCAATGGCACATTATTCTAATATTAATATAGATATCATTAGAATCAGAAATCTTTCCATTACCTTTCATTATACCTCCATTAATATTTAAATTAAAGGAGCAATGGCTGTCACTCCTAATTTTATCAGATTTCTGCTCTATTCTTTGAGTCCTCCATGAAATGAGTGAATGTGGAAATTGTAAATTTTTAGCTTTCATCTTGCTACTACTTCCTTCAGATTATAAACATATATCAGTTTTATCAGTGCAATTTCCTGTTATTTATTTGTTTATTTTTTAAAAATTAATAAGAGCCTAATCTTTGCCAGACATTGCATAAAGGAATTTCACAAACATTGGGTAATTTTGGCTATTTTTCATTAACTGATGAGCTTGGTTAATCAACACTGAAAATAAACATTTGTTCAATAAAATATTACAATAGACTGAATCACAGTTAATGTCTAAAAACTGTACTATTTCTATAAAATTACTAAAAATCAAATGACTATTATTTAATCATCATTTATAAATGGCAATCAATAATCATTAATACCTCATTTCTAATCAGCAATCATTTTTTAAAGATTTTTTTAATTTATTTATTTTTAGAGAAAGGAGAAGGGAGGGAGAAAGAGCAATGTATGGTTGCCTCTCACATGGCCCTCATGGGGGACCCAGCCTACAACCCAGGCATATGCCCCAACTGAGAATTGAACCGGGACACTGACAATCATTTTTAAATAAGTTAAATGCTATCTCAGCTGGAGTGTATTTAAAGATTTCATTGAAATTGTGAGGTTTGTCATTTAACATATTTCCATTGAAGAATTTGGTGTAATATACCTAAGGTAGTGCACACTATATATTTATATTCTTATGGCCTCATAAATTATGGCCCCCCTCCAGTTCTTTTTCAGTTGGTGCTCTTTTCTGAACTGACTCTAATATTCTGACATCTTTCCAAAATTGAGCTATCCAAAAATGTATGTGATTTTCATGCTAGATGCAGCCACCCAGTGGCAGAGTTTATATGAAGGCAATCAGATCCATAAAATATCAGGTGAGGAAGATTGTTTGGACAAAAGTCCTTTCATATTCCGTACTGCCCCATTCCAGTAGCTCTAACTCCCTTCCCCTGAAGAGACCCTACACTATGGGTTGAGGAGAAGCAGTAGTGGAAAAAATGCAATTAGAATGGCTAGACATGGAAAAATAGAAAGTAAAGATAGCAAAAGTTACTCAGGACTAATGTTAGCTTTTAAAGAATATTTCAATAATAAATATTCCCTAGCTTTTTTTCTTCCTATCACTAGCATTCTGCACACAAAATTACTCCCAAAATTTTTATAACTTTTAAATATTATTACATGGCCCTTTGTCCTTAGCTATTCAAAGTTGTTCTCCTTTTTGCTCTTTCCCTTCTTGTGCTTTGGACCACTTTCTCCTCCCTGAATGTCAGCTTTTCCTTACAACACAGGTATTTTGGTAACAAGAAATTGATACTCTCTCCAGTGTCAGTCCCTGTGCCAACACCACACAAGCACACCCACACATGTGCACACATTCGCTCATACACTTCCAGTCTCTTCCCTTTACTTTCCTATTGCCTGCAGTCTCAGTTGTTCATGCCAATATTTGCAAAGATCATGCACATCCAAATTTATGCAGCCTCATTTTTTTAACAAGAAGGAAACTTCTGTGAGTTTGCCTGCTATACTACAACAGTTTTTCAATTTTTCATCTTATTATGTAGCTGAACCTCCATTAGACATTCAGTTGAGAAAGAAAAAAGTATCTCATCTATTACACAGAATATTCGGTATTAGTAAAAATTAGTTAATAAACTTCTATAAGTACAAGAACCATATCTGATTCTCCTCTCCAGCCCCTGACCAATGTTAGGTATTTAATATATATTTGTTGAATAAATGAATTTAAGTTATCTTAAAAAAAATTAAGACTAAATAGTATTGAAAAACAGGTTGCTAGAGATCAAAGATGGCAGAGGAGTAAGTGGAAACTACACTAACCTCCTCCAATACTGATCTGATTTACAACTAAATTGTAGAGAAATCATCCTGAATAACCAACTGAACACTAGCTGGAGAGAAGCCTTATAACCACAGACAGACAAAAGAAACCACTAGACCAGAACAAGACTGGTAGTGAGTATGAAGGAGGCACGAGAGGGCTGGCTGGGTTCCCATGGGCACCAGCTGAAGTTCTAGAGGGATGTTTCAGTAGTTTGGAGGCTCCCCCTGAAAGTGCAGGGTCCAAACCCCACACTGGGATCCCAGCCTATAGTACCAAACCTGAAAAGGAACCCAGAAAACATCTATCTATAAAAAGCAGCAGGATTACTATCTTCCAGGGAGAGATGGCTGGAGATGCAGAGAGCCTCTTAAAGGACCAATGCACAAAATTTGATTTGCAGCCACTTACCCTGGGCTCTGGCAGAGGGAGGGCATAGTGGACTAGTAACACCTGAGTAGAGACTGGGACTGGTTCCTCTTGAGAGAGAACTGACAGGACAGCTTCCAGGATCTCTGTGCTAAGTCATTTTCCACACTGCAAGAGCCACTGTTCTCAGGCAGAGCACTCCTTACCAAGTGGCATCAGCCTGAGGAGAAGCAATAGCCCTGCCCACAGGAATTACTCCACTCCACCCTGTGAAGCTTAAGCCCTGCTGCTGATTATAGCTTGAGACTATATCATTGATGATTAGTTCAACAGGTAAGATGGATCTCTGGGAGCTCTATGTGACTTCAGCTGAGCCTCTCCAGGACCCAGGGCCTGGTGCTGATAAAAGCTAGCATGGGTGTGCAGACTGGTTCTCTCTACACACAAACAGGCCCAGCAAAGGGTGCTGCATGCTGTGGATCACTGACAGCTTCAAGACAGTTTGCCCAGGGCCAGTCACAAGCAGTGTCTGACAAAAGCTTGCACCAGAGTCTTTGAAGATCTTCCTAATACACAGAAACAAATACAAATGAGCAGCCAAAATGGAAATACAAAAAACAGACTCAAAATGAAAGAATAATAGAATTCTCCAAAAGAAGAACTAGATGAAATGCAGACAAGCAATTTATCAGACAGAGAGTTTAGAGTAATGATTATAAAAATAGTCAAAAGCATGGAAAAAGATATAGACACCATAAAAAAGGACAAGTCAGAAATAAAGAGTACAATATCTGAAATAAATAATACACTGGAAGGAATAAACAGTAGGTTAGATGAAGCAGAGGATCAAATCAGTGTTTTGGAAGATGAGGTAGAAAAAATTACCAGGTAAAGCAGGAAAAAAAAAAGAATTTGAAGAAAATAAGGAGAGCTAAGAAACATTTTGGACAACATAAAGTGTAACCACATCCACATCATGGGAATAGCAGAAGGAGAAGAGAGCAAACAGGGTATTGAGAACCTATCTGAAGAAATAATAACCAAAAATTTCCCCAATCTGGTGAAGAAAAAAGGCACAAAAGTCCAGAAAGCTCAGAGAGTACCAAACAAGTTGGACCCAAAGAAGCCCATACCAAGACACATCATAATTAAAATGACAAGGCTTAAAGCCAAAGAGAAAATCTTAAAAGCCACAAGAGGAAAGCAGGTAGTTACCTCAAAGGAACACCAATTAGATTGAACTGTCATCTGATTTCTCAACAGAAACATTTCAGGCCACAAGGGAGTGATATGAAATATTCAAGGTGATAAAAAGCATGGACCTACCACCAAAGCTACTTTTCCTAACAAGGCCATTGTTTAAAATTGAAGGAGAAATAAGGAGCTTCCCAGAAAAGAAAAAGCTAAAAGAGTTTGTTAACACCAAACTAGTACTGCAACAAATGTTAATGGGGTTGTTTTAAGAAGAAAAAGAGAAGAAAAAAAAAAGAGGAAAAGTCTAACAGTAAAATGGCACTAAATATGTATCTATCAATAATCACCTTAAATGTAAATGGCTTAAATGCTCCAACCAACCAAAAGACATTTGGTAGCTAAATGGATAAGAAAATTATACCCATAAATATGCTGCTTCCAAGAGACACATATCAGATCGAAAGATACATACAGACTAAAAGTAATGGGATGGAGAAAAATATTTCATGCAAGTGAAAAAGAAAAAAAAGCCGGGATAGCATTACTTATACCTGATAAAACAAACTTTAAAACCAAGGCTACAGTAAAAGACAAAGGATGACACTACATAATGATAAAGAAAACAATCCAAAAAGAGGATATAACCCTAGTAAACATTTATGCACCCAACTTAGGAGCACCTATGCATGTGAAGCAAATCCTGATGGATATAAAGGGAGAGATTGACAGAAATACAGTCATAGTCATGGATTTAACCTCCCATTGACTTCAATGGATAAATCTCCAGGCAAAAAATCAACAAGCAGATATACTAGATCAAATGGATTTAGTTGATATCATCAGAGTATTTTACCCAAGAGTAGCAGAATACACATACTTTTCAAGTTTACAAGGAACTTTTTCTAGGATAGATCACATGTTAGGACACAAAACATGTCTCAATAAATTTAAAAGACTGAAATCATATCAAGCATCTTTTCTGACCACAATGCTGTGAAACTAGAAATAAATCACAAGAACAACACTGAAAAACACACAAAGACATGGAAGGTAAATAACATGTTACTAAGCAATGAATGGGTCAACAATGAGATCAAGGAAGTAATCAAAAGATACCTTGAAACAAATGAAAATGAGAATGCAACAATACAAAATCTGTGGGACACCGGGAAAGCAATCCTAAAAGGGAAACTCATAGCATTACAGGACTATTTGAAAAACAAGAAAAAGCTCAAATAAACAATTTAACTTTACACTTAAAGGAACTTGAAAAAGAACAACAAAGCCCAAAATGAGTTGAAGTATGGAATTAATAAAGATCAGAGCAGAAATAAACAAAATAGAATCTAAAAAAAATCATTAAAAAGATCAATGAATCCAAAAGCTGGTTCTTTGAAAAGGTAAACAATATTGACAAACCTTTAATCAGACTCATCAAGGAAAAGAAAAAGACCCAAATAAATAAAATCAGAAATGAAAAAGGAGAAATAACTGACACCAAAGAAATACAAAGCATTGTAATAAAATACTATGAACAACCGTATGATGAACAATTGTATGCCAACAAACTGGACAACCTGCATGCAATGGATAAATTCCTAGAAATGTACATTCTTCCAAAACTAAATCAGAAAGAATCAGAGAATTTGAATAGGCAGATTATACCTAGTAAAATTGAAACAGTAATAAATTAAAAAAAAAAATCCCACAACTGACAAAATCCCTGGACTAAATGGGTTCACAGATGAATTTCACCAAACATTCCAAGAAAAACTAACACCTCTCTTTCTCAAACTATTTCATAAAATTCAAGAGGAGGGAAGGCTCCTGAGCTCATTGCACGAGTCCAGCATTATCCTAATTCCAAAATCAGATAAAGACACTACAAAGAAAGAAAATTATAAGCCAATATCCCTGATCAATGTAGACACTAAAATTCTCAACTAAATACTAGCAAACTAAATACAGCAATACATCGATAAGATCATATACCTTGATCAAGTGGGATTTATTCCAGGAATGCAAGGTTGGTGCAATATTCACAAATCTATGAGATTCACCAAATAAACAAAATGAAAGATAAATACCACATGATCATATTAATAGATGCAGAAAAAGCATTTGATAAAATCCAGGACCCATTTATGATTAAAACTCTCAGCAAAGTGGGAATAGAGGAAACGTACTGAAACATAATAAAAGCCACATATGACAAACCTGCTAGCATTATACTCAATAGGCAAAAACGACAAGCATTCCCTCTAAGATCAGGAACAAGACAGGGATGTCCCCTTTCACCTCTCTTATTCAACAGAGTTCTGGAAGTCCTACCCATAGCAATCAGATAAGAAGAAGAAATAAAAGGCATCCAAATTGGAAAGGAAGAAGTAAAACTGTCATTATTTGCAGATGATATGATACTATACATAGAGAATCTCAAAGATTCCACCAGAAAATACTAGAATTGATAAATGAATTCAACAATGCAGCAGGATGCCAATTTAATATGCAGAAATCAGTTGCATTTTTATGTGCTAAAAATGAACTAACAGAAAGGGAAATTCAGAAAACAATCTCATTCATGATTGCTTCAAAAACAATAAAATGCCTAGGAATAAACCTAACCAAGGATGTAAAATTCCTGTACTCAGGAAATTATAAGACATTGAAGAAAGAAACTGAAGATACAAACAAGTAGGTAGAAGCACATACCATGTTCATGGATAGGAAGAATTAGCATCGTTAAAATGTCCATTCTACCCAAAGCAATGAATAGGTTCAAAGCAATTTCTATCAAATTCCAATGACACATTCCACAGAACCAAACAAATATTTCATAAATTTATATGGAACCACAAAGGCCTTACATAGCAACAGTGATCCTGAAGAAGAAGAACAAAGTTGGAGGAATCACACTACCTAATATTAAACTATACAATAAGGCCATAATAATAAAAAGAGCTTGGTACTGGCATAAAAACAAATACATAGATCAATGGCACAGAATGACATCTCAGAAATAAACCCACAACTTTATAGTCAATATATTTAATAGAGAAAGCAAGCACATACAATCAGCTAAAAATAGTTTATTCAATAAATGGTGTTGGGAAAATTGGATAAATACATGAAGAAAAATGAAACTCAACCACCTTCTTATACCACATACAAGAATAGATTCAAAATGGATCAAAGACTTAAATGTTATACCTGAAACCATAAATATCGTAGAAGAAAAGATAAGCAGCAAAATCTTGGACATTTCTTGCAGCAGTATTTTATCAGATGTATCTCTCCAGACAAGGGAAACAAAAGACAAAAATAAATAAATGGGACTAAATCAAACTAAAAAGCTTTGCACAGCAAAGGACATCATCAACAAAATATAAGACAATCCACAGAATGGGAGAACATATTCACAGAAAATCTGATAAGTGGTTAATATCCAAAATTTATGAAGAACTTAACAAAACTCGGCACCCAAAAAAACAAACATCCCAATTTAAAAAATGGATAAAGGACCTGAATAGACACATCTCCAAAAAGGACATACAGATGACCAATAGACATATGAAAAGATCTTCAATATCACTAATAATCAGAGAAATGCAAATTAAAACCACAATGAGATACTATCTCGCACCTGTCAGAATGGCTATCGTCAAAAATCAACAAACAACAAGTGCCGGTGAGGATGTGGAGAAAGGGGGACACTTTTGCACTGTTGGTAAGAATGCAGACTGGTGCAGCCACTGTGGAAAGCAGTGTGGAAATATCTCAAAACATAAAAAATGGACCTGTCTTTTGACCCAGCTATCCCACTGCTGGGAATATATCAGAAGAAAACCAAAACACCAATTCTAAAGAATGTAAGTGCCCCTATGCTCCTTGCAGTGTTATTTACAATTGACAAGATATAGAAGCAGCCCAAGTGACTATCAGTAGAAGAATTGATACTACAACTATGGGACATTTGCACAATGGAATACTACTCAGCCATAAAAAGAAAAAATTTTACCCTTTGCTATAGTATGGATGGAACTAGAAAACATTACACTAAGTGAGGTAAACCAGTCAGGGAAAGACAAATACCATATGATTTCACTCATATGTGGAATCTAATGTACGAACCGAATTAACAAGCAAAACAGAGACAGACTCGTAGATGGAGAACAGATGACAGCTAGTGGTTGGTGGGAAGGACTCATGGGCATGGGCAATGGTGTGGTGATAGCACGGAGGAGGGAGTATAAAGGGACTAAATGATAATGGAAAAAAATAGAATGAAGATTAAATCAAAAGAAGGAAGGAAGGAAGGGAGGGAGGAAGAAAAAAACAGGTTGCTTTAGTGGTTAAAACACACTCTGGGTTTACATTAGAATCTCATCTACACACCACTACCACTTCAAGTAAGTTTTGTAAACCTTTCTGTGCCTTAGTTTCTGCATCTGTAAAATGGGATAGCAATGGTACTTACTTCTTAGGGCTGTTTTGTGAATTATATAAACTAATACATGTAGAACATTTAGAACTTGGTCAAGTATCATATATATGTTGTCTTATTTTTTAATGGAGTTCTCAGTCTTACCTTAATTTAAAAAAATGATCGACTATCTATACAACTCATTTCTCTAGTATTTCTGGAGAGAGATGGTTGGGTTTTTAAAGTCCTTGTTCCCTCACTCTTCTAACATTTTATGAAAACCACGTTTTTTGAAATGAATTGTTTGCTCTGGGCTAAAACAGAGATACAAAGAAGGCAAAATGTAGTGGTAAGTGCACTAATGGAGGAGCCCATTTACTGAAGCAAGTGAGCAAATGGACCAGAAAATTATGTAAAGTGTTACAAGATACTCTATTTAGCCTGGTGCATAAAACATGGGATGAGGAGTTAAAAGATTTAGGTTTGAGGCCCAATCCTGACACTTAGTAACTTGTTTATTTTGCACAGGGTAACATTTCTAGGTATCTTTTTTTTTTCTTTCATATGTCAGGATGCCACAAACCTCACAGGATTCCTATGGGAATAAATAAAATAATTAAAACACATATAAACCAAAAATTTAGTTTTATACTAAGTTCTGAATACGTTATATATGGTATACTGGTCTTTTTCTTTCAACTTACTTCTTTAATGGATTCCCCATCTAATCTTGAAACAACACCAAACCTATTTAAATACTGTTCCTACCATTTTTTAGACATGTTATTTGCCACACTGAATTACAAATACTAGAGTTAATAGTCTATAGACTACATTCCTGTGAATCCAATTGTTATATTTCTTTACATAAGTCATTCATTTTTAATTAAACCTCTGGTCTGCAAACATATTACTGTACTTCAGAACAGAGTGGTTTTCATGGTGTTTGATTTTCTAGGTCATGCATTAAATCATATCAACTCCTGAACAGCACAACCCAATAGAAACAGGAAGGACAATCCGTGAACACACACAGTAGCTCTGTTCATGCATCCAACAAATGCACACTTATGGAGTGCCAGGCACTGTACTAGGAGCCAGGAACCTAACCATGAGCATGGACATCCTGACCCTGTCCTACAGAGTGCCATCTAGTAAAGATTTATAATTAAGCAAGATATTATGAAAATCTGTAAGAACAACTGCCATGATAAGGTAGTACAGAGCATCCCTGGAAGACAAAAGAAAGCCAACTTGGGTGAAAAAAAAGAAAAACCAACAGGAAAGTATGAAGACATAAGCCAGGGGGAAGTAGAGGAATGTGGAAGGGTATGGCACATCTAAAGATGTATCACATCCAGGGTACTGACTGCATCAAAAGTGATGGGGGCCCTGGCTGGTGTGGCTCAGTGGATTGAGCGTGGGCTGGGAACCAAAGGGTCCCAGTTCGATTCCCAGTCGGGGCACATGCCTGGGTTGCGGGCCAGGTCCCTGTGAGGGCCATGTGAGAGGCAACCATACATTGCTGTTTCTCTTCCTCTCTGTCTCCCTCCCTTCCCCTCTCTCTAAAAATATAAAAATAAAAATAAAATCTTTAAAAAAAAAAGTGATGGGGACAAGTCATAATAGCAAAGTGCAAATCCCATTGTAGGGTTCTTATAGAACAGATTCGGGAACAGTGAAAAACCATTGAAATATATTAAATAAAGGTATGGTCTGATCATATTTGTGTCTTAGGAAGCTAGCTTTGACTCGGATTAGTTTATGAGAGCTTTCTAAAAGCAAGATAGTTTTCAAAGAGATCAACTGGGATTCTGCTGCTATATCCCAGGTAGGAAAAGACGATGGGTTTAACAGGGATAATTACTGTGGAAATCTTATTTACAACAAAGTGTCTGAGCTGGCTGGCTCCCTTACTGATTCATTCAGCCATTCATTAGCTGGTAATGATTAACATCCTACTTGGTCAGGCAGTGGGCTACTGCTGTGTATGTGGCCTCAAACAAGACATGTCTGCTTTCATTTTCTGTAGTCCAACAAAACAACCAGGTAAGAATGACTAGCTTTCAACTGGAGGAATACAATAATTCCTTCCCTCGCACCTTTACCAAAGTATATTTCCATTCAAGTGGAGATACCAAACAGATCGCTGCAGAAGTGAAACTGGAATTCAGGCGGGAGGTCTGGGACTGATACACAAAGTAGGGAGCCCACAGCCCATGGAGAGCAATGAAAGATGATTCTAGGAAGAAGGGGCACAGTGACACGAGGAGAAGAAATAGGCACAGGAGATGAATGCCAGTTTTAACGAGAGTAGACAAGCAGCCTTTAAAGAAAGAGAAGAAGGCATGGCCAGAAATAGAAAGTTAGGAGGTTGTGTTGTCTCAGAAGCCAAGGAAAGAGTTTCAAAAAGGACAGTGTCTTTAGCAGTGTCAAATGCATCTGAGAAGCCAAAGTGAGAATTTTCTACAGTTTTGGGTTTATTGGAACATAAGCCAGTTTCCATGAAATGATAGATTGAGCATGACATTTCAGTGGACAAGAAGTAAGACATTTTCCCCACATTTTATAAATTAATATCAAATATTATGAATTTATAATGTCAGAGGAAGGTATTTAACACACTTTAACTGCATAGTTGTTTCCACAACCGCCTGTATCCAGTATAAAGAATGCACCTAAAACTGAACAGTATATAAGTTCGAATTGTACCTGCGTAGGCCATGGTAGAACCACCATCCCTTTATCCGTAATAGTACTCAGTAGACACTGACATGCCCAGAGCTCTGACTAGCTTCTGTGGCAAAGACAGGTGGGTCATGGGTAGTCCCATCTTACTGGTAACCAATGAGAAACTTATTATCATGTTATTGACTAAATCTGTTGTATATGTATGCTCCTCTTCTATGACCCTTCTCTTGTAAGTCTTTGTTTTGTTCCTAACTAAATATTTTTATTAAAAATTTAATGCATTGTTTAAGCTAAGGCCTCTTTGGAGAAATAACCCATTAATTTAACAAATGCATAGTACCTTTCATGCAGAGTGCTTTCTATCCTACTTTCATGTTACCTCTGAAAGTGATTAACATGCCATTCACTGTTTTAATCCAAATTGCAACTGAAGATATTGATCAAGGGATGACCAAGGATGGAGTCCACAGCACACTATCAAAGTTCACCCTTCTCATAGGCATCAATTCACTAAGAAGCATATTTAAGATATAATCAATGAACAAGTTAGCACTAACCTGCTTTCTATGCGATCACATAGGTGACATGTCTCCAGACTGTTCAACAGTTTAACATCAGACAACCCTCAAATCCTTGCTGGACACTCACTTAGTTACACTAATTCTATCATATTTCTTTGATTGGCCTGTCCAGTGAACATAGAAAAAAATAGTAACAACCGTGATGTTTTAGTAGGATTTGACCCAAGTTAGTTCACTTTATTTTCTATTTATTCATGAATTATTTTAAATAATATGGTATAGAATGCCTTAAAGTCAAAACTGTTAAGTCACTAATCGGTAGTTTATAGACTCATCTTCCTCGCTTTGAAAAACAGTAGAAACAAAATTGGAACTCTAATCTTTCATCATTTCTGATTTCTATAATAACCCTAACAGTGTGCTGTGATTTAATTCATATAGATTAGGAGACAAACCCATTTAGATTATTTATTTGCTTACAAAAATATGAGTTAATTTTCTTAGGCTTATATTTTCTCTGACTACACTATCTCCCATTTATTTCTAAAAATTAAAAATAAAAGAGGGATGAACTTGATGGTCTCTTCATCTATTCCCTGCTACGTTACTTATTAGATGGAGTTCCCTGAAAGTTCATTCCATCTTTATCGTGATGTTGATGACTTTTCCACAATCTATTTATAAAAATAGAAATCATTTTACATTAATATGCACTTGAATTAAAGTTGCAGATATTTTTCCTCATTCAGATGTTTCTCATTCAGAACAGTTTTTATTATTGTCAGGAATAACTTGAATATCCCTGATGGACTTACTGGGAAGACTACATTATCTATTATTCAGTAGGCTTGCTTGAGTTTCTGAAAACCATTGCTCTGGATAATTAATAAATAAACCTGCCAATAAGATGATTCATGTGGAACCAACAACAAAGTAAATACATTTATTTGCCAAAATTTTCTAGCAGGAGTATTATTAAAGGAGACTCTATTATTTTCCTTTTTACTATATGATTCACAGGCTTAGGATCCAAGTTACCTAGTCCATCAAATAAAATATTTCTTTTCTGTTAGTCTTTATAAGAGGAGAGAGTGTAACATTATTAAAAGGTAGTCCATTGCTTGTTATGGCAATACACCTTTGAAGGGCAGAGAAATTATTTTAATTGGATAAATTAGACATTCTTTGTGTCCATATGGAGTGTTGAATTTAATGATTTGGTTGAATGGATGTCAGTGTTTCTGTTCAATCTTTCAATTAAACTAATATTAATCTTACATTTTCCAAAGAAAGCTTAATAGCACAAGATAACTATGATATCTCTGAGACATACAGTAAGGTCACTGGATATAAATGAGCCCACGTTGTTTTTCTGAATAATTCCGTGGCTAAGAGAGAAGCTGCGGAAGTTGTAGCTATGCTAGCTTTTCTTCCTTTCAACCTGTTCTGGTGGCACTAAAAGATCTCTGTCTCTCTTTTGTTACATTGTTATTCTTAGCACTGTTACACTACTTCATGAGGCCCGCTTGTAAAATCATCTGTTAATTTCTTGTTTTGTCTGTTTTAACTTGCAAAAATCCTGACAGTCTTCTAACCAAAGGTTTTATATTTCTGTAAATTCTGTACAAATAAGAATGCCTCTATTTGTCTTTCAAACCTAATTTGAAGAGATTTACACAAAATTTTAATCACATACCATCACACTAGTAAAAGGAATGGACATTTGGTTTTCTTTAAGAATTCTATGAAAATCTGAAGTTATAAAATACTGAAGTCATTTTACATTGCTTATAAAATTGCAACATTTTAAGAGTGCTTCAATTTGAAAGTGATTGGGGTTCCAGGAACACAATTCAGAGAGGCTGTAAAATTACAAGGACACTTCAGCACTTCTGTGAGCATTTCCATTCAGAGGTGATCAAGAAGCAAGACTGGCTGAACAATTTGCCTGGTATTTGTAGGAAAGACTTGTTCTTAAAAATATAGAGAAACTCCAATAATTTTAAATTGCAGTATATACGGTACATTCCCAGAAATCTAATTCATTTTCTAAATAAAAACATTGCAACAGAACAATCTATCCCTTCCACTTCGAATGTCAAATCACTCTAGCTGTAATTTGTCCCAATCTGGAATTTTCTGACATGGGAATTGTCATTAAAGAAGGTTATTTATTTCTTTTAAACTCCATTTAGGTTATTAGTCTAAAATTATCTCTGAATTTCTTTCCAAGCATCCTCTGACCTTTGGAAGCCATTCTGAATTTAGATGAATTATGTATACTTGTGTATAAACAAAATCTTCTCAAAACCTGTATTTGGAAATAAAGTTAAGTATTCAAAAAAAATATATATGTGTATATATATACACACACACATACGTACACACACATATATGTAAATTCCTGAGTATATTTATACATCTATAAAATAGGTAGAATAATGTTTAGCATAAAATCTCATTGTAGAGTTTAGATGGGTAAATAGCCTCCTACTATGCTGCCTCTTATTTAGTAGATTTACAATAATTAGTCACTATTTGCTATTATCACTATTCTCATTTTAATAATCATTGTAAACCTGAAGTTTCATGTTATATGCAAGCGATTTGTTTCCATTTGTAGCTCTAACAAAGACTGTATCATTTTGAGCAGATTACTCACATTTTGGAATCTTATCACAAAATGTTAACAATGGCTACATCTCAATTGTGGATTTTTTTCTATTTCATTTTTTTCTTTTTTTCTCAACTATATTATCTGGTACTTACATTTAACACACATCACTCATACAAAACAAAAACAATTACCATGTACTATACTTCTGAGCATACTTTGCACTTGTGTATTTATAATGACTTCTTTTAAAGGCAAAGGAGAGATAATTGTTTGTTGTTTCTAGGAAACTGAATACAGAAGTGAGCATTTGGAGAGATTCTGAAGTTACATGAGATACTAATGATAAATGCAAATTAGGAAACACCCCATTAGTCACAAATCCCTTCTACAACCTCAGACCCATATGAGTTAGAAGGGAGACCTGTCATCTCTAAGTTCCTCACTCTTCCATCTCTAGGGTCCTGAAACAAAAAGTTGAGGCACAAATGGTGTTCAAACAGATTTATGGAATGAGAGAGTAAAACTAGGCTATAGGATGAGACTAAGGTCAAATGTCTAAGTGAAGTATTTTGATTCTAACTCCCATTTTTTGTTTTTATTTTTTTTAAGATCTCAGAGCCTAACTGGTCCTAAGAGCTGTACGGACAGATAGCTGGAGCTGAAAGGGAAAAATATGTCATGACTGGCTCATGCACTCACTAGAAGTGGAAGAAATGACTGGACAGGGCATTAGAATCAAGGAACTTGGCTTCCGCTTCTTGATTTAAATCTTACTCTCCAATTTTCCCTGTAGTAGAGATTATGAGGCACATGTACAGTATTAAAAAATTCTTCACCCTGGAGGGATGGCTCAATTGGTCAGAGCATTGTCCCGTGCACCAAAAGGTCGCAAGTTGATTCCCAGTCAGGGCATGTATCTCGGTCGCAGATTCAATCCCCAGATTAGAAGCGGAAAAGTTGTCCCCAAAAAAGTCTCTGGAGTGGATTAATAGAGAGTTTTAAAGGGTGAGTAGGAGTAATCAGGTGAAGAGAAAGGGAAAGACCTTTCTGCAAAAAGACACCTTGACAAAATGACAGAGACGAAGCATCACGTGAGTATGGAAACAATGAGCAGGTGTTGAATGCTAAAGAACAATACTTAAGACAGAGACAGAGACGATGTAAGATCTAAAAGGCTGGCAGAGCTCAAATCATGAAGAGTTTTGAATGCTAAACAAATGAGCTTAGAATCTACTCTGTGAACAATGAAAAATCATTAGATAAGTCTAAAACTGGAGAGGCTACCAACAGTTAGGTAGAAAACAGATAAAGCTGAAAACAGGGATATTAATTTGGAGACTATAGTAGTCAAAGAGGAAAAACAAACTAAATATGTATATAAAGATTAAAGAAATAATGATGTACCAATGCATATTTAATCAGATTTTGACAATTTTGAAGTACCAGTCCTTGAAACCTTTGGATTTAATGTAAAGAGGTGCTAAAAAGACATGATTTTAAGCAATATTTTGAATCACAGAAGAATGTAGCCTTTGTCAGTTTACTGAACTGTATTATTATTGATAGTGTAGAGGCTAAAAGCTCTAGAAACTCTGGACTTGGGACTTCCTGCTCTGCCAGAAACTAGGAATTCCACCGAGGTGCAATGACATGCCAACAACATCAAGGCAAGTCACTGAAAACAGAGAAAGGGCATCCAATGCGACCAGGAAGGGTTCTAATAATTGCTGCTCCATAATTTCATCAAAGGACAAACTCTGATAGACAGTCCCATTGGTGGCATAATGATGACATCACCTGACTTTTCCATGTATTCTTCTATTGAGATTTGTATATGATTTGAATTATCTCTGAACAAACATTGGCCTGCTAAAGATCAATTTAAGAGCATGAACGTCAATACGAGAAAGAGAAAATTTCAAAGAATCAGTATAATTCTCTGAATTTGATTGCACAGATCTGAGTGCAAAACCTGGTTTAATTATTTGTTTGGTCAGTGCTAAAACTATGTATCTGAAGATCACAACCAATCTCCCAGGTCTTCATTTCCCATGAAGAGGTCTAATGTATTTGAAAATTTGTTTTGTTTTGTTCTTTTGTGCCTTGTTCCAAACAAGAGTTGACTAATATCTTAGGAACACAGCCTAAATCTCTCCTTCCTTAAGAATATGTTGTTGCTTTAAAAAAGCAGATTAAAAGTAAACATTCATATAAAATTTGACTCATGAAATTAGATATGAGTTTTTAAAATAGAACTATTAAACTAACTGAATTTTAAATTGAAATTTCATAATAATATATGCCACTTGAATCTTAGAAGTTATCTTAAGAAGGTAAAAACATGAGAAAACAATATATAATGCTAAAGATAATATAGATTAGAATTGATAGTTTCTGATAGAAATGTCCAAGTCCAGAATTTCTCTGAACTTTTATGAATTATTAAATTTAAAGTTTATATTTATCAAATAAATAGAATATTTACACAGTTATTAAATGCAAAGTTATATCACAAATAGCATTATTATTTTATACAAGATTCACAACCTTTAAAATTTCCGGTATCTCTCAACTTCTTAAAAACAACACAAAATCATTTTAAAGACATATAAATTGGCTGCAAACTGCAAATTGAAGACTGACTAAAAACTCTTAAAATAATAAACATTTTATTCATTAGTAAACCCATTTCTGTTAGAAATATACATTACATTTTTAGCATTTCCATCTCCCTGTAATTCATCATTGTAAACCTTCATGGAATTTTTGATAATCTAGTGTTCATTTATTGCTATTTCAATTACCTTGAAATCATAATCTCCACCAACATTTTAGTTGCTTACTGGAGAAGGCAAGCCAACCTATCCCCTGGGTATTTTTCTAAAGGAAAAATAAAAATGTCTCAAACACTGAGACCTAAGCTGTTTAAGGACTAAAATTATCTGTGATATTTTTTCAGATGTGATTGTAGAGTAATGAGATATGGTTTCCTTCCAAATTCTGAGTCAAAAAAAAAAAACAAATGATTTATTTTAATTGTTCAAGATTACATGGCACTTTATTCCTACATATAAATGTGAAATCACAAATATCACAGCTAAATATACACCTAAAATAATTATATCATCCAAACATATTGCACATAGATGGTGCTCCCATGAAATCTAAGAATATCACTCTCATTTTGTAGCAATATTTAGAATTATCTTTAGATTATTTCTTTTAAAAAGAAAAAAATTAAAAATTTAGAAAAGATTTCTTGCACAAAGCTAATAGGCAAGAAATCTGTGGAGTTTGAAAAGCATGAATGTATAAACAGCAAATATGTATGATTTAAGTCATTAAACAATCAATCATTCATTTTTACTGAACACCTATTATGTATAAATCATTGTTTTATAACTGGGACTCGGGAGAACCTTGGCCAAATCAATAATTAAACTGTGAAAAACAAGCCCAGAGGTGCACCAATTCTTTCTAGTTTCCTATACACTAGATTTGCATTCATGCTATTAAATTGGCCCCTGGTGTTATAGGATTTAATTAATCCGTTATTTCCAAAATCACAACGAGATTTGTGTTATATAAAGATATTGGCTAGGGGTGCATGCAGTGTTTCAATTCATTATCTAATCTTATAGACCCTCTCACAAGCCACAGTTAAACACACAGGTGCCCTGATTATTAGTCATTCTAGTTATAATATCATGGTTCCTATCTCCCTATAAACCGTGACTCTTACTATACTTCCTTCCTTGATTCTTCTCACATTAATCATGAACATTTTATCTACTGCAGAGTATCTTTTAAGCTAGCTCGATTAATTTACACATGCCCTATACCAATTCTCCTAATATCACTCATGTGTTTTGACTCAATAACTACTCTTTTCACCAAGCACTCTGAAAGAAAATGTAGGCTGTTTTTTGCATACTATAAACCTAAAACTCAAAATAATGGAATAATACCCAATTGGTCATTCTCAAGTGTTTTATACTTGACCATATAGTAGAAAACTATTATACTGCATACTTATGGTTTATAATTAAAACAATATAAACAGCAATTCCTGGACTATGGTCCAGCTTCATGGGACGTTCATCTTCTTGTCCAGCAAAAGCCAGAAGAGAGTAGGGATACAGCGTATTATCCAAGAATGGTATCTGTAAGATCCATGGTAGCAGCTTTGACTTAACAAGATGCCTTCAGGCTACCCCAGTTCCTGACACAGTGTACAGCAGCCAATCCTTTAGCGGAAGAATAGAGCTGTTGTGTTATGGGAATTGCAATGGGGAGGGAGAGTGACCTATGTGTTCCTTAGCTCTAGCCTGAACACTATTAGCTAAACCAATCTATTTATCTATTTTTCTTAAGGGGACAAGTTTTACATAGAATTTTCCTTTGGCTCCATCATATTGTCTACCCCCAGCACATCCTGTATACTTACTCTGAGAAAACAGAAAAATCAGCAGAAATGTTCCATAGGCTCCCACTACCAAATTAGTCCAATCATATGCATATAGTTACGTACACTCTACTTCCTTTTTTAAATTTTTACTATGGCTGAACTGTTTTCATCCTAGATAATTCCAGCAACTTCACCTATGCATTAGATCCCATCCTTCTCAAGGATAGTATTCCAGAAATTCCTATACTCCTGCACCATCATTTTTTTTCTCTTCTGGTTTACCTCTATAGGCACAGAATTATGCTGCTATTTCCTCTTTCTTAAAAAAACAAACAATACATTTGGCCAACTAATATCTGACAGAGTAGTCAACAGTACGCAATGGAGAAAAACTAGTCTCTTAATAGTGATGAAAAATTGGATATTCACATATAAAATAATAAAACTCAGACTGTATCTTATACCATTTGCAAAAAATTAGCTAAAAATGGATTAAAGACGGGAAACCATAAAACTCCAAGAAGAGAACATAGGAAAAAAGATCCTTGATATAGGTCCTGGCAATGATTTTTTTAAATAAGACACCTAAAACACAAGCAACAAAGTCAAAAATAAATAAGCGAGACTATATCAAACTAAAAATCCTCAGAGAAAAAGAAACCATCGACAAAATGAACAGACAACCTAAGTAATGGGAAAAAACTATTTGCAAACCATATATCTGATAAGGAGTTAATATCCAAGATATATAAAGAATTCATACAACTAAATAGCAAAAATAAAAAAATAAAAAAACAAATAATCCAGTTGAAAGTAGGCAAAGACAGCCAACAGATACTTAAAAGTGTTTATCATCACTAATCACAATGAAAAGAAAAATCAAAACCACAATGAGGCATCACCTCAGACCTGTTAGAATGACTTGTTAAAAAGGAAAGCCATAACAAATCCTGGCAAAGATGTGGAGAAAAGGGAACACTTATGTGTTTAGAATAACTTATGACTTATAGGTCAGATTGTAAATTAGTATGGCAGCTGTGGAAATAGTGGTATAGCCAGTATGGAGGTTCCTCAGAAAATTCTTAAGCCCACCTAAAACCTACTGAATTAGCAACTCTAGAGTGGGTACAGAAATCTCCATTAAACAAAGTTTCCAGTTGATTCTTCTAGATGTTTGCTCAAGTTTGAGAACCACTGTGCAAAAAAATGTTGAGAGTCTTATTGGGAGCTGAAAGAAACTTAGAAGCAAAGGCTGATTCTTCCATTAAAATTAGAGCTCTGCCCTGACCGGTGTGGCTCAGTTGGTTGGGCGC
The DNA here is from genome assembly GCA_004026765.1 of Micronycteris hirsuta. Classification (NCBI taxonomy): domain Eukaryota; kingdom Metazoa; phylum Chordata; class Mammalia; order Chiroptera; family Phyllostomidae; genus Micronycteris; species Micronycteris hirsuta. The sequence goes on along the minus strand of PVJI01000223.1, from coordinate 11,748 downwards.
CGCACTGCAAAGTGAAGGGTCACCTGTTTGGTTCCTGGTCAGGGCACATGCCTGGGTTGTGGGCCTGGTTTCCAGTTGGGGTGCATGCAAGAGGCAACCAATCAATGTTCCTCTCCCTTTCTTTCTCCCTCCCTTCCCTTCTCTCTGAAAAAAATAAATAAATAAGATTAAAAATCAGAGTTCTGTGTAGCCCATTAGGATCATCATAGTGACTGCTATTAAACCTCACAGGGGTCTCCTGGAGGCTGGGTGAGCAAGGGTGGTTGTGGCTAGAGCACAGCATGTGAGAGATGACGACCTGGGTTAAAGGACCATTGTCTCCCGCTACCTACATATTTGTGAGCAATGTGTATCACATCTCTCTCTGCTGTACAGTAAGAAAAATGCTGCTTAGTTCACAGAATTGTTGGGAAGACTGAAGGAGGTTATGAATTTAATAATGTAACATTATTAGCATATAGTGTGCATCCATAAATGTTAGTTTCTGTTAACTTTGCAGCTAAAAGTTCCACTCTGACCTCTCTGCCAAAGGTACCATCTCTATTTCACAAAAAGTAAGTATTAAGGCCAAGGATTGAAAAAAGATGTTTGAGAAATGATCATATTTATTGAGAATTGGTTCATAATTCCTCTTTTGCCCATTCTTTTAGGCAGCTCCTAAAAGCTTACCCTGTCCACAAAGCCCTCCCAATTCCTGTTCCCTCTCTCTAAACATGGCATTTCCATGATGATTCCAACTGTTCCTTCTACTCTATTCACTGACTCATCAGGATAGAATGTTGTTTCCATGCATTTGTTTGTTTAATTTATACACTCAGCCAATACCTGTCCTCTAGCCTTTGTGCCTGATATATAGAACATCATTAACCCTATATGTCTTAGGGAAGCTTCTTGGTAGATAGAGCTTGCTTTTCTTGCCTGTACTCGCATAACGGTTGTAGAGCACTGTGTAAATACAGACACTTGATTAATGGTTTCTGACAGATAATCTCAAGTAAAATGCAAATAAGCCAAACTTCTAAATTCATATAGTTCTCCAAATCATAATTTTTATCCTTTTTTTCTAAATTCACAAAGTTATCATTTTTCTCCAGCTATTCATTCCCCTTAGTGCTTTTTCTAACTTGAACAAAACATACACCTAAAATCTTCTTAAAAGGAGAGAGATATAAAAACTAAATTGAGAAGCTAAATTGGGTCATTAAAAATAATCAATGTTCCCCCAAGGGATATTTTTCTCTCTCCCTTGTTTCTACCCTCCTTCTTCCTGTGTGCATGCATGTGTGTGTGAGAGAGACTGTTGAGTGTGGCAATGGGTTTGTGATTGTCAGGTTAATAATATTTATATCACCTAACATGTTCATTATCACTCACCCACATTTACACACACAAGAAGAGAAAAATTAAGTTCTTCTGTACCCACCTCCTTTAGTATAGAACTTTGATTTGCCCTATTATAACCAAAAGAGAAGATTCTGGCCAATTTCTCAGATGGAAATGCAGAGTTGATTTGTAATGGACTGAGCTAAAAATTTCAGGTGATCCTGCTTTCTGGGCTATGCAAAGATGCTCCACACTTCAAGCTGTTAAAGCCTTTTAGAGATGCTAAACTGTTGGAGTTGTCAGCAGAGATTCAGCAGGACTGAGGTGCCTTAATGAGTTTATCACTGTTACATAACTGAGACTGTAGTCACCATCAGGGTCTGTTATTACATATATGCTGTGTGTGTGATTTAGAAAGAATTATATAAAAGAATTTGCCTTTCAAAATAGAAATGTGGGATCTATTGATGAACAATGGTGTCACCATGACTCCTTGAAATCAAGAGAATAATCATCTGAGAAGAGCTACCACTTAAGCTCTCTAGAGAACTCCCAAAGTCAAGATCAAAGCCAGCTGCTTGGGACATTTTCAGCCTATCCTACTCCTGAGCAGAAAAATGAGTCACTGCCCATATTCCTCAGTTAATATTTTCTAGCCTTGTCGTAATGTAGGGAAATGCAGGTATGATCTACAGCTATAAAAATGTGAAATACTTGAGCATCACTCAGGGTTCTCATATGACAAGATTTATCAATCTTTAAAACGCTCAAAAGGCTGTGAGAACAAAAACTGTCAAACACAATCACAGCACCAGGGCTCTGCAGCACCGGAAGAAATTAAGTGTTAAGGATGTCACCAAGTAAGCTGTTCCTGCTTACACACTCATGCTAGCCAAGAAGAAACAGTAAGTGCTGTGGAGTTTGAAAAAACCCTGCCTCACATGTGGAAAAGCACGACACCTATACAGAAAAAACAGCGAGCTGGTGCAGTTATCGGCACTGACATTTCAGCTCAACTCTCCCCACCCTCACCCCCCCCTCCTCCTCAGTCCCACAGGCAGCTGCGGCATTGACAGAAGGCCTGTGTCAGTTTCCATCTGACTGTCACTCTCACTTATGCCTCTATTATCAGCAGTGCACTGGGGCAGTCCCCGCTTGGAAGGGCTGCTGATCTCTATCTCTCTACTCTACGCAGGCCCTGCCATGAACCTGACTGAGAAAGAGTGAGACAGAGAGAGCAGGGGGGGAAGGCTGTGCTCTGAGAAAGGGCCTGGGGGAGGGAGGAGGCGGGCAGTTGGGAGGGAAAAGAATGAGAAAAGAAAAGGGAGAGAAACCAACCAAAAAAGGTTAGGGAGGATAGGGGTGGGCCAGAGGGTGGGGTGGTAGCCAAGAGGAACAGACCGAGAGGGAGTGGGGGGCACTGATACAGTTTGGGTCCTTTTCTTATTTTTCCTATCCATTCTCCAGCATTCAGTCTTTTGTGTCAGCTTTCAGAAATGCTCTATTTGACTGGCAGCCTGTCACAGATCAGTTACCACCTAAAGCCGCTTGGCAGCGAGAGGTGACGGCCCAGGAAGGGATCTAAGTGGGCTGGTTTATCGGTGCTTCTTTACGCCTCGCGAGCTCCCTGACACAAAAGGAAAGGGTATTAAAGATCTAAAGCGAGCCCAAAAGCGTGAAAGCTCCTTATAGGCTGCAGGATGTGGATGTGACTAAATTTTTAAATATTTTGAGTTGATGCTATTCATTTTGCCAATAGAGTAGAAAGAATTTTTGTTACAGAAATGAGTGTATGTTCCACTTGAGTGAGATTTAGAAAAGGGAGGAAGTCCCTAAAATATGTGCTTAGAATATTACAACTACCTTGTATTTACAATCATGCATCTGCTTTAAATTTAAATAAAATGAAAGACATTTTAAATTTAAAAATTCACGTATATATGACTCTCATTCATTGTAATATTACAGATTTTGCTTTTTTAAAACATTATAATTTAATATTGTGAATTTATTGACTTATTTATTTGTAGAAATGGTAAATATGGAGAAGATCCAGAATTCATTAGGTCTCTGCCATATCTTCTCTCATGGTCCTTTATGCATGGATTATTATTAAAGTAGTATATTTTTAGCATGCTAATAGCCTCTCTCAACACATTCCTATAATATTAATAGTCCTATTACAGATATCCAGGGCACAAAGCTATAAATACCCTTTGTTACCTAATGATAACATTTTCTATTTTGTTATGTATTTTAACATTTAAAAACAGGGCCTTTCCTGGAATATCACTTGAGTGCTATGACAGTGGATTATCAGTGATCACCGACACCCTGGTATCCAGGACAGAGAGATTTCATTTAGAAAGTGACTAAACCAAACATACTCCTGAATCCACACGCCACACGTGATCACGGCTGCCAGGCCCTCAGCACAAGCTATTAAGTGTCAGGAGGCACCGTGTCTGAATGCTATTAAAGAACTCCGGATTTCATTGTTGGTTATAATGAACATAATGAGAAAATAAATATATTCCATTAAACATTTACCGATGACTTAGAGTATTTCTTAAAGTTTTCTAAGTCCCTGATTTTACATAGAACTGCCACCTTCTCTAGTCCTCCTATTGTCTGCCCATTAACCTGTTTTCCCTCCCTCTGTTATCTAAGTTGCTCTGGTCTTTACAAATGCTACCAAGCCTCTCTCAGAGATGCTCTAGTTTGGCTGAAATTCTCTATTTCTTGACAGTTATCAGTTTATAGACTAGAAGATATATAAGGATAATGATATTCAGCTTTCATTTTATATATAATAAAATGGGTAAATAAAACCTCCTGCCTATAGTGCTGTACTACCATCCTAAGTCCATAATATTGTCATAATAAGGAAAAAAACTAAAATAAGATTAATAAAAGAAATTAAGCAACAACACAGAGCAGATGAGCAAAGGGGTTCTACAGTCAGAAACACTGAGTCTTCTACTTCTACATGGCCTCAGGTTAACCACTCTGAACAGTAACCACCAACATTAACCACTCGAAACCTGGTTCTCTCACCTTTAAATTGGGAAAAAAACATCTACCTCACTTTGTCATTATGGGAATGAATGAGATGATGCATTTTAAGACTTTGGAAAAATGCATGTCATATGGAAAGTATGCAATATGTGTTTTCTAAATCAATGGTTACTAATTATGAGTCCAAAGATTCACAGATAAATAATCAAAGACTCAAAAAGGTGGAGAGAGGGAGATGGGCAGGTCTTCTGACATTGATGGACCACTTGCAAACCAATTAGCATAAGAAGATGGGTGTCCAGTTTTACAATGAGCTTAGGTAGACAGTTTGCTTCCAATATGAGGTGACTTCAGGTAAAATCAATCATCTTATATGTAACCCAGCACAACTTTTCCTTCATTCTCAGTTTAAAAGAAGGTCTAAGGGTGGCTTCTGCAAACACTGGCAGCAGTGGCGTAAAGTAAATCCAGGCCAGGAATTAGATGGTACACAGGGGTAACCATTAAAAAATACAAAAGACATCTTTAATCATATTTGGAGCTAAAGGGTCCAACTTGGAAACTCCTATTAACATTCTGAAAACAAAATGTTTTGCAATTGCTTCTTCACTATTATTTATTGTTCTAAATGATCAAGACTATTATACTAAGTTGAAGCACATTTTTAACTGAGTCAGAAAGAAAGAGCAGATCCAATTGAAAAAGGCTTTTTAGAGATGTTCACTATACAACATTCAGAATTCCAGTAGGCTTTCATCTTAAGTATTAGACATTGTAGAATGGGGTCAATTGCCTTATTATCTACTATAAACAAATTATGGTCCCACACAAAATATTCTCATATTATCCCATATCAACAGACCATTAGGGACACCACATATAATGATTAGAGGAAGAGTTAGTGATGGTGTGCAGGGTAAGGAGAAAAAGAAATAAAATTTCAAAATATTAGAAAAGGCCTCATGGTCTAATATCATTTTTCCAACCAAATTTAACTCATGTTTAGTGTCTACCATAAAAGACAATACAGTATATAAAAGAGAGAAGCACTAAAGAAAAAAATTATTGACTCTAGTCTCAATGGCAATTTTTCAAATCCATGGTCAGGGAAGAGGGAGGAGCCCAAAAGACTGTTAAATCTGTTTCTGTCCCCATATGTGCCCATTAACTTCACAAAAAGAAAACTGCTCCTAGTCATAGCCCCAAGCCCAGCTGGTCATCTCACAAATGTGCCACTAGTCACATACAAAAGGATGTGGATGGCTCTTGTCACAACTTCTGAAAATCATGGTGGGAATAAAGTGACTACGTCTACATGTTGAACAATGCTCAAGCAACCAGTCAAAGGCTTTAAAAATTCTCTTTCTTTGCTTCCTTCTATTTCTCTTTTGTGTGTTTTATCTCAAGCTAATTTGCATTTGTGGGAGACCAGCATTTTTTAAAGGAGAAAATGGGTGCTTTTTCTTTGCTTCATTACTAAAGGAGCAAGTAAAAAGTGGGGATGAATAGAAAAGTGATGTGTCACACTGGATGAATAAGTCGGAAACATAAAACTTAAAGCCATTAAATACATATACTGGAAAATATAGAAACATCTTTTTTTTAAGTCTAAGGTCCTCTGTCCTGAGAAATGATTTTTAACTTGATATAGAATGTTTTATAGATTATAAAGACAGCATGGAGAATGAATAATTTTTAATATACAAATATACAGACTTTAGGTACCTCTATATAGCAATATTTTCATTCAGTCATTTAATATAAAACTAGAAATGTGCTAGTAAAAAAAGAATAAAAATATAATGGTTGATGATGATAAAAAAAACATCAGTATGTGAGAGGCCTCTTTTGTAAAAGGCTCGATGGATGCCTATCCCCTTCTTAATCCATTAAAACTGTACTAAGAGGTTAGCATGCACAGAGCATCATCTTTTCCATCCAGAACATTGCCATTAATTTATAATTCTATAGTTAGCAGAAACAACCTGGTTGCAAATTTACATGCTCTGGGCATCAAATAAACTAATTAAACCGATCTATACAGTAATTGTCTTCTACTGTTTACTGATTAAAAAGCCCTTGAAATAATGAGAATTCCTTGCAGTAGGAAAGCTTGGACCCATGAGCTATGATGTCTATCAATGGTCTCATAACTCCTCCTGGAGGACACGAGATTAAGAGGCAGTGAAGGGGAAGAAAATTCCTGGCCCGCCCTTCAGCAGTCACTGTTCTGAGTCCCTGACTCTGAGACAGTGTGACCTGTCTCAGGGTTTAGAGCTCAGATTTTCCAAGGTCACCAACAATACTTCTTACTGAGAATTTCAAAGGAGCTCAGAAAATGCTTTAGTTAAATGCCTTACACTGGGCAGAAGCTCTAAGGGAAAGGTTAGCTATAAATATAACCCTCACAGAGTAATAGGACACTCTTACTCAATTTGCTCATAATTTATACTTTTTTCCTAAATATTGTTTGCATCTAGATCAAGGAATTTATGATTCTGACATCAGCATAATAAGGAATATTAGTGTACATAATTAGACAAAAAAATTTTCCAAAGATTTTCAGAATTGCGTGACTTTCACCTTAGACTTTAGGAATTCTCAACTACAAACATTTGGGGAAATATTTTCTTAAATCTTATAAGGAACAGGAAAGCTGAGAAAACATTCTGAACACTTTTCATGACACCCAGGGTCCCAGAACACTGAATAACAGGAGCAATGCTTTATAATTCACTTTCTGTATGTAGCCACTTTACACTCACAAATACAAGAGTGTTAGGAATGATCACTTTAGAAAAACTTGTTTTAAGTTTTCATCATAATCCAGATCAAAGATACATTTTCTGAATATGTTCAGGAGCACCCATTGATTACTTCTGCTTTCACTTTAAAAAACAAAAACAGGAACAAAGCAAAATAAAAAAAAAACCCTCAAATTTATAACAAATTGCTTTAAATAAAATTAGAGGTTACTACATTACTGGAATGTCCTTCTATTTTAAATGTATACTAACGGCTGAACTCTTCTAGTGTAATGTTATTTTAAAATGCATATATACCTCCCAAGTTGAGAACTCTCTCTGCCAACTTTCAACATGAATTGAACTATCATTAAGAAATCTTCTCCAAGAGAGTATACAATAAAAATTCTCATGTAGCCATTAGATGCGATTACTGTAATAGAGTAACATCTAATTCCCTGTAAAGTGCTAATGCTCACCCAAAATCAAAATGACAGTTTTTGTTTTTGTTTTTGTTTTTAGGAAAATAGAGGTCTTCCAATCATTAATAGCCACTTCTAACAAAATGACAAAGCATTTTTCAAAGTTTGATTTAGAGTGTTAGTTCTGTGTTCATATACTTCATTAGCTCCGATTCATAACTAGACAAGACAGACCCAGTATCCCTGCTTTGAAATGAAAAACTGTTATGTTTTCACTATATTTGCTAAATGTATCTGTTTCTTTGGGGTGCCCAAATAAAAACTGTTCTTTTCTTTTTGACATTTATTCTGGTTTTAGGAAAGTAATTTCTGGTGAATATAAATAAATTATTAAAATTGTATTAGAATTAATTTCCTCCTCCTTAGAGAGTCAATGTTTGGTGATAGGCTAAGTCTTGTATCTTCTATTTAATGTACCAATGTAGATGTTTATAAAGCATCTGCATCATGCAATAATAATGCCTGATTTGTCTCTCCCATAGGATATTTACAACATTAAAACAGGTAAAGTACGTAAAGTATTTTATAAATGATAAAAAGTAGATTTTAAAGTACTAGTTACTATTGATTTTTAATGTAGTAGTTAATGTAATTTTCCAAATCTGACATACTAAACATATGGAATATAGAGTCATTAATTCCATTTCCTATTATTTTCAGGTATTTACTCATTTATATTTCCAAAGATTTTCAGAATTGTGTGATTGTCACCTTATACCCTAGGAATTCTCCACTACCAACATTTGGGGGAGTGCTTGCTTTTTGTTTTTTGGTTTTTTACATTTTATATTAAAATAGGAAAGTTAAGAAAATATCCCGAACACTTTTCATAACACCCAGGGTCCCAGAACATTGATATGCCAACTTCATCTTTGTTTACTCAGCATGAGTGGCCCAAGAAAGACTCACAAGAGGAAGATAAATAGTTCACTGAGACTTCCGATTATTAACATCACCCCAAATGCTATCAACAAGACAAGCCACTAAAAAGCTCTTTTGCCTTAAATGTCCAACAGTGCAGTTACTTCCTTCCTTGGGATAATGTAAAATGATCTACCTGAGATTTCTTCTTAATGTCAACTATACCACTCTGCAGGGTAGAATAGACCATGGCTATCACCTTAGAAAGCACATGGCAGAGCTGTAAAAACATGAGTCAGAAAGGCATTGAACAAAACCTGAGAAAATACCCAAAGCATGGTGAGCTGTTTATGGAGTTGGCCCTGGGCAGCCAAGGAGAAGTTTAGGTCACACAAAGCTTGGGAAGCACACAGACACACTGTGAAGCAGGGCTGCTTCATTTGATGGAAACTGTGTGCCCTGAACAATAGCATCCTGTTAAGAGGGTACAGTATGAATGAAATGCAGCTCATTCCCACAGTCCTTCTCCTTGAAGCTGACCTACATTTTCCTGGGACACACCTTTTTCTTGATATGCTCTTCAATTTATATGCATAGGAGGCTGCTCCTCCTTACTCAGAAGGGCAACTTTTCTCTAATTCTTTCATCTAGAAAGAGAGTATCCTATTATAATTTGCAGAAAGGTACTATATAGGTTGGTAGTGGCACTGGGTTGAAAACAGACTTGATAGACTATTGTCTCCAGGGAAAAGATCCAGTCTTCATCCTATAGAGAGTCTATGAAGTGGCCATGAGGCAAACTTGTGAAAGCTAAGAACATTCAAGAACCCTGGAGTTAAAAGGAGTATATCAAATAGTTCCCAGTGACACCATAAAATTCTACTTTAGAATGTAGAAAGACCCCAGATATCATAGGCAGGAGGTAAGGTGAGGATTAAAAAAATGTGTTAGAGTCTCCCAGAGAGGGAAGTAATTAATCTTATTTTCTTAAATGTGTCTCTCTCACACTAGCTATAAGTTCCATGATGAGGGTTCTATGTGCTTTTCACCATTTTATTAAACTCTATATACTCGATTAGCAGTGCTCAATAATATATATACTCGCACAGTGCTCACTGTGAGCCAGGTACTGTCCTAAGTGGTTTACATTTAATAATTAATATAATAAAACATTTCTATAAAGTAGTTACTATTTTTTTAAATTTGTTGTTAAGGAAATGAGGAGTAACTGATTAAGCAACCTTAAATCACACAGGTAAGGCTAGAATTAAACACAATCAAAAGCCTAGCCCCAGAGCCTGCCCTCTTAATCACCTCTACACTATTCTAAGTAAACATTTTTATGAATAAGTGCATGAGTGAATAACATAATACAACAGTCAGAGAACCATCATGCAATCTTAAACTATACTGAACGTTAAATCATTTTTGGTCCCCGGGAAAAATTTAATTGGGCACCCGCTGCTTCAGAAGTTGTGTCCTCTGACTTACATTACATTGGAAAGACAGGGACGTGAGAATGTGATCATCGTGGAGTGTCTGTAAGTGCTGTGATGAAAAGATATAAACAGCTGTGGGAGCAAAAAGCCAGAGTGTCAAATCCAGTCTTGGGGGTGGGAATCAGGAAGGCTTTTAAGGGGAAGTATCTCAACTAAAATGAGATGTAAAGGATGACCAAGACAAAAAGAAAGGGGTGGTGGTGTTTCAGTCAGAGATAATTCCAAGCATGACAACCAAGTGGGTTAGAGTGTGACTGAAGAACAGAAAAAGGAAATGTTCGGTGTAGGTGCAGCATAGAGTATAAGGGAGACAAGGCAAAAACTAAAGCCTATAAAAACGGGTGACAAATCATAGAGGGCCTGAGGAAACATAGAGAGTTTAGACTTTATCCTTATGATTTAGAAGACAGTGATGAATTTCATGTGGGGCAGATCAAAGGAGTGACATGACTTACATTTGATACTGGGACTGGAGGGTACCAAGGCTGTGGGTCAGGGTTCAGTTTAAAGGCTTCAAAGTAATTCAGGAAACAAATTAAGAATCACACACGACGAGTTTGAGATAATCTTAAAGATTATTAAGTGAAGATATTTAGTAGAACATTGAATCTCTAGGAACGTGGCTCAGCAGAGAGGCGTGAGCTAGAGAAACTGATGTAAATTCTCAGTCTAAATACGCCTTCAATATTCAGGAGTAGATGATGATTCCCAGAAAGGTGTGGAGTGAGATCAATCTCTGGATCAGAATCCTGAGGAATGTCAATATTTAAAGTTTAGACAAAGGGAAAAAAGTCTGAGAGAGGGTGTAAGATATGTGTTTTCAAAGCGAAGAAGAGAGTGGTAAACAAAGTCTAAATCCATCTACAAGTCAACTAATAGAAAGTTGAAAATATCCATTCCAATTAGCCCCAAGGAAGTCCTGTGTGACCTGAGTGAAAGCAGTTTCCTATTGCAAACAAAAATACACTTCACTTCTTGAAAACAAAAATAATAAACTGAGAAGTAAGTACAAAGTGAAAAATAGACAACTTTTTCAAGAAGTGTGGCCTTAAATTGTGGCCTTTGATAAGAAAAGACTGGGCAACAGCTGGACGTGGGGATCTGCATCCAGGGAGAAACTGTACTTTTTTTTTTTTTTTGAGAAAGCAGAGATGTGAGTCTATTTGAGTATTCACAGCAAGTAGTTTATGCAGAAAGGTTGAAGGTACAGAGAACAGAAGGTATGGATACTACAGCAAGAGCCCTAAGAAGTTAGGAAGTGAAGGAATCTGAGACCCAGGTGAAGAGGTTGACCAAGAAAGGAGAGATCACATTTGCTCAACTGTAAAGGAAAGAGGGAGGAAAATAGGAATGAGAATGCAGATAAATCTGCAGATGACACTGTCAGAAACATAAGGAATTTTTTAATCTGATTGATACAATTTTTGTCCATGAAGTCAGTCAATTTGGTGTGATTGTGCTCACTGGTGTCTTCTTTGTATTTACTGGAGAGCTAGATAAATAGACATAGACACAGGCACAGACACAGGCACAGACATAGGCATAGACACAGTCATAGATGCAGAAACAGACACAGGTACAGACACAGGCACAGGAACAGGCACAGACACAGACATAGACACATAAACAGACACAGACACAGGCATAGACACAGGCATAGACACATAAACAGACACAGACACAGACACAGGCATAGACATATAGACAGAGACACAGGCACAGGCATAGACATATAGACAGAGGCACAGGCACAGGAACAGACACAGGCATAGACACAGACATAGACACATAAACAGACACAGACACAGGCATAGACACAGG
>PVJI01000222.1:0-321160 GCA_004026765.1 Micronycteris hirsuta | reverse complement strand
AGGATTTAGAGACATGGGGGAACTAGGATCGCTGGGCATGTGGATGCTCCTTGGGTGGGGGTTGGGATGGCACTGGGACATGGTGTGATAACCAAGAAGGACTGTGATGCTGCAGACGTTACTAGAGCACATTTCTGAAAATAGACGAGCACAGAATAAATATCTGTTGGTTGTGTTGGTATTTGCTTTGAGTCATCGAGAGATGCTGGGTAGCCGCAGCATATGCATTGATTGGCCGTTTGAGCAAAGTGGCTCACAGGGATCAAATCCTGTCTCTCTTCATCAGCCTGTGCTTTTCTCTTCCATCCAGTATTCTGTTATCCTTCAAGACCTCTCAGAAGCCATTTTCTCATGTCCTCAGCCTGGGCTGTGCAAGGTTATGATGTGGCTGCTCCTCCTGCCTGCATCATACCCTTGGGGCACAAATATCACTGCCAGCCTCCCAGTCTCAGCACCATATCTTTCCTAGCCGGTGGCTGTAATGCCATTTTCTTTTCCCATAACTGGAGATGCCACCCTCACAACCCCATTATTACTTTCTTATGTCTCTGACGAATCCCGACCTGACTTTCATCCCTCCCAAGCCTTCAGAACTCCTCTCCTTCCCGACTCCCATCTTCACTCACCCCTAGCCCCACCCCAGCTTCCTCCTTTATTTGGATGACAGAGACAAGGGTGAATATGGACCTGTAGACTTATTGGATTTCTGTGTGAGCCTGAATGTGATTGTGAACGGAAGTGAAGGTGTAGGGGACATACAGAAGTAAGGGTGTATTTGAGTCCATTTATATATGTGTATATATATGTTCCTTAGGTGGGAAGAGGCAGCCGGGAGTAAATTGATTCAAGTCAAAAGGATAGTCAACCTTACTTGAAGAAACAGTAAACTACACACAGATACACATAGGAGGGTGATTATGCAGTTTTTATAAATTGGAAACATCCTAAATTTCCATAGTGAAGAGATTGATTAAATTTTGGTTAATCATTTAGTGAAATAGTATGAGCTATGAAACTATTATGTTACATATTTCTTACCTGTGTGTGTAGAGAAAGAGATGAAAATCTTAATGATAACAGGTTAGAGCAGTTGTGTATGATGTGATATATTTTTATTGCATTTACATAATTATACAAAAATCTGAGCAAATTGCTAAAATAATAATAATGTGGTTACCTCTGGAAAGTGCAATTATTTTTTAACCACATTTCTTATTTGCCACAGTGAGCATGTAGTATGTGAGTAATAAAAATTATAAAGTTGTGAGGCAGTAACACTATTTTATGAGTAGCACAAATGCAAAGAGGGGCACACAGGAAAAAACCCACTATTACAACCAAAGGGGGAGGGGCTTAGAGGTGTGTCAGCCTTTCTTCCTCCTTCTCCAGCCAGCCTTGTGTGTATATGATCACTTACAGAAAAGCCAGCCCCACTGCACACAATCTCTTCCTGAAGGTTATGCCCAAATAGAAATTTACTTAAAATAATAAACAAATGCCCCCAGGAGGGCAAAGATTTATCAGTGATTCACAGAATATTTTAGCCCACAAGTCACATTTGGGCAAATTAGAGAAAGGTGTCCATTCCTCAAAACACTATACTGCCATGTGCTGGAAAATTGTAATGAAAACATTAATGGACAATATTCATACTGTGATGACCCTCCTAAATCTGTGCACTCCCATCTTGCACACTTGTGATCAACGTTCCTTTCACCATTGTGTGAATTAGTAGCGTGCAGATTGCTTTCTTCCTAGTCTGGCTGAGACCTCCGCTCTAAGGAATAGGAATTTTGATTACATGATATAATAGGACAGGGGGAGCAGTGAATTTGGAACATCTTGCAAAAGATGTCTGATAGAGCTCAGAATCCAGAAACTTTCGGCAGCCTGAAACAACATAGGACATCAAACAAAAGGAAAAGCAGAATCTGGGAGGCCAGGGCATGAGAGACTAGAAAGGAAAAAGATGGGAATCTAAAGCTGTACTTCAAATTCTTAATGCTGGCCTGTGGTCTCCTGTGTTTACGAGAACATGGGAAGCTGCCCTTAATTCTTGTAGGCTCCTCCTGATGGGGCCTTGGGACTGAACTGAACCACTGGTTTATAATGGAGCTGCCTCCCAGAGGGGGCCAGACCTATGCTAATGATGCCCTGTGGAGGGCAGATTAATGGAATCTATTCCTGTGTTCAAATCACCACGTTCATTGAACAACTGTGCTTCGTGGTTTAGTTTATAGCCACTTATGATGATTTCCATTCTAGATCTTTTCTTCAGTCTCTGATGCAGACATTTCTGGCGTGCTGAAGTCAAGCGCCTAGAGCAGACCAGGAAACTGATAGATCTCTGAGCAGATGCTGTGTGTATGCTCTGCTGTTCTGTCATATGATGAGGCTCTTATTGGCTCTAGGCGATTTTTAATGTTACCAGTATATAAAGTTATCAAATAAAAAGTAAATACCTTGAGATTCCCTCTTTAAGGGAAAGACCTTGGGGAACATACTTTTGAAGTAGTAAAATTATATAGACATTTTAACAATTATAATTCTGTTACCCTGGGCGTAGTGGTAATAGCTGACGAGGGATGGGGCTGAGGTCCTGTAGGAAATAGTTCCTGAGAATAATGGAAGAACTATGATGCACATGAAAGAGATCCCTGAATTATAAAGCACTCATTATACAGATCTTAATGAATGTGATTATTGGTTGGCAAATTGTGGCAGTTCTGTTATTGTGTAGTTTATTCAAATTGAAAAAAAAATCTTGGAGTTTGAATACACCAATATTGATTTGTAGAGCAAAGACTCTAAACGTACTTGGTAGAGCAGTCGCATATGAATTTTTCAGGCTTTACGGATTCTTCTTGCAGCTCCTGCAAACTTCAGCTTTGCTTCGCATCAGTCTTTCATCCACGGAACACTAAACTGAGGCTGTGTTCAGGAGGGTGGGGAGAGTCCGTGCCTGGATCTTTGAACGCTGGGCTTGAGGAAAAGCCACACGAATGGATGGCAGCAGTTCAGTGTGCATTTCAGCTGCGCAGCTCTAGGCTTCTTGTAGGCTAGCCTTCACCGCCAGAGCAGACCCTCCGTTGTGACCCGGCCTGCATAGTGCAGTTGCAGTAAATTCAGTTAGAGCAGGTACTGCCTCTGCGGTAGCAGGATGAACTTAGATGTTTACTAGACTGAGGACCTTGGGGTGGTGGGAACTGTGTCTGTTCTGTCTGCCACTGACTCCCCAGAGCCCAGCACATAATACTTGCTTGGTATTAGTTAAACGAAAAAACTGTTACAGAGGCAGGCCAGTGGGTACTTGAGCAGAACGCGAAGTTATTACTTGGATCAGATTACAATGACCTATGAATTTTTAGGCTCCCAATCTCAATTTTATTTCCCTCAGAGTTGGTCAGAATCAGGGCACTAACCTATCAACCCCACAAGAGACTGACGTATAAACCAGATGCCAGTTACAAATACAGTTTCCATGATCAGTTGTTTCATAACAAATCACCTCCAAACTTACTGGTTTAAAGTAACAACAATCATTTAGCTAATAGTTTTGCAGGTTGGGAAGGACTAGGTAGGAACAGCTTATTTTAGCTCCAAATGGCATCAGTTGGAGTGTTCAACTGGAGCTGAGTGATCTCATTCGAAGATGATGGCTCAGTCGTAGGCTGGCTGACCAGTGCTGACCATCCACGGGGAGACGCCAGGACTCAATTGTCCTTCACATGGGTCTCACCACCGGGCTGCGCGGGCTTCCTCAGAGCATCGTGGCTAGTTTCACCTGGCACAGTGTCACTTCTTCGTGTTCTCCTGGCCAAAGCAGTCACAGGCCCAGCCTAGATTTACAGAGGGAACAGGGTATAAGAAATAAAAATGACCTCTTGAGGGAAGAAGTGATAAAGAATTGGTAGGCAATTTTAGTGAACTCCAAGTGTTCACTGAAAAATATCTACTAGAAAGATTTGGTACTGAAGTTGAGTGTTTATTATATTCTCTTCCTTTTAGAAAAGTTCCACAGTTAGCCAAATTGCATAGGCCATGAGGAGGGGATGATACTTGGCTTTTTTTTTCCTTTTTATAGAATTTATTAGGGTGACACTAGTTAACAGAATTATACAGGTTTTAGTTAAATTTCTGTAAGTCCCCCTTTCAGACCCTGGCAAATCAACCTGTCTGCAATCTAATCAACCTGCCCCCTGGTAAATACGATCTGAGTGAAACCAGTGTACTTACTATGCGGGTGATGCTTTGAGAAGGCTCTGGCGTGCTCAGTCCCCCAGCCACCCTCCCCGCAGGGGGCGGCGTGCTGCCCTTCCCGGACGAGCTCCGCTTCCGCTGCCACTGCGTGATTATAAGAAGATTCCCTGGTACGGTTTCAAAACAGAAAAAGGAGTGAGTTACGTGTTTGCAGGGGCTGGTGTCACTAAAGTTATACTGTTTTCATCTCACCTAAGGTGTCACCTGCCAAATGTATTTGGACAAAAAAGTTGTTTGTTTTGTTCTGTTTGTGTGTTCTTTCGGGTGACTTTCTCACCTTTACAGTGATAGAAAAGTCATTGATTCTTCATGTACGCTTGTTCTTTTTTCCAGGTTTCAAACAGAAAGTTTTCTTTGTCAATTGAATCTTTCTTCAGAGATTCTTGTTAAACAAATTATATATGTTAATTCATTTGATTCTTTTGCAAATTTCTTATACCATTAAAATTAGATAAGAGTTCCAGGTTTTGCCCACTCCACTTAGCTTTAGGGGATCGTAGTAGCAACCTTGAATTAATTACCAATTAGTGCTGGACAGTACATATGTGTTACTCTGTCCACAGTCCTAACTTAGCACACCACCACCCTGGTGGGTGTTTGGGGAGAGGCCTGCTTGCCCCAGGTCTGCATAGCGAATGCTGCCCTACAGGTAGGGCATGAGCTTAGGTCTTGTAACTCTACTGCCTTCTCATTGCTTTATGTAAACTTATATCAGCCACGATAAGTTGAATTTCGCTAGTTTACCTCTCACAGCCCAATACCTTCATTCCAGAGGTTCTTGGTCCCAGTCTCTAATAACTGACTAAATGAGTCATGGTACTGATTCCATTTTTTTAAAAAAATAGTAGATAGGTAGGTGGATAGCAGAAATAGAAACACGGGAAACAAAAGGAAATTAGTTTATATCTCCACCACCATGACACAGGTATTTTAATTTTGTGCAAACTTTGACCAGTGCCTACCTATCTTTATACAGTTGCCATCACAGCCTACACCCAATTTTTCATTATATTTTTCACATAATGTTTTGAGGTATAGACGTTTTCCCAAGGGTCCACATATTGCAATAATAATTTTTATTTGCAATGTAATATTCTGTGCAGAGGGCCAAACTAGATTTTTTATTTTTAAAATATATATTTTTCTATATAAAAGTAATACATGTACATTATAGAAGCATTTGGAAATTTATGTAAGCATAAGAAGAAAACAAAGATTTTTATCACATGCAGAGATAATACTCTTATATTTTGCAGTATTGTCTTTCCATTTAAAAATGTGTTATAAATATATTTTCTTTATACAGACACACATGCCATTTTATTGTATACAAAAGTGGAATCATGCTATCAAAATAATACCTTCAGCTAATATTTGTATGTCTCACAAAGGAATTTTTTTCCTGGTGCTTTGCTTTTCTATAGGGACCCTCCTTTTGGAGGGGTTGCGTTGTTTCCACAAGGCGGAAATTTGTTGGGAATTTGAGACATTTGGGCTACATCAGTACCGAGCAACATTCATGTGTATCCTTAGCAGCCCTCACAATGCACTCATTGCCTCATAAACCATGGAGCAAGGCTGATAATGCTGTGGGGAGGTGACCTCCGGCTAACACTGAAGCTGGGAGAAAGGATGCTGTTCTGTGCAACTCTAGTTACATCTGAATATTGTCCCAGCCTCTCATTTAGAACTGTGACATACCTAATGGAAGAGAGTGGGTAGGGTCTGTTTATCATCCTACATGTGACACGGGAAAGTGAATCTTACCTGTTAAATTTGGGGCATATTTCAGAGGCACATGTTGAATTGGCTATGGATGCTTCTTAGTTTCCAACAGTGGTAAATACTGTGTGACATAGCCAAATGCATTTCTTAGGGTCAACATTCCCTTTTTTAATTAACTATAAAACAGTAGAGTTGGTGCAGGTTGGCTGTCTTTTGTTTGTTTGTTTGTTTGTTTCATACAGTGCAACATTTTTAAAATGTGAAATTCTTTCAATGTCCAGAAAAATATGGAAAATACTATCTCAGATACCAGGCTTCCACAGCACAGAATTAATGGATGTTAACATCGGCCGTATTTGCTTCAGATCTCTCTCTCTCTTTTTTTTCTATTTCATTGGTGGGTGTATCCACCTGTATGCAGTCTTGGAAAAAACTTTGGGGATGAGAAGCATGGGGACCAGGCCTTCCCACCCTAGTTCCTTTTCTCAGAATGTCACTGTCCTATGAAATGAAGTCCCCCTACTGACTACAACACCACAGAAGAGAAAACATGGGATAGAAAAAAAGGAAGATGTAATCAGTGCTCCCCGAAGCTAGTCAAGTAACAAGGGGGGGAAGGGTAGGAAATGGGCTGAGCTAGATGTTAATTGTACCATCTGTGAGTGTCAGAAGCCCTGATAGACTCAATAGAATTTTTTTTTTCCATCACTTTCAGAGACAAGCTGCTTCCTGAATTGGATGAATTTTAAGGTTATGGTTGCACATTTAAAAAGTGAAAATTGAGGCTTTTCTCATTCTTTGCCTCTCTCCTGAGTTGTGGGAGTAATTCATGGCAATTCAGGATTTACATCTTGGAGCAAACTTGCTTGATGATTTGTCTTCACTGCATTTGGGGAAAAAAAATAAGCCTTATCAACCAGGGCCTGATTTTCCAAAAGCCCATCATTCAGTCATTCATTTTCTACTTCGAGAAGTTTCTAGGTCTTTTGCTTTTCACCCTTTTTCCTCCTGCTGAGATTCAGTCGTTTTGCAGCTTGTTAGGACTTTGACCAGCAGATGTGGAGGAGCAAAGAGAGAAAGTAAAGCGTTATTAAGTTTTGCTTTATCGTAGGAGCTCTGCAGAAGACTCGGTGGGGGAGAATTTTGAACCCTTTGTCTCCAATAAAGGGTGGAGTTACCTGTTGATTTTGGTTATGTATGCCCTCCCTGTCCTCCATTAGTGCTGATAATGAAGAGTTGACTTGCAGAAAAACAGGATGGAAGGGGACTGCAAATATAGCCGAGACTCGCAGTGAGCCATGACTTAAACATGGTCCTGTAATATGATGCTGTAATGAGAGGGAGCCCGAGTCCATATGAGTTCACTGAAGTATCAAATTGATGTGCAGCCTTTTTCTCATTCAGCATAGATCAGGCACTCATGATGGTAGAAGTTTCCAGTGGGGGTGCAATTGTGTGCTGGGAGAGAGTTGAGAATCACCTGGACAACTCTTTCAAATTATACACACAGATATTTTTGCATGTTAACATTTGAAAGGAGGCCAGGGTGTGGGCTTTGGAAAAATTACCGAGGTAATCATATAATATTATACCCTACCATGTAAAAGAGATAGCAATGATTTTGAGAGGGCCTGAGCCAGAATAATGAAGGTGGTTAAAGGGAGCCGGGGCTGAGCGGCTCAGTTGGTTAGAGCATCACCCTGATGTGCCAAGGTTGCGGGCTCAGTCCCCGGTCAGGGCACATACAAGATTCAGCCAATGGATGCATAAATAAAGTGGAACAGCAAATCTCTCTGTCTCCCACCCCCAGAAAAATCAATCAAAGTTTAAAAACATATTTTTTTAAAGATGGCTAAAGGGGCTCTAAAAAGTGAAGGGAATCGGAATTCCCAAACCCGAAGAAAGGAGGACTCCCAAAGTATTAAGTAACTTTTGTCAGACATTTCAAAGGTCACTTTGGATGCTGGCTCCCACAGGGCGTTCTCCACGCTCCTGCCAGCGTGATCTGCCTACGCGCAGGGCGGTTATGCTGCACCCCTCCTAGCTCTTTATTAATGCTCCAAGCTCCCTTTCCTTCTTGATTCTCCTAGCCTTCCTTCTCCTTCCTCTTCCAGTTTCATTAAGAACCAGTCAGTTCACCACTGACCTTGAAACGCTAAGAAGGTTGTAGTTAAATAAGAAAGGTCATAAATGCAAGGTGTCGTGCGGAGCTCGGGGCCGTGCTTCTTCTCCCTGTTATAAGAGGGAGCAATGTACGCAGTTATATCCATCGCATTTCACATTACGTAACCATCCGCTCTGTTCACAATAGCCCCTTAGACTGTCCTCCAGCACTCAATCAACACTTCTGCTACCATATTTCAAATTCACATTGTTTCTTTTATCTAGACCGGGAGCCCTTTAACTTGTCTTCCTGAAAAGCATTATATTTCTTAACAAAACAATTAATTAGAAAAACTAATTGAATAACTTATCTTTCCTGTTTGAAAACTTTTCTTGGATACTGTTCATAGGGATATAGCAGTGATTTTCTATGGGTGTGCCACAGGAATTTTTAAAACATGCAACACCTGACTATTGAGTGAGCGCCACTGACCTTTTTCCCACTAGACTATCGAATAAAAATATGACAGCATCCAACACAACAATAACTGTCCAGTGTGAATGAATCAAAATTATACCTACCATATTTTTCGGACCATCAGATGCACCTAGGTTTTAGAGGAGGAAAATAGGAAAAATAATTTTTGAAGCAAAAAATGTGGTAAACTATTTAATAACATAAATAACATTCAGACTATAATTCAGCTATATTCAGACTATAAGATGCACCCCCATTTTCCTCCCAAATCTGGGGGAGGTACGTCTTATAGTCCAAAAAATATGGTATTTTTGTCAGCTCAACAAAAAATATAATATACATTTTTTGGTGTGCCACAGATTTTTAGTAATTAGTTTATATGTGCATGAGATGAAAAAAGTTGAAAATCACTGAGATATAGCATTGTGTTCAAGACATTCACAAGTGGCCCACTCTCTTTTTTCACACTTAAACTTGCCAGCGCTTTCCCCCACTCCAGGGACCGATCCCCTTCTCTGCAGTCTCGTGCAGCTATAGCTTCCTCTCTTCTCTGCTAAGTAAACTACTCATTCTTTAAGACCCAGCTCAAATAGCTCCCCCAGGTGAAGCCCGAAGCTCCTTCCCCACACAGCTTCTTTGTGTCCCCCTTGCTCTCACTGTCTTGCAAGGCTATGTAGCAGTGGTCCCCAACCTTTTTGGCACCAGGGGCCGGTTTCATGGAAGACAATTTTATCACAGACTGGGGTTGTGGGGATGGTTTCGAGATGATCCAAGCGCATTACATTCAAGCTCACCTCCTGCTGTGCAGCCCGGTTCCTATCAGGCCTGGACAGGTGTCAGTCCATGGCCCAGAGGTTGGGGACCCCTGTGTTAAGAGTACTTAATATGTCATATTTGCAGGATGTTCCTCTCCTCAGCAGTGTCCCTGATTGGGTCACTTATTACCATGTCACATTTCTGAGTGACATGACAGTGCAGGACAAGTGTTTGGGAAAGCAGGAGGAGGGAAGGATAGACAGGTGAGGGGAAGTGCTACACATTTCATACAGTGGTTTCCTATACTGACTGTGTATGGGGGAACCCAGAAAACTGGAATTTATGTATACTAATTGTGTATTTATTCTTATACGTTTAAACTTCTGTCACCTTCCAAGTACTCTCCATATGATGTACTACACCTATCAAGATGTTTATTTCCACTGCTCAAAACAACTTTTGAACTTGTTGATTTTTATGCCTGTTAGTGCTTCTGCCATTTTTTGTTTTGCCTCTTCCACATTGGCAGAATGTTTCCCTTTGAGGACTTTTTTCATCCAGGCAAACAAAAAAAAAAGTTGCTAGGGTGAGGTCTGGTAAATAAGGAGGGTAGGGCATGGGATTCATGCCGTTTTTTGGTCAAAAAACTGCTGAACACCCAGTGTGTTATGGGTGTGCTTGTATTGATAAATCACCCATCATGAAATGAGCAAATGCTTTGAAGAGTCTTCAAAAAAAATTCACTGAAGCTGAACGCTGCCTCTCACAACAATGCCAGCTAGTACACTGATTCGGATGGGTTTCTAGAACACCCACTTAGCAGGGCAAACCTGTACTACAAGAAGGTTATCCTCTAGAAGATAAGTCTGTTTTGGGGGTGATCCCCCCATATATGACTGTTGGGACACACATAAAAATATAGGTTATTTTTCTTTTCTTAATAAATGCTTATTTCATGTCTGTTGTCTCCTCTTGGTGAGTTGAGTGGGGCAATGTGGAAACCTTAGGGATCCCTTTGCAGCTTTTCACAAAAAAACTAAGTTCCTTATTCCCTGCCTTTGACATATTAAACCCTCAAGTAGAAGGGATACATATTTCTTCAAGTAGCAGGCATGCATAAGTCTTTTGAAAGGGGAAGAATAAAAGGAAAGGCAAAGAGAGATATATCATTTATATATGATAGCCAAAATCCTTTCCTTAACTCATGGAAAGTCTTTCTTCACTTTCCCACTCCCCTACCCCTGGGGAAAGAATGGAGAAGTCTCTCACCTCTTTTCAGAAGACAGCATGTGTTTTTTTCCCATGATAATTCCATGTGTTCTTGGTCCCTATTTGGGGATTGAAACAGAGGGAGAGAGTAGACATGTGGTCAGCAGTATTAATTTTTAATATACATTTATTTGTACCCCAAACTATGGGAAAGAGTTAGTGTGGTAAGTTCAAAAAGAATAATTTGGAAATCAGGCAGACTTCAATGTTAATGACAAGTCACAGAGCCTAATGTATAACAGGGCTCCCAATAATCATGTTGCAGAAACTTGACATTGCTCTTGGGAGATGCCTCGCCCAGTACATTTTACTTTTTTGTAGACATTATTTAGTTAGTTTTGGAAGAGAGTGTTCATGTTTGCACTATAAGTCTGAATCAGAAGAAGGATGGTGTTATTGAGAGGTAAGAGAACTGAATTTTGAGGTAAGTGATATCAAGGGTTCCCTTGAGCCTTCTGCGATGTTTGTGGAAGGGTTGTAATTCAGAAAAGTACTTCTGTGGATCAATAGGAAAATAAAAAAGAGTGCTTTTATTTCTCATTCACAATTTTGCTTCTTTTTTTTTTTTTTTTTTTTTTACTTTAAGACCTAACTGTTCTCACTACTCTCTAAAACCACTGGTGTTCTCTTTCTGCCTAGTTCACCTCTTTCTCCTCCCTTCCTACACCCCCAACCCCCAACATTTATGAGAGAGTGGTTCTGAGAGCAAACTCTCCTAGACAGGAATCGTTGGTGAGCCCTGCTGGCCTCTGACTCATTTTTCACTGCAGATTACCACTTTTCTGGCCTGGTGAGTGTGCAAGGGCAGCTCTGTGCCAGCTTTGAGGACTCTGCCACTCCGAGGAGTGAGCAAAGGCTCACCACCTTCCACTCTGGTGAGGCAGAGAGTAGGAGAGTGACCAGGGAGTGAGGGGAGTGCTTTGTCGGTGGTTTCCATATCTGTCTGCACAACAGAACCACCATGGGCTTTAAAACGCATAGTCTGAGGCTCTCTTCCAGTCATACTGAATACCTGTCTTTGGGCTGTGGCCCAGGGAGCCTTATTTTTAACGAGCGCCCCACATGAGTGTCAGAGTCCCAGCTCAGTCTCTGGGTGTAAACCTCTGTAGGAAAGGCCTGTGTAGCAAGAATGCAGTGGGAAGGCACCCAAATCCTGGCATTGTCGATGATTCTTATATGTGACCACCTAAAGTTATGAAGGAAGGACTATACATTATTTACTGGGTGATTTTGAATGTCTCAGGAAAAGATCTTTCTAAACATCTAATTTTTCTGGAGACTTATAGACTATATCTACAAACGGGCTTCTGCTCGCATTATGGGGATGGATTTCACCAACGGGCAGGCAGCCTAGATCACTGATGTAGAAACTTGGTGCCTGTCTTTGCACATCCAGCAGTACCTCCCTCAACGTCATTTCCCCTCTTTAAGCCATGTAAAGAATGAAAAGAATATTTTTTCTGTGCAAATTGCTGAAAAAAAGTTGAGAAATCAAGCTAATGGCTACAGAGAAATGATTGACCTCTTTCAGGACTTTTCTGTTTTGGCTTTATGAGGGACTACTGAGCTTCATTCCTATCATCCCAAGACATTCCCAGATAAAATTGGAGTTTGGCAGCAGCCACACTTCAGTTGCATTCTCACTTAAACTAGAACTTTGGGTATGGTTAGAAAAAGACACGGGAAGAAGAGTTAAACTTGCAAAGATAATTCATCTCTTCTAGGAGCTTCCTGTCCATTGCTGAGTTCTTATCTCCTCTTTCCACCAACACCTACTTACTTGGATCTTGGATCCTGGATTTTGACTTATTTTGGCAGTTTCCTGTGCATGTACTGTGGTTGCCATGGAAATGTGATCCAGCATGCTGCATGCTGTTTCATCTTCCCTCCCTCTCTTAATTTCTCTCCAGTCTTATACACCCACCCTAACCCCCTTTGTAACAGAAAACATCAAACACTGCATTTCTCTAAGCTATTTTGCTGCTCTCCCCTAGTCACATTGAGTGTGTTTTAACTTCATATTATCAGAGCAACCTGGTAGTAACTGAAAGAGAGGGAAGGAAATTCACTCTAAATTCCTCTAAATTATGCTAGGAAGCTCAAGAATTTAAGGGAATTCAGGCAGCTGTTAATGAAATTAACGTCCCTCTGCTTTCACAGGGATTAAGCCTTTGCTGAGGTTCAGAGACATTTATTAAGCACACATTTCTAATGTCCACCTAGACTATTGCTTTGTGTCCTGGAGTTATCTACAAAGGAGAAAGTCTAAACTCTCCTCGACTCTTAATTCCCCATCCATGAAATAATCACTTTGTTCATTGTCTGCACTGACTCATAGGCATCTCTGCAGATGTTGACATGCTGGGTTAGCAAGAGTTGGGCCAAATAAAGCGAAGATCTTAGTGTGAAAATCTGATATTCACTCTGACTTTCTCTGCTGCTCTTGTTGTGCTGTGCGAGGAGCTGGGGAGGTGGGAAAGGGTGAGAAAGGAATTTTGTATGTACTTAACCATATGAACATTGAGGAAAAAGTTATCACCCTCCCCCAATGATATTTTAATTTTTCTCAAAAATTGAAAAATACTAGAAAACAAATAACAAATTAATTCCCCTTTTGTTTTTCTGGTTTCTTTTTAGAAGACATTCTCATTTCAGTGTTATAAGTAAAGTGAGTTTTATTTTTCTCTGATCTTAATCTTACAAAGTGAATTTACATGGGTAAAGAACATCCAAATGTTATTTTTACATATATTTCAGAATTCCCCAATATTTTTATTTTTCAAACTTTAAAAAAAATCATTGCCAAAACCCTAATAGCAAGAAGTTTCATTTAATTTTCTTTCTTATGGAGTAAGATTTGAGTGAGCTGCATAATTCTCACAGGCAGACGCATTTTTATGGATAATGTACTGGGAAGAACATTCAAAGGGGCGTCATTTAAAAGGGGCCTTGGTAAGACTAAAGCCAACCCAACTTTTGTTTCATAGATTTTAGAAAAGGAAGATTACAGGTATGTGTTCTTTAGAAGTTATTATTTCAAAAAATCAATTACTGGAGGAGTCAGTTTCTTCCACAGGGAATTAAAACTCAATGCTTGTATCGGTACACAGTGCCAACTCTGTGTGTGTGTGTGTGTGTGTGTGTGTGTGTGTGTGTGTGTGTGTGTGTGTGTAAGAAAGCGAGAGAAGAGAGAGGCAGAGTGACAGAGATGGAGAGCGGGGTGGATGTGAGGGTGGGAAGTGAGAAAGCAGAGGAGAGGCTTTCAAAACTCGTCTTCTGGATGTTCAGAACAAACCATCAAGCATTTATCGAATACTTACCCCAAGCAAGGCATTAATTTGTATTCTGTAAAGGACAATAGAAGACAAGATTTGATTCGTACCTTCCAACAGTGTATTGTCCAGGGCAGAGGACAAGATACAGAAACACACGTACATTAGGTAACAAAAAGGTCAGGCCAACAATAAATGAAAGACTGAAATGCAGACTGGGGTTAGAATGGGCAGGAGGAGAGAAGAGGACAAGGGGGCCTTGAATGGACAAGAATGTGTAGATAAAGACTAAACTTTGATCTGAGCCCAAAGCATGAACAAAAGAAGGATTATTCTCAACTGAGAAAAAATGAAAAAGAGGCAGGAAAGTGCCAGTTAATGTTCAGGGGACAGTGAAGAAACCACTTGTTGTCAGCAAGGATTCGTATACAGGTCAAGAGAACTCCAAACAGAGGTGGGACCAGGCTGTGGAAGGCCTTGACTGAGGACTGACTTTTACTCTAGGTAAACCCTAAGAGATATTTGAGCGTTAGTTGCGCAGCACTAAGAAGTGTTATCGGAAGGCTAGGTGCAAGTAGCATTTAGAGGGTGGAGGGCAGTTGATAAAAGGCGGATCCCGAGGAGAGGACTGTTGCAGGTGCCTGGGTGTGAAGGAACAAAGGCCTGGTCTAGGATGAAAGTCGTGGGGTAGGAAGGAAGGGACAAATGCAAGAATTGTTTTGTAAGAACAGGAATATTTGGAGGGCCTTGTTAGGCATGGGAAACTAAGAGACAGAAGGTATCAGGGATACCTGGGAGATTTCAAAACAAAAGGAATAAAGCCAGTTAGTGTTTACTGAGTGCCCAGTATGTCCCAGCGCCATTCCAAGTCCTTGGTAAATATTAACTCAAGGAGAGAGGGAATTAGAACGTCATCTATTTTGAGGGGAAACATAAAGCAAGCCCAGTTCCAGCACTAAGAATTTGTAACCAGGGAGAAATGCAAATAGTAATCGCTAGCATGGGATGGAAATGAGGGATGAGAAAGAGGTCAGGACCACAGGCATAGAACTGGGGCTCACCCACTTCAAGAGAAAGCTGGTTTCCCGAGAATGGCTGAAATGAACAGAAACCTGTACTGAATTTTGTTAAAAACCTCAAATAAGGGGAAAAAATAAATAACAGCAACCAGCAAAGAAGGTAATGAAAGTAAATCATAGATGAAGGAGAAGAACCAAAATAATGTAGCATGGTGGGGCCTAGAATGAAAGCATTTCCAGAGGAAGGAGATGTTCTCCTGTGTAAACCTATGAAGAGATCAGCAGGATAAGTACCAAGAAAAATCTGTGTATTTGATTGTCCTTGTCATGAGGGCTCCCTTATCGAGGGTAGTTGAGAATTGATTGTAGCTCCAAAGAAAAACTTTAATACTGTATTTTAAGTCCAGAGAGAGCTTGAATATTATGTGCCAAACCAAGGTAAACCTTTTTCCAATCTTAACTGAGCCAAATAAGTATTCTAGCTCTTGTGGTCTGCCTCTAACAAGAACTCCAAGAATATAGTCCTAGACTTTTATAACTGACTTTCTCCCCAAGTGTGACCTGAGAATTAATTCCTCTGTAAGAGTAGTCAAGCTTACTGCTTGTGGTGTGTCTCCTGTTTTCTTATAAGGCAAATTAATTCCATTTCTTCACTTTTTAGGGGTTAGTGCCATGAAATATGACAGGTCAACAGCCCCTGGGGACAAGAGTTCTTTTGTTATTCTGTGAACGCATCTCCTGACTGCCAGTGTGCCTCCAGGCTTTCTTGGGTCTGTAGCAAGCCTGTGGGTTTCACCAGCTTCCCTGGAGACCTCCCTATAATGCCAGCATTAGGGATAATTAAAAACAAATGATGGACTGCTGGTTGATGATATAAGTAATGATTAAGAGCCCAGGCTCTAGAGCCACTCGTATCCAGATTTAGATTTGAGTTTTATCAGGTCAGAAGTTTGGGACTTCTTTCTTTCCCTCTCTCATGACCACAGCTTCTCTTGACAACGTTATTCTTAGTGAGGCAGCAGAACGGACTCTAGAATGACTCAGTATTGAATGGGACCAACTCCCAGTGCCACAGACCGTGGGCTTTCATTATAATATGCTCTATTATTTTATAGCATTGCTGTGAGAATTTAAAATAATGCAAACCTCTAGAACAGAGTTTGGCATGTGCTCAATATACATTGTTATAGGTGTATGTAAAAACGAAAACATTGTTATAGTGTTTTTTTTAAGCAACCCAGAGCAAAAATATGACTTCCAAGCAATTTCACTTTTAGGCCAGAAAGCTATGAGATTAATTTACCTTGGGGAGACAAAACTCTGAAAAAGGGGGAAAATATCAATCAGCGTATTGTGTACATAATGCTAAACTACAGCTGACATTTTAAATGATTTGACTGGTTATAAAAATGTGGCTCGTAGGAGCAGCCAGATCATTTTCTTTTTCATTCATATTGTAAAGATGAATTTATAACCAAGAAGGAGAAGTCAAAGCTATGCCAGAATTTTAAAGCTCTAAGAGTGGTGGCGCATTGCCAAATTACGAAGCAACCTGACTTCGTCGTGGGCATGCTAAGTTTGACCGGGCATCAGAGCATTCAGGTAGAATGGTCTACTCAGAAATACCAGGCTGAAGGCCAGGGAAGAGGTAGGCTTCTGATGGAGACTTTGGCGGCTTTGGTGTGGAGGTGACTGTTGAAGCTATGGCTGTGAGTGAGATTTAGAGGGAGAGCGTGGAAGTAAAAAACTGAGTCGTCGAGTGTCCTGATATTAGGGAGTTTTAAGCAAAATCGAGAGGAAAGGAGAGAGAACTGGCCTGTGAAGTAGAAGGAGAACTACAAATTATCCTACTTTAAACAACAAATATACAAGGGTAGGGAGGGTTGCTGAAAACTTGGGAGGGTCAGCTCTTAGAAGCTCTATAGTGTCAAGGAGTACGCTGATGGAGCAAAGGCTACTGACTTTATTTCTGTTGACTTTGTCTTGATTATCAATGACCTTGTAAAAATGGTTTCAGAAGAATGATAGAGGGAAAAGGAGTGAGCTCTGGTGAGGAAATAGGGGCATCAGGTGTCAGTTACATTTTTTTAAATAGCAGTAAGAAGAGGTCGAAAATGGACTTAACTTCTCACAGTTGGAAAATAAATCTCTTTGTGACCTGCCCTGGTCTACAAAGAGTTAATGGTATAAATGCACAGTGATTTCAGAAGCCTTAAAGATCATGTTTCCATGGAAACATCAACCTACAGAGAGAAAAAGATCTAGGATTCCCTGACAAAGGAGGAACAGCAGAGTTCTAGCCCCCACACAGTACAGCAGGGAGAGATGATTACACGTTGCTTCAGCTTCCCTGTGAAGATGCGGTTGGGTTCATGGTGCTGTCCTCTTGAGGGCGGGGAAAGAGGGGAATGTGTTTGCTTTAAAACACTCTTGCCCTCACCTCGCTTTAAAACCTGACTCAAAGGTCAAGCCCATTGTAGAATACCAGGAAAGACCAATGGGTATCCTTGAGTAGCTAACTACAACTCATTAAATACATGAACAAACAGGTTTGACTTCCCCCTGACCTCTGTATTCTAAGCTGGTCTAGAAACATGCCATAAAGTATCGTGATCTAGAGCAACACTTAAACAAAAACTCTGGAAACGTAGGATGGGTGTTTGACCAGCACCTTTGCGCTATGGTTTCCATCTTGGTGTATTCTCCTTGATTAAATATACATTTTGTCTGACTGTTTTCAGGCTGATGATACCCTTTTTACTACTGACTAGTATACAGTTCCTGCATCTTCACACCCAACCATACTTTTAGGGATTGGTCCTCTCACTGACCTTCAGCCCCAGAAAGCTGTTCTCCAGACTGTGCTACAGGAGCCACGTTAACAAACTCCTTGTTGCTAACTAGTTTTCCTGACAGTCCACTTCCTCTATTTCCATGTTGTATTCTACTCTGCAGCTGGGATGCATCTGTGTTTTGTTCTATTGGTCTTTCCTTGGACCTTAGACTCAAGAAATTTTATTTCCTGTGTGAAAGGGCTTTAGTCCTGTCACAGGTGTGGCTCATGACTAGATTTTTGGAGACAGGTGTTTTTTTGAATGAGTCAACAGCCTTCACCACTCTTTGTCTTGCATCTGTAGCATGATATAATTGTGAGATGCCCATCTCCCCGAGAGACATAATCTTCACCCAGGCATCCTGAGTCTTCTGTCTGTTGGAAACTGTCCCCTGTCTCTAGAATATCTTTCCTCTTTGGACTTCGTCCTCTTACATTCAATATAAATGCTACTAGAAGTCAATTCCTCATAATATGCACTCGCAGTCCCTGTAACTGAAGACATCTCACTAAGTCATTTGTTCACCTCTTTCGCTACCCTGTAGTAGAGCTGTTGGAGGGAATTGTGAAATTAAGCATATGGTAGCTGCAGAGGGTGTAGGAGCTGTGAGGTATTGCCAGTGCATTGATTTCGTTGATTGCCTAAGGCATAAGAGAGAGTAGAGAAGGGCTCCAGTATAGGGAAGAACAAATTAAGAAAATTGGAGAAAGGTCAAAAGGGAGAAAAAAGCCACCTTATTCATTTCGCTTGAAGTCATGCTCAGATCACTTTGTCTAGACCAAGGGTTTCTTGGGTGTACAGGGTGTGGCAAAAGTAGCTTTACAGTTGCAAGTATGCAAAACACAGAGTTAATTCTTGTATTATTATTTTTTAATTATTGTATTATTTTCCATACAGACAACTGCAAACTGACTTTTGCCACACCCTGTATATGTCCACCATTTCTTTCAGTAAGCCTGAAAACTCACAAGAAGGAAGAGGCTTCCAGTCTAAGTTGAATGTCCTAGAGAAATCTTTGCCAGTCATTGTTTGACTGATTTTGGCTTAACCCCTGAGTAGCATTGCAAGCCCATGAGCTAAAATGGGTTTCAGAGAGGCAAGTCTTCACCTTATAATCATTAGTAGGCATCAAAAAAGAAATATCAGTGTACTCAGTGATCAGCCTTGGAGCTCTTATGGCATTTTCTCTGGGAAGGTCCCACCGCTCAAATCTGGATAGCCCTACACCGGGCTATACTGCAGCATATTGAGCAGCTGATCTTTGGAAGAGGGTTTTTACTCAGTGCTTTTAAAAAAAGAAAGTGATTTTTAACTTATGTACAGCGTGGGAATATGAATTTAAAAGGAAAAAAAATCCAGTGGCAATAACATTATCCAGAAGAATTACTTGGTTCCTCACCACTGAGGAGTTTCACCTGTCTAACTGCCTCTAGAAAATAGGTTTCCCGTAGCACCTGAGCAGGTTTTGCTCCCAGCAGAGGCAGCTGAGGCTGTGGGCATGAGAATAAGGAGGGCTCCTTTTCCATCACTGCATTGTACGCATAGTTCCCTGAATGAGAAACAGCTTTGGTGTTCGGCACACTTGATTAATTGGCATCAAAATGCGGAATCACTAATTCCCTAAGGAACACACAAGATAAGTGTGCCCCTCCAAAGAATTTTAAAGAGAATTACATAGTGTTTAAAGCAGGGCGCTGGGAGGTCAGAATGGGGGTCATTTGGAGGAGTCATTTATTCTAGACTAAAATGATGGGGATATGAGCTCATCTTTCGCCTTCCTCAGGAAGTGAACTTTATATTGAAGTAGTATGATTAAATGATTCCCCACTGCAAGATACCTTACAGAGGTCACTAATCATAGTAGAAAAAACAAATGTTCCCAAGGTTTAATAGTTCGGAATACTGTGGGAATGAGAGGTCATGTGTGGTCTGGTAGTCCCCCTTCTCTGCAGGGGAGAAGTTTCAAGATGCCCAGTGGATGCCTGAAACCACAGACAGTACCGAACCCTATATATGTTTTGTCGTATGCATGCATACATACCTATGATAAAGTTTCATTTACAGATTGGGCACAGTAAGAGGTTAACAATAATAACTAATAATAAACTAAACAGTTGCTACAATGTAGTGTAACAAAAGTTACATGAATGGCTTTTGAGGCCATTAAGTAAAATAAAGATTCCTTGAACACAAGCCCTATGATACCATGACAGTCAATCTGATGAGTGCGGTGGCTGCTGTAAGTGACCAATGACATTGACACTATTTACAACCCTGGGTGAAATGGAATAGGATGTTGCAAAATTTTATCATGATACTGAACACTGTGTGCAATTTAGAACTTATGAATTGCTTATTTCTGGAATATTTCATTTAATATTTTGGATTGAGATTGACCATGGATAACTGAAACCACAGAAAGCAAAACTGCAGATAATGAGGTAGGGGTAGGGCTACTGTATTATGGAAAAATGAAGATCCAGGAATTGAGAGACTTGCAACCAAAGAGTTGGCAGCATCTCTCCAGGCCTCAGTGTGTTCCGCTCCAAATAAGAGAGGTTAGACTATGATCCAAAAGTTCCTGCAAACTCTCACATTCTCTGAGATACAAATGATACCAAAAAAAAAAAAAGGCAATCACAACAGCAATAGCAGCTAAAAATAAGGCCCGTTATGCATAGGTGTAGGTAAGTGCAATTTGAAGACTTCTATGTACACAGAATCATTTAATCCTCACCACTACCCTATGAGATAGGTACTATGATCGCACACACATTTTATGGTGAAGAAACTAAGGCTAAGAGAGGTTAAATAACTGGCAAGATGACACAGCTTCCGAGCGGCGGATCAAGGGCTTGAGCAGAAGCCCCTGAGTGTCCTGGCTCTTCATTTTTTTTTTTTTAAGATTTTATTTATTTATTTTCAGAGAGAGGAGCGAGGAGGGAGAAAGAGCAATGTATGGTTGCCTCTCACATGGCCCTCACTGGGGACCTGGCCCGCAACCCAGGCATGTGCCCCGACTGGAAATCGAACCGGGACCCTCTGGTTCCCAGTGAGCTACACCAGCCGGGGCTGTCCTGGCTCTTCTTATGCACCACACTCCACTGCCTGTTGTCATTGTTGTTCTATTCGTGTTTAATATACTGCATTCCTCTCCTCTTTGCTTAACTTATTCTATTTTTCCCTTTTATTTTCTTTCTGTTCACTTCTCACCACTGAGCATTTTGAAGCATTTCCAGACCTTTTCATTCATTCGTGTGTGGTATATATCTCACTAATGAGAACAAGATTTTGGGTTTGATCCCACATAGACCTATAGGTCAGCTCAGAGGAGAATTGGTTCCTGGCCGTAGCCTGCCACATTGACCTCATTTGTTGAAAGGGTACAGATGGGTAGCTTTGAGGACATCACAGCTGCTGGCAGAGCCACTCAGAATGCTCATTGATTTAGCATCTTTATGGAGGAAGGTTGATATACTTTACCGTCTTATATTCAAGCAGAGATTGTTGAACAGAGACAGTACTTCTCTCTGTTCTTGCCTTTCAGATAAAGGTAATTCATAGCATTCAGTCATGAAACAGAATCCAGGTAGTAACTCTCAGAAAATTTTCATTGTGAGGCGTAGGGTCACGAGAAGACTCTTCCCTTGGAGTAGATGGTGCACTGACTGACACATGACCATTTCCCCTCAGACGAAGGCAGTGCAGCCGAGACTGCTAAGGAGCCAGTGCGCAATCTCACTGGCAGCGGGGAGAGGAAGTATATTAAATTTATATGTCAGTCTTCAAGATATTTTAACATCTAATTAATTTAACACTGAATTTAGAATTTAAATAACTAAGATATGGACCAGCCCAAACATGAACCTTTTATGATCTGCAAAGAATTATTTCATACCCCAATAAATTAATGGTTTAAATACAATTTCAGAGAAAAACTTTTGCCCACTGGAAGACAAACTATTTTTAACATGCCTCAAGTAATTCTAAATCAGTATTACAACCTGCTCTTTAAGTTAGCTTTTCCTGAGGTTCTCTACTAGGTATCATTTTGAAAAAATAAGGGAAAAGGACTGCATGTGACAGCTTAGGGAAACTGTTATTTCAAATTGTTTTGCTCAACAGCATGATTTAATATTTTTATATATGACATTATATGTCAAAGGAAACTTTTGAAATGTCTGCAAATCCCTTTTTCTTAAGAAGAAAACTGTTGTTGGCAAGAATAATTCACGTGCCTTGGAGACATTACCACGTAACTTTTGAACTTGTGGATCAAGGATTTGCACAGAGGTGGTCTGAATGCAGCCTCCTTATTCTTAAATTCCACGCTGCACCGACGGCTGCTGCTCCCGCCGGTGGTGATGATGGAGGGTGTGTGTGGCTCACACTGCGTTCCTTTCCTCTTCCAGTAACTTATTTTTTTTCTCCTTATTTTCTTTCTGCCAGCAGTTTGGGGGCATTGCGTATGTCAGTCATTTCAGTGTAGGATGTCTTACTAATGAGATGTTTCTTCTGGGTTTGATCTAGAAGAACCCATTGGTAAGTCCAGAGGAGAACCATTTCCTGCCACACTGACCACATCACACTGGATTGGTCATTTCAGGTGCATTTTAATAATTATGAATTTCTAAGTTGGGGGAAAATTCAGAAATTTCTATTTAGTCTATCAAACTGTAATGTTGAATATCTAATTTTTAAATATCTTTACCTCTTTCCCCCAGTACTGGTCTCTAATCAGGGAGCTTTTAAATGATTAAAGTCCACTATTTCTAATGCTGTAGGAAATTGTTTCTACTCTTTCAAGAGAAATCATTTACACAAAAATAGTAATTTCTTAAAGGAGACCAGAGAAAGATATTTTGAAAAAGTTGTGGTTTTACCATTCAGATGATGGAGTCTAATAATGTAATAGCCATAGTATTAGCCAAGTGAAATGGAGAAACAGAGGGCATGTCAAAGGAGCATCTCTATACTTCCCTCATCGGGCAAGTAAGACGGTATTTTACAGATGAGGGTGCTGAAGGCTTTAAAAGGCAAGTGACACACCAAAGACACAGTTATGGAGTTGCAGATTTTCAGAACTAGAAAATTATAAGCAAGGGTCAAGAATTCAAGTCTCCTGCCCGGGAACTGTGTTTCCTTATTACTTTGCTCTTAATAACTGGAGGATGGAAACTGGGAGCCATGAAAAATTTCACCATTTGTGAGGCATGGCAGCGAGTGGACAGAATGCTGCACTGGGGTTCAAGACCCTCAGATCATATTCCCAGCAAAGCAAAAAACCCTTTTGGACATCCTCTGCTTTATCGAAAACAAAAGGATTGGAATAAGTGACTTATTTCTCTTATACCACATTAACAAACATTAATAAAAAAAAATCTAGTGCCTTGTAAAACTATGGCCAAATGAGTGTTATTGGCACGAGGGCTCTTGGTTTGCTGGGAAAATTCTGGCAGAGATCTTTGGGACACCTCCCACACAGGGCATACTACAAATCATTGCTTTAGGCATCAGTGTGGTGCAGTGGGTGAGTTCTGAGGGTCACGGGCAAAGTCAAAGAGGCACAAGGGCTTTTTACCTCAGCTTGACCCCATTAAACCCACTGGAGGATGACTTTGGCCATATTAAACAAATGTATTGGCTCTGAGCCTGTCGGGGTTCTGTGGCTCTTAACAAGCAGGAGTCAAGCAGGAAATCAGATGGATTTTATTTTCTTCAGTCTGTACTAGGGATCTACATAGTCCAGGGCATGTGTGACATGAGATTGCTAAAATGCACCTCTGGGGCTCTGCAAAACTAATTTCAGTTCACTTACTGATGGAGCAAAAAGCACTGAACTGAAAATCAGAAGACTTGAACTCCAGTCCTGAACAGGCAGGTCAAGATTACCTTGGAGAATTGGGTAGCGTTGTAGGGCCTGTTTTCTCCTTTCTGAAATGAGAGTTCGCAGTAGTTAGTTTCTAAGTTTTCTCCTAGTTCTAGCAATCTGAGATTTTTGTAATATTAGAACTTTATGAGACAGGCCATCAGATTTTTTGTGGGTCAAACTACATCCCAGAGACAAGTCGAATACTATTTTTTACATACCAAGCCCTGATGGGGCTTTTGGGGGATTAGAGCATTATGGATAGAGTTTCTGAATTTGGCTGCCGCTTGAAGCTAGGCTTCCTGATTGCATACTTGAGGATAACATTTAAAGTAAAACAAAAGAGCTGTGGCGTCTCTTAATCTTGTAGTTTAATCCTTTACTGAGGATTTACACATGGGAACTTTAAGGTTCTAATTAATATTCAGAATTGACGAAGTGCAGTCAGATCCAAAAGCGGTTGGGTAATTTCATGTCTTATGGAAAGTTAAATTGATTAATATCACCACTTGACCTAGCTTATCCTCCATATGTGGAAGGCATTCTCCATCCCTCCATTGTGTTCATGGGTAATTGAGTTTTGTTAAATGTAATCATCACACTTTTGCTGAAATCCAAAATGAGGCAAATACTCAAATCATGCTTATATATTCTTTTTCTGAATCTTTTTATTATATAACTTTATATTTATATTTTATATCGTTTTTATTCATTATTTTATGTGATTATCACAACAGCCTTATCTGATAAATTGGAGTTCAAAATGGTGTTTCTAGTTTAAAGAGGAAAAATTGAGGTTCAGGTGTCAAGGTCACATGTTTAGGAGTGACCACACGCCTAATTATTTTTTTCACATTTTTCATTACCAGTGAATGGATAGTTTTGTTCTGGTATTCAAAGGGCATCCTTGCTTGAGGCAGGTGGACATTTGTAAGCTCCTCACTAATAGCTCAATGTTGGCATGTCAGAAGAAATTACTCAGAAAAAACACAATGTGAATGATTAATCTATATAGTGCTGCAGGATATCAATAATTAAAGGATAGTTTGGAGAAGAATATTTTCTATATTGTCATAAAATTTTAAAAGTATTTTTGATAAGTGTAAAATATGTGAAAAGTGCCTAGGTGAAATAAAATGAACCTGTAGAGCTGGAAGGTGAAAGAGAAACATTTATAAGGAAAATCAGAGGTATCTGGAGCAGAGATAACTAAAGAAATTTAACTATAGAGCAATTGCATTGCCCATTAGTGTGGTTTATTTTCTCAAAGTTTGAATTTCTGAACTTAGGCACTGAATTCAATGCTGTCCCCTTCAGAGAAATCATCCTGAGATGCTGTACACGTATTCCATTCATGCTGCCTATTCAATTATTTTTGGAACTTCTCTTTTATAATTGCCTTCTGAAATGGACACTTTATTTAAAACACCATTAAGAATATTTAAAAGAAAGTCAGAATTATTCAGAGCAATGGAGATAAGTTATTTCTCTCCTTCCATCTTCCCTCTTTCTCTCTCTCCCCTCTCTTATTATCCTTCCCTTCCTCCCTCTCTCTCTCTTTTCCCTTCCTCCCTCTCTCCCTCCCTTTCTTCCTTCTTTCTCCCTCTCCCTTCTTGCTTGCTTTCTTCTAAAAAAAAGATGACACTAAATTTTTTGTGTGTCTCGTAAACCTTCTCAAGACTCCTAGAAATTATTCTAAGCAATGCAATATAGTAGTAACAACATATTTTTCAAGTTATTATGTTGGGTACTCAAACCTGTTTTTTTTTAATATTTTTTATACTTTTATAATTGTACTCCCTGAAATGAATGATGCAAGGCTTTGGTTGGAGTGTTGAAGTCATTGAAAACTATAGGAGACATGGGCTTGAGCAAGCAGCACCGAGTAAGAGATGAGGAGTAGTGCAGGGTATGGAGCAGATGTGTGCCATGTGGAACATTTGGGTTGAATTAGGGATGCTACAGTTTTATCTATTGGAAATGTCCCGAGAGAGCAGTCAATGGGAGGCAACTTGAAGCCATAGCATATGATAACTACATGAATGAACTGGAGATATTAAACACTATGTACCATATGAGGAGCAAGGTGGCATGGTAGAGAGGACATGGGTCTGGGAATGTGGCTTAAAATGTTATTTCTGCTTGTATTTAGCTGTGGAACATTGGGCAAACAATTTGACATCTCTGTGCTCCAGTTTCCTTGTCTATGAAGTTGAAATTATGCTTAAATGAGCTTAAGGTTTCTTCAAAGATAAACATTTATTTTATAAGGGATACATGATAAATGTCTTTAAATACTTCAAGAGCTCTCATGTGGAGGAGAACCAGGATTAAGGGCTTGCAGGCAACAGTAAGATGCTCCCAAGCTTGGGGGTAGAAGGTAGAGTGATAAACTCCCCATTAGTGGGAGTATTCAAGAAGAGCAGAGAGGCCCAGTTTTATGATGCTGTAGAGGGGGAGTATAAGCTGCAAGAACTAGTAAGCTAGCTGCTTATGTAGGTTTCTTTGAATTCTGAGATTCTGAAAATCTGTACTCTTTGAGATCTTCAGGGTTCTTCATGTTTGCATTTATGAAGCTACACAAGACCAGAGAATGAGAGGCTTAAAAATCCCAGGCAGCCCCAGAAGTGAGAAGTGGTCCGTGGGAGTTTGGCTCATGATGCCTAGTCATCCTTATCATTGCCTAAAGGATGTGCATCCTACCAACTTTGTTGCTTAACCTAATGTAACCTGGAAGAGTCGAAGAAGAGTCTCACAGTTTCACTGAATGAGAAGACATAAAATAGGAACCTTTAAGCTGCCTCCTGATGCTTTCCTCTTCTCTCCTGTAATACAGTGTTAGGAAATCATTGTTGGTCACATCTCAGCCCTTCAGAACCTTCGGGGCAACGACAAGATACCCTTTTGCTTCTCAGCAGAGACACATCTCACAGTAGCATCAGGCCCAAGGCTCCGGAATAGCATGTCTCGTGGACACAGAGCTAATCAGTATTGATTCCTTGGGCCATTATGGTAAAGCGACATTAATTACCGTCAGCACAGTTGCACTAATTTGGTTGTAATGAGCACGCCTGTGGGAATTCCCAATGAGGGAGATCTTCATTAGATCAGAGCGGCCAACAGGGTAGACGGGGTGAGTGGGAGGTGCAGGTGTTGTGGAGGAAGAAAATTTCATTGGTCTGACTCTGGTTATTTCCAGAGTTTCTGCTAATTTATGAGCTTATGTCTAGACCTCTCTGTGAAATGTCTCTCCCTTGTTCTCTCTCTGCCCCCGGTATTTTCTATTCACTATACGCAGGGCAATAACCCTGGTTTCCAGAATGCATCTTGTGGAACCAGATCCCTGACAGCTGGACTCATCTTGCATCTCTTAGAAGTATGGGCTGGGCAGGATCTTAGCAAAAGATTAAAAGCTTGTGCGTGTCTCTAGGAGGGGGAGATCCTAAGCTCCAGTATGCCACCTTACTTAGCAGAAAGTTGTCTTGGTCCACTCCAACTTTCTTTTCTAGTTTTTATCATCGCTGCTATTTTATCCACCATTTTAAAACAAATTGTTAACATAATGAGGGTTTCCTGTGCACCAGCCCCATGGCAAGTTATCTCATTTAAGCCATATAAACCTAAGAAAGTAGGTTTCTTTATGACCCCATTTATTTGTGGATAGAGAAAAAGAGTGATGTTCAAAAGGCTAAGTAATTTGCTCAGTCATAACTATAGACTAAACTCCAGCTTGGTGCCCTTATTTTAAATTATTATATTATCTTCTCGTATTATCACTATTACATGAGAACTCGATGGCTCTGTTGAGCCATCAGATGGGAGCTCGAGAAGCACCCCGTTTCACACGGTGTTTGTGTATCTGTCTGTGTGTCCATCTCCACCCGCCTTTCTCTTTGTCTCCCTAGCTTGTTCTTGACATCCCTTCTTCGTGCTTTTAACCTTCCTTTTTATTTTATCTTCACAGGTATCTGATCAATGTCACTTTTGAGGGGAGGAATCTGTCCTTCAGCGAAGACGGCTACCAGATGCACCCGAAACTGGTGATAATCCTTCTGAACAAGGAGAGGAAGTGGGAGAGGGTAGGACATGTCTTTGGCAATTCTTGAGCACACTGGACGGGTAGGGGTGTAAAATTTTGCAACACATGAACTGAAAACAGTTTCTTGGTTGCGGTCTCTGAGGCAGGGAGCAAGAAGTCAGTATGTTGAGAACACAGGAGAAGCCATGTCTCAAACTTATATCTTCATTTTCTTGCTATGCTGGTTAATCAAGAGATTATGTTCTTATGTATTGCCATTTTATTGGTTATGGTGTTGTCTGAATCTTAACTTTGTTTTAAGGGAAGATCACACATGTACAACGTAACACAGTTTGGTGAAGAAACTATCAGTGGTACGATTTACAAGTTGTGTCCTACATGGTATACTGGGGAGGCCTAATTTTTGCACAGGCAGGTGTGGATTTACTGTGATTGGAGGCTTGTCAGGCCGGGGTCTTCTCAGGATCTCTCCCACGGCCAGCTGATCATAGTATCTGATCTGCTGCCATTAGAATTAACTTCTGTCAGTGCCAGACTGCCTGGGTTTAATTCCCAGTTCCCCTACTCACTAACTGGTCTGCCTAGAACCTTGTACAGATCTCTTAACTAC
This sequence comes from Micronycteris hirsuta, assembly GCA_004026765.1. Lineage (NCBI taxonomy): Eukaryota > Metazoa > Chordata > Mammalia > Chiroptera > Phyllostomidae > Micronycteris > Micronycteris hirsuta. The sequence goes on along the minus strand of PVJI01000222.1, from coordinate 292,926 downwards.
TTGTGCCTCCAGTTCCTCATCTATAAAGTGAAAATAATAATAGCACCCATATCACAGGGTTGTTATGAAGATTAAATATGTTATTATATGCAAAAGACTTTAAAAGGTGCCTGGCACATGGTAAGCGCTCCATAGGTATTAGCTTTTATTATTATCCCAGATCCCTCATTAAATACAAATGTTGCTGAGAATAATGCCATCACTCAGTGTGTTTTGTGGGGCACTGGCCCCTTGAGATGCTTTGCTGAAAAATGGTTCTGCAGATAAATAAAGTTGGGAGATGCTACCTACTCTTTCTCATTCAGAGAGATTCTCAAAACATATTAGAATTTGAAGGTTCAGAGGTATTTTATATCAAAGAAACATTTAATCTTATTCAATTTAGCAATTCCCAAAATTATTTTAACATAGCACCTCTTTGTTCCTGAAATTCATATTCTGTGAAACACATCAGGAAACATTGATTTAAGGCAATTTCTACCGACTCCATGGGCCAATTGGCTGAGAACAGGCTTTCAGATGTCAGCATGACTCTGACTAAGATGGACACCAAGCTATGTATTTCTGGAGAGAGTAGCTGGGAAACAGAGGCCAGAGATAAACTTGAAATTCATAGCCTTGTCTCAGAGAACCCTAGATAGGTAGTATGTGATGCTCACCTGTGGAACGGGGCCTATGTGGCTCGGGTAGTAGAACCTAGGACCTCATTCTTGAAAGACATCCATCTGTCAAGTTGTTCCTCGTTTCAGGGCACAGCATAAGGCTTGCGCTCTGCCTGGTGTTCTCGATTAAAGTTGCCCTCCTTCCTCTGAGTTATCACTTGTTCAGAAATGGTTGTTCACTTGGCTCCTGCTCTGCATCCCAATCAAGCCACTCTTCACTGCTGCTGTAGAGACAAAATAATCTAAGACATGAGCTGGGACCCTCACATACAGCAGGCACTTCTGCATATATCCAGAGGAGGAGTTATTAATAACTGAGGCCTCATGCGTGGATCAGAAGGCATCCAGCTGGTGTAGCTTTTGTGCAGTAGACTCATGATTACTGTCTCAGGTATGGGGCATCTCAAAGTATCCTTTCTTAAAGAGACACCACATACTGTCACTTGTGCTGCCTTCTCTTATTTAGGCTGGAATCTGAGGCCTGTGGTCTCCACTCCTTTCCAAAACTAGATCCTCCTCCCTGGAATTTGGATCCCCTCTCTCTTTATCAATTCTACCTTTATTCTAGTTCTTGAATTTATTCCTTACCTTTTATGTGACCGAGGAACAATGTGATGTGCCTCGCTGTCCTTGATGCCTGCCTTTGTCCATTCAGATCCGTCCTAAACACGGCTATAGAACAGGCTTCATAAGGTACAATTCTGATTATGTTCTTGTTTTTCTCCCCAAACCCACTCAAAGCTTCTGTGGTTTATGGATTGGGTCCAAACTGTATCTATTCTTGCATTTAAGGCTCTGATCTACCTTCTAACTCCTGTCTTTCTCTTCTTAATCTCCCATCTCATCATTACGCTATCTGGGACTCCTCTCCGTTCTGAGAGCGTGCCCCTGTACATGCAGCATGTCCTGAGGTTTCTTTTTTCCTGGGATGAATGGTACACTTACGCAAATCGTAACCCTCCTTTGAAACCCGATTAAAATGTCGCTGTCTCCTTCCCTGATGTTTGACTAAGATTGAATCTCTCACTCCCTTGTCCCCTGTGGCTTTTGTCCCTACCTCTGTTGTCACACTCGTCCCATCTACCTGTGTTGGAGCTGTGTGTGTGCATGCTTCCAGAGGACAGAGGCTGTGTCACTTATTGTTGTGTCCTCACAGCGACCTGGAAGAGTGTGATGCATAGAGCAGTTCAATAAATATGTGTCGAGTAAGTGAGAACCATTACATAATACAAGAGTCTAAAATCCATCATTAGGAATGCAAGTTTATGCTATTATCCTTGATACTGTAGCTGTTCTTTTATTATTATTATTTTTTTTGGTGGGGGGAAAATAAGATCTTTTTGTAGGTTGAAATTTCTAATATGCTAAGGGAATTTATTATTTAAAGAAATTATGTTGTTAATCATTTTGCAAAACATGTTGGGAGGGGCTGAAATCACAGAATAGAACGTTTTCATGCCGACCTGGTTAAATCAGGGAGCTCTGCTGAAGAGAGATCTCTGGTGCTCACTGCGTTCACCAAGCGCGCAGCCCCCAGGCTTGGAAGCCATGGCTAGGGCTCACTTGTGGGCAGGAAGGGGTGGCAGGAGCCAGGCACAGCTCCAGGGCATGTCTGAGAGGTGGTGAAATTGCACTCTGGGAAGTTGTACCTTTTCTTCCACTGTTACCCTGGCCCCAATGCTCTTCTGCATTCTCAGGATTCCCAATACCACTCCAGAAGTTACCCCCTTGCCCAGGGAAGATATAGTGCCTGTGGATTCCAGAGAGGCAGGTAGCAGGGTAGAATTTTACAGTGAGGAAATGGGCCCTGGGAAGATAACTTGGGGTGGTGAATACACAAGACGGTGTATAGATGGTGTGTTGAGGAATTGTGCACCTGAAACCTGTAAATTTTGTTAACCAGTGTCACCCCAGTAAATTCAATGAAAAGGGAAAAAAGAAGATAAGCAGAGAAGGAATCTAGATTTGTAGAAGAAACATGAGCTGAGAGACTGGACTCTCAGTCATACTAACTAGCTGTGTGACCTGATCTTTTCAGTTTTCTAGGTTGTTCTTTTTTTGTGTCTAAAATCATCACATAAGAGTAAGACCATTTATAGGGTCCTTTCCAGCTCTACCTTCTAGGAATACGAATCCACGTTGTAAATAAGTAGGTGCTTGGAATGAAATTGGGATGACCACTGCAGCATACGAAGGAAACTAGAGTTTGTTTTTGAGGACGATCGCTCCCAGGGCACATTTGTCATTCTCGCCATGTAGATCCATGCTACCTCCTCAGAAGGCCCCCTGTTGACCCGAGATAAAGTAGCCGCCCGGTCACTCTATCACGACAGTCTATTTTAATTTTCTTCAGCATACTCATTATCTGATGTGTGCTTATTTGCCTGCTTGTTTGTTTATCGCTTGTGTCTTCACACCAGGATGACACTCCATGGGAGCAAGGACCTTGTTCTTGCTTTCTATTCTTCTTATGCTTAAGAAGAGTGTACACTCAAAAGATAATTGTTCAACAAATGAAGAATCCGTATGCTTAGGAGATTTAGAACATTGACCAGCTACTTCACTTCTACCTGAAAGTCTCCCATGTAGCCAGCGTGGTTTACTGAAGGGAGTGTAAGAGCAGGCGCAATTCCCACCTTCGGCGGGAGCCCTCTGAGGGCCAGCAAAGGACTCACGGGCAGCCCTCTGTGAGGCCCCATTCCCAGGGGAGGTGTGTTCAACTAGCCTCCATGAGAAGGTCGAGGAAGATTCATTAAGTTGTTGGTGTGAACCATGTGATGGGATTTCACAGTATTCGTTCAGGGTTTTCAAAAGCAGTTTCAAAGCTACTAATGTGGTTTCTTTCAAACAAATTGAAGTCTAGGCAACATAGTCTATGGGACCGAGCATGGTTTGGGAAATCAGAAAAAGCTGAGTTAGTGTTGCCATTTGTCAACTGTGTAAACTGAGTGACTGATATCACCTGAGCCTATTTTCATTTTGTAAAGTAGGGTTTTACATACGGCTGTTATAAATATGAAAGGAGATTTTGTAGTAAAATGACAGTTAATAGTGCCTGAAATACAGCCAATATCCAGGAAATATTAATTGGTACTCCCCACCTTCCTTGTGTAATTTTTTAAGGAAATATTTGCACATGGTATAAAGTTAAATGGTATAAAAAATTCAAATGGTAAAAAGAATGCTTCGTATCAGCTGTACTCCTTTGTTTCTCCAGGTCCCTCCCCAGAGCAGTCATTATTTCCTTTGTCTTATATATTTGCTCTGAAAATACTCCAAGCATATACAGATTTGATCCATAATTCACTATCCTCCTTTTTTAAAACAAGTAGAACCTGCTCTTGTGAACCTTTAATGAAATACTGTGTAAGTAGCCACTAAGGAGGCATGGGGGTGGGACTGGAATAGCAAAAAGATCTCTAGGTCAGAATTATATTCACGGAAAGCCAAGCACATCTCTCTGGTCTGTAGGAATGTAGAGAAGAACATTTAAAAAGGAAACACAGGCACACACACACACACACACATGCAGGAATAGCATAGTGAGTTGGAATGGTGAAAAATCATTGTGTGCCGAGCAGGTTCATTTGTAAGTGGAGGACAGCTGCATAAACTTGCATTAAAAATAGTCTGGCACAGAGAAGCAGCTCCAACAAGCATCAGGCTTCTGTCTTTATCAGAGCCTCTCATGACTTGCTTCATTGCTACTGCTCCCTGCTTCCATTTAATCGTTCCTAAAATGGGGATAATAAAAATGAAATGCAGTGGGGCTGTGTTCTGAGTAATGACTTCAAGAAATGATGATGGTGCATTTTCAGGCTATAAGATGTAAACAGGCCTGAAAGAGACCGTCTGGGCCAGAATTACAGAAGAATATGCATGGCTTGCATCTCTGCTTGTCTTTTCCCCAAAGAGGCAAGACATGTGTTTTATAAGACCACTCCCTCTTCCCTGCCTTGCCTACCAGAAGATGGCCTTCCTTATGCAGACTATGTTTGGGTTATTATTTGGGCTCCCCAAGCCCCAGTTATCATTTTAGGCTAGCAGTATCCAGGAGACTGCACTAACTACAGGTGCGGATGCTCTGTGATACCAGCACCTAAGGACTGGAATGATCTATTTGGTGATGATACAACAGAAGGCAATCACTGCTATGAAATACGACACTTGAAAGCTGTTGACTGACAAAATAAAACAACCTCACTATCTGCTCACATGCATGCAGTCACATACCCACACATGCATGCAAGCACACACACAAACCAATAGACTATTCATGAACACAGGAAGCACATCTGTTAGGTTTTCCCCTGTGCATCTGTGCCCAGGACAGTGTGAGACTGTAAAGTAGGCCAGTACATGTTTGGTGACAGCCCAAACGCACCTGTGCAAACCTGTTCCTCTTACCAACCTCAGAGGAGAGGCCAGGGAGTGTCTTTGCTCTCTCCAGACTCTGCAGAGGGTGTCTGAGGAGGTGAAACAGAAACTCCTCCTGTCCGGGGTGTTTGTTGTGGATCTCCTGATACTGCCGTTGGACAACATGCTATTTTTGCTGACTTAGAACTAAGTGTTAATAGGCATCATTGGATTAAGGGATTAGAAAACAGGATCTGCAGAGAAATGCTGTGGGAATTGGAGTTATTAGGGGAAGAAGAAAAGGCAATGAGGTGATAACTTACTCTCTTTAAATGTATGAACAATTATTGTTCCAAATATGGAGACTAGGTATTCACTTTCTCCTCTGAGATAGAACCAGAGTAAGTGGGTTTAAGATCAAGCAGAGAGGATTAATACTAGCTATAGGGAGAATTTCATAATAGAAGTTTTGAGTATCAGAACTGTCAACAGCATGAGGGAATGACATTGGAAGTCCTAAAAATTGCCCATGTTCTCATTGCTCTGTAATGAGCAGTCCTGCCCCCAAACTGGTGCTTGAACCGTACGTGGCCTGGAGAGTCCTCCTTCCCCCTCCCCTCCCCCTTCCTCCCACAGGCAGTCACTGAGCACCTACCATGAGCCAAGCATTGCTGCCACCAGATTAATACTGTAGTTTTTCTGGTGTCTGGGGGCAGAGGGTGGGAGTATATTGCAAAAAGAAAAGTGCTTATTGTGACACTTGAAACTTCTATAACCTAAGTTGATTTTTAAATTTTATTATTAGATATGGAATCATAATTGGTTGGGTCTTTCATATTGCTTAGTTAATAAAGATTCTGCTAATAAATATTTTCTTTATGACAATGACTCACAGACAGGGCTACTGGATTATGTATTTTTGGCTATCTTTCCAAGCTGTGGTTATGATAGACTCTCATATCCAAGTGTTCCCTTCTTCTTGTTCCCTGAGCTCCGAGAGCCAAGCCCATCCTCTTTGCCTACACTGAATTTGGGGTTCCAGAAAGAAATCATTGAGGGCCAATCCCTGGGAGTAGGAGGTGTGCCCTTAATCCACAACCTCTCAACACCGCTGTTAGACTTAACCCACAAAGTGCAGCTTCTACCCCCATGTGTACTTGTTAAATAATTTGAAGAGCAGATATAATAAGGGAATAGATTTCAGAAATGTCATTTCAGAAAGGCTGGTTGTCTTCTTGTGCTTGTCATCAGCCACTGAATGGAAGGACAAAACAAGGTAATATTGGTTGACTTTAATTTTGAAACCTGCACATGCTTATGGGGAGAAAAAGCAGAACGCAATCCAGACACTGAAGTGCTAGCATAATGAAACACAGTAAAGAGGAAAGTGTCTCTGGAGACATCCATCTTGTTTACATTTTTTTGAGAGTTTTTATTTCATGATAGTTATCTATGGTTGGCTCCTGAGTCCTCTAAACTGTCTTTCTAATTCCTAGGTTATAATATGTTTTCAGTAGTGCTGTTGAAATAAATAGGAGTGTAGAGGTTGGAGGACTCTTGTGTTAATATACAAGTTAAAACATATTTATGGTTTTCTTATTATTATATAAAGATAATTGATGCTTATTGAAGATCTTATGGGGGAGAAAATAAAATTTACTTATATACACACTTACAAAGAATTAACATTTACATTTATTCTATTTCTTACCAGTGATTTTTTTTCTGTGTATGTTGTGTTGATGTGTGAATACAATGTGATGCAATAGAACTGGGAACATAATACAGGGCGGGGCAAAAGTAGGTTTGCAGGTGTGAGTTCATTAAACACAGAGTTTATTCTAGTACTATGATTCATTAATCATTGTATTATTTCCCATGCAAACAACTGTAAACCTATTTTTGCCCCACCCTATATGTGAAGTGTGCAATCTGCTTTTTTCTCTTGCACTGATATTATAGACATTTTCCTATTTTATGAATATTATCCAAAAGCATGAAACTTAATGACTAATAGTCCATTATTAGGATATATCATGCTTCTTTAAACCAATCCCTCATAGTTAGACGTTCATATGTGCATTAAGTAGAGACTCTGGTTCTCATACAAAAATAATTTTAGAGTTTTTGATAGTTCAACTTTGATGCCATAAGACTGCTTTTCAAGGCAACAAGGTTTAGCCACTTTTTTTGTCATCTAATATCCCTAAACGTTAAAAGTGACAGCCCTTAATTGGAGAATTGCTCGTGTTATATTAATTCAATAACAACCAGTGGACACATACGCAGTGAAGGGAAGGCTCTCCTTTGCGAGGCACAGAGGGCTTTCTCTTTTTGATCTTCTGATTGAATGTGCTATCCTCTAACTTTGCTGATGAGAATCTTTCTTAGGTAGTTACATCACACAGAGAATGGGATTGGCTATGTGTTCTATGTCTGCAATTCTCATCATATTGGATTCTTTTCTTGAGGGTTGGAGGCTTGCACAATTCAGGCTCATGTTCTCAAGAAACTAGTAGGGCTTATGCTTGGTGTGACATTCTTTCTAGTGCTTTTCTATTCTCTCTGCCACAAGTGACCCAGGAAGAAGGGAGAGCGACCCTCTTCTTTTACCAGTGGGAACAGCATCTGGCCAACTCAAGTACCCACAGGCTGATGTGCTTGAAGACTGGCTGGGACATTATCGAAGGGCACTACTGTTTTCACACCTTCATGTATTCCCTATCGAACAAACTAATTTGTGCGTGTATTAATAGCATATTGACTTCTTCTGAGATCTGAAGTTTTACATTAAAGTATAATATCTGAATGTCCTTCATATACAAGCAAGCCTCTATTGACTTAGCACCAGGAGATTTTCTGTTGTGAGTTTTTCCTACAGTATTGATGGATTTGTACTAGCCCACACACAATCTCTCTCCATAATCCCTATTTATGAGAGCTGGCCGGAACAGGGTAAAAGTAATTCCTTGACACAGGGAGAGAGGCTCTGATCTTGGCATGTCAACTCTGCTAATAAGCCTGCAGTACAAAGGTTTGAAAGGAAGTATTGGCCACTTAAGAAAATAAGTTGTCTTAAAGAATTAAAGCCCTTAATAAAAAACATGGATACAAATCTCTCACAATAGCCAAAGAACTCAGATTATTTGGGATAATTTTATTATTGATATTTTCTCTGTTATAATTAGTTCTGCTCATAATTTTGTGAACGTTTTAGTGTGTGTGTGTATATATATATATATATATATATATATATATATATATATATAATGAGACAGAAACAGAGACAGAGGGAGAGAATCTTGAGATGGCTTGGAAGCTCTCATGATGCTTGTGTGACCCAGGATCCAGATGTTCGCTGCCTATGAAGATGTCCCACTGCTGGTTCTATAGGCATTCCAGGCCATAGCTGTCAGCTAAATGTTCTGAAGGTTTAAACTTAAAGAGAATCTGTGCCAAAGGAATGGTGAGGGGGAAAGCGTGGTCCTGGGGAGGCAAACGAAGAGGAGACGGGCACCCGTAGGAGGCAGTGGTTGGAGAGAGGGAGACACCTCAAAGGGGAAGGACACCGTTCTTCATGGCCGCACTTGCCAGGTGCACAGCGTCCCCTGTTTGCACCGAACTTCTCCATAGGTCCTTCCACATCCTTCTGCTTCACGGGTGTCTTCTAAGACCATCATCTTTGGCTATTCTTGTAACAGTATGTGCCATTTTTCTTCACTCACCTCATAGGGGAGGGAGCTTTCGGGCAAAGTGACAGAATGCCAACTCTCAGGTAGAATTTCTGGTGGACATTTAAGCCACCTCAGCATTCTCTTCATAGAATTGGGAAAATTTTATATTTTCCCAATAGGAGCTGGGAAACACGTACAATTTCTCAAACAGTCTAGCCTGGGATTAAGGGATCTTGGGAAGATTTGGCCATTAGCGTATATGGCACTTATATAAACCTTATTAGCAGCATGGAGTATGAAGAACTTTATCATATATGGTCTTGTTTCTATCACTGGGTAACACTTGTACAAAAAAGTAAACTAAGGCTCAGAGAGGTCCTGTTATTTGCTAAAATTCACTCAGTTGAGGAGTGGCTGAACTGGGTATAGTCATCTATATCTGGCTCCATTTAAGTCCAGCATACTTTGTGCCTTAACTCACAGAGTATGAGAGCACATCTGGACTAACAGACTCAGAGTACAGCAGTATCGGTGGGAATAAGTTTGTAGATTAGAAGACATCACACCGTGAAGACATGTGGGCTCTATTACTTAAGAGTTTTTAAACTTTGTATTAAGAAATGGTCCTAATAAGTACATATCTATTAACAATTGAATCTAAAGAACAAAGTAAGCAAACAAGAACAAAGATAGAATCATGGTTAGGAAGAGCATTTTGATGGCTGTCAGATAGAAGGGGCATGTGGGGAAATGGGTAAGGAGATGAGGGGATTAAGAAGTACAAGTAGGTAACTACAGAATGGCCATGGGGATGTACAGTATAGGAAAAGTAGTAGCCAAAGAACTTATATGCATGACCCTGAACATGAACATGGTGTGGGGATTGCCTGAGGGAGTGGGGGATGCTGGTGGAGGGGGGCAGAGGGGAAAGAATCAGGGCAATGGTACACCATAATCAATAAAATAAAATATAATTAAACAAAAAAAAATGGTCCTGCACGAGGGAAAGGGAGTAGTTAGCCCACACTGTTACTAGCTGTTTCAATGTAACATTTTCCTGAGATTAACAAAATAAAGGAAGGCAGGGAGGTGGGAGAGAAGCAAGAAAGACAGACAACCAAAAAGCATTTCTGCATCCCTACATCCCTATACCTTCTCACTATCTTTTATCAAACACATGCATGCACACATATGTACACACCCTCTCTTTTCAGTTGAGAACATCTTTCAATAACAAAAGCCGTAACTACCTGCAGAAACAGTTGTCTAGGTCCTGAGTTCCTAGGGGGGGTTGTCTAGGAAAGAGTTATCTTCTGCCTTAAAGCTCTTCTAAAATGCAGCCACCATGGCGGTGCGCTGTGGCCACACAGCCGCATGGATCGAGACAAGTGCTGGAGGTGCAGGGAAATGTGGGAACGCGGGGGCATGTAAGATAGCCGACCTACAAAACAGCTCTTAAATCTTCGTCAGAGCGTGATGGGAAATTTTTACTTTGCTTTTCACGAAACCAAATATTTTGTGAACTCAACTAGTTAAAGAGGAGTTTTGGGAATCTCATAAAACTAGATGAAGTTCATTTATATATGAACTTATATATAAGTTCTATCATATACATATGTGTGTGTATATGTGTATGTATATGATAGAAAGTATGAGCAAAACTCAGAGAATAAGGACACTGATCCTCTGGGATTCTCATCGCCACGTCCATGTCTCCCCAGGCGTGATTGTGGGTTTCACTGTGGCACATGAGTTAATTTAAGGATGAGTATTTTTTTATTTGAATAACCATCTATTTGTTTTTATAGTCATTTTCTGTCTTTGGCTAGTGACACCTGTCTCACATTTAGAGTAATGACATGAATTTTTTTAATAAATGCATTTTTAAAATGAAGGTTGTCTCATACATTAACTTAAAAATAGTGCAGGCAGTACCCAGGCGTGGCGAACATCGTTACAGTGCCACTCGAATGAGTGAAATTTGGGAAATGCTTCCACAGGGCAAAGTGCACTTCCAACCCTGGCTCTCAAGTCATGGCACCCAGCCCTGCCCCTGCCGCTTTTCCCCTTCATCTCTGCGTTTAGCCTAACACAGCAGCGTGATTGCAGCTAACCCTTCTCTAATGCCTCTTGCACTTTTGTGCCGGCATGCCGTGGCTTATGCTCTCCCTTTAACCTTGGATTGTTCAACTTGTTCCTTGAGGTGTAGTTTAAAAGCCGAGAGGCTTCATATCTTACTCACGTCTGCTTGGCACAGTGATTTATCTGGAGAAGTGCAAATAGATGTTGCTTTTCCTTTAGTGCCACAGTTTCCTCACCTGTACAATAGGAAGAATAATAGTGTGTACCTCAAACTGTTGCTCTAACTATCAAATATGTTTTAATTCATGTAAAACTCTTAGCACAGTATGTAGCATGTAGCAAGTAGCAAGTGGTATGCAGTTGTGCAGTTAGCTCGCTTGAACCAATGACAATGCAATTGAACTTGTGTCCAGAAATAAGAAGGTGGAGGAAAATGACCGCACAACAGAATAAGCTTTGATTTTGGCTTCAGTTACTAAATGGAAGAAGCCGTGAGACAGCAAATAGAATGCTTGATGTACTTGGTGATAAATTGGCAGTGAGCAAGCTTTCTTTATTTTTGAACAAGTTTTTGCACAGGGATTTTTAAAAATTAAGTCTTATAATAAGAAAATAGTGGCGAAGTCTATGACAGCACAGCAGTCTGTGCTTGGACTCATCCCCCAGAAATAAGGGAATTAGAAACCTCAGCTTAGATTTAGCAAGTTGTGGGTTCTCAGTAACCATTAAATAACAACCGAACGCCCAGTAGGCAGTAATGACAGTTTGTGAAAATTCATAATGCATCCCTGTGCCATGTGACCTCCTTGGGTTTGTTTCACTGTAATAAACCACAACTTTGTGGTTTTGAAAATAAAGAACTGCCAATTTCCCCTTTATGGCTTCCTTTTTGTGTGGTGGGTAGGTTGGCCCACAACCATTAAAGGAATTCCTCCCATGAGGGAAAGTGGTTTATGTCAAAAAAAAAAGTCACAGTCAGGGTTGATGGTGAGATGGAGAGTGAGTGACAGTAACAAATGACACCTGAGTAGTGTTTCACAGTTCCCACCAATGGTTCTCAGGGTGTGACCCCTGGACGAACAGTGTCAGCCTCACCCGGAAGTTTACGTGAAAAGTCAGTTCTCCAGTCCCACCCCGGAAGCTCTAGTGTTGAGGGCCAGCAATCTGAGTTTTGACCTATAAAATGCAGGGATAGTTTATCACAGTCATTTCCTTTTCACGAGAAGAGAAGTATCTGTTTAATGGATATTTAAGACTGCTACTCTGTCATTGTTCTCTGTTCTCATTTTATTTTCCGGCCATTAACTTCAGAATAAAACTGAATATTTATCCCTCTATAAAGTAGAGGACAGAGCCAGAAGCCCAGCAAGAAAGAGTTAAAGCCTGTCCCACTCGCTCCAGTAGATTCTGAATCACCCGTGGTCTTTGGCAACCGCTGTAGAAACTCCTCGATATTAGACTGCCTGGGTTTGTTCATTCAGCAAACGCCTGCTGGGCCGCCGTAAGTGCTGGACGCTGTTCTGGGTTCTGGAGAAACTGTACCGGATAAGACCAACAAGTCTCCTGCCCTCAAGGAGTTTGTGCCTTGGTGAGGAGAGTTAGACAAAAAAAAATATCAACAAATAACACATACGATCATTTCAGGTGGCCTCGGGTGCTGCTGTGGTGGCGAGAGGGGCTACAGCGGCCCCCAACCAGCGGTGCCAGCCCCAGAGAGGCTTTGGAAATGGCTCTACTACTTTAAATAAGCTGCCAGTTAAATGTCTAAGGGCTTTGTCTAATGGCCGCTGTTAGAATTTTAACTGGTAACTTATTTATAGTAAAACAATTTTTCAAATTTTTCCCATTGGTTATCTGCTTAAACTTTATACAGATACTATTTAGTTTATATAAAGTTCATATAGAGACTGAAGACCCACTCCTGAGCCACAGGAGAAATGTGTGTATATTTTATCTTCCCTTTTTCCCATTTCTGCTGTGGTTTTGAACACAGGAAAGTGAATTTTTCTAATTTGACACATCAGGCTATTAACATTCCAATATTTATATTTAACTCTGTCCCCCCAAATCAAGAAGCATTAACTTTCATTATTCAGTTAGGAACTAAGAGCATTTTGTAAGTTACCTGTTCTAACCTGCTGTTTTCCGCGAGCATGGCAGTCTTTTGTAACAAGCGTGGCAATCCTTTCCCTTCCCCCGTTGTCTCCACTTGACCCTGGAGTGGCAATGTGAGGGCCGGTCAAGTCGTTTAGGAAAGGTTGTAAGCTGGCGGTCCTCCAACCGCTTTTGGATTCCAGGCATGTTCTATGTGGCCTGAGAGAGGTGCATTGAAGATTAAATCCTTTTTTAGTACTGAAAAATTTAGAGATTGCATTAGAACTGGACATTTCTGGATTTCCTGAAAACCAGGAGAGTGGCAACAGCACTGAGTCACATTCTTCTGGGGCCGAGGGGAGGGGCAGCATTTTCCTTGAATGGAGTACATGCTCTGCTCAACCCAGCCCCCCTCCCCACCCCACCCCCGTGTCCCATCCCTTTTATTGATTATCTACCTGGTTCCTATAGGCATTGGAGATTGCAAATTCAAGATTAATGGCAAGCTCAGAAAGATTCAGTCCCTGCTTAAAATCTAAAATGTATACCTCGGAGTTGAGTACATTCAGGTAGAGGGAGTTGGGTATTTATGGGGCAGACACAGCCTTTGGATTGCTCGCTGCAATTCACCTTGGAGCCTCTAGGAGACAGCTGAGAATCCTGTGCTGTCTTAACGCATCAGGACACAGGGAAATTGGCTCTGTATTGTGCTGAATCCCCAAATTCCCCTTAGAATGGTGGAAGGCAAAAGACACTACCTGTCAAGAGGCTTTCTGTTTGTCAGACGGTGAAATACAGAAATACAAACTTTCAGTGCCTTAAAAGGTCTTAGGCATACAGAGGGTGTGAATTTGTCTTTTTTCTTGGCAAAGTCACAAATAATTCTGTAGTGGAGGAATATCCTGGAAAGGCTTCATAGCTGTGACCTTTCTAGGGGAATCTGAGTGATTCAAGGGCACTTACCTGGCAAAGAAAGGAAGGCTTCAGCAGATGAAAAACTCAGCCAGGAGACCAGGAAAATGAAAGGAAAAAGATGTGGAACAGGAAGAACTGAAATTAGAATTGAAGGCAGGGCAAATGTCACATCTTAAGAACAGAAAACTGCTAATAGCCATTAGAGAATGACGGAGTCGGAGTGGAGAGAGAGCGAACAAGGGGTTTCGTTTGCACTACTCTGATTAAACTAAAGGAAGGAGAAAGAAAGGAAAAATGCAGGGTCAGAAAGAGAGGAGGCTGAAGTTGTCTAGGGAGGAGAAGAGCCATGCCCAGATGAGATTTTTGAGTGTTCAGGATAGCAGGAAAGGAGAGTTAATAATGGAAGTAATGGCATGTGTATCTTTATCTTTGTGCGAGTGCTAATAAGGGCGCAAGGGGTGCTCGGTCTCTTTCCGTTCCGGAGACGCAGTATTTTTGATCCCCCCACCCAACCCCAGAAGTGGGAAACACTCCATCTCAGAATGGAACTTCCCATTTGCAAAGAGCTACCAGGAGTGTATAGCACTTTCTTCTACTCTGTGAAGCTCAGATAAACCTAGTAGCATTTCTGCTTTTCACATGAAAGCATAATCTCAAAGTCCACCAGACAAAGGAATTGCTTTTGTTTCCTGTATCTAGAATGATCACGTCTTTTGTCAGACAGCTTGAGTTCAGTTCAAGAAACACATACCGATGGGCTTCTGGATGAAGGACCCTGTGCTAGGTGCTAAGAGGAAATAAAGGTACACAAGACACCCTGCTCTCAAGAAATGTGCCCTCTTAAGTCCACAGGTGTAACACAGGGCAGAATCTGATTGTGGTAGCCAGCTACCAAAAGATCTGCACCTCTATTTTTATTCTCCAGATGAATTACTGTATACTTAAAATACTGAACTTAAGTGTAAGATCTCAGAGGAGAAAAATGCCTTAAATGGTGGTTTTAAATGTACCACACACAAAATTACAAGGATCTCTTTTTCAGAACCAGAGGACTCCTGAGTCTTGAGTGATAAGCCTCTCCTTTGCGTAGTAGTATTTGTCATTCGTGTCTGATTCCAAGGGCATACTGATTTTTCATTAAGGAAAAGCTAATAAAATAGAGAATGGCATAAAGAAGAAAATAAAATGTACCCCAAATTCTACCACCCAGAGATGATTTCTGTATACATTTGGTCTCTTATCATTCCAATCTTTTTTCCTCTATGTTATCTATTATAAATGTGCTTTATAAATATGAAGACATATTTTATGAAACTGAGATGTTTTGGAATCCACATTTTCCTTTAACAGTATGTTGTGGATGTTATATTTTAAATACACATAATTAAAAAAATAAATATGATATAAAATATATTCTGAAATATTTATCCATTTATCTTATTATCTCTTTCTATTGATCTATTTGTCACGTAATGTTTAGTGCTATATATTATTCTATTATCTAGAAGCTGTGTACGTTGTGTATATATGTTAGAAGATCCCTCAGCCCACCCCCCACCCCTGCACGAGGTGCAGAGTCTGGGCCGTGGCTCACTGTCTGAGTGTGTTGACAACTGGAAGAGGAAGGTCTCTCATTGTTGGCATCTGCCCTCTGTGTCATTCACTTCCTGGTGAACTGCTGGAACGGGGAGCAAACACCAACAGGTGTTTTGGAGAATGCCAGGACACCTGCCTGTGTTGGCTTTGTTCATATTGCTAACATGAACTCTGCTCCTTTTCTAAGCAAGTGCAGCTCCCTTGGGACTGACGTCGTAGTTGCAAATCTGTCTCTGGGTGCTCTTTCTGAAATGCCTTTTAAACATGCTCAATAATAGATGAGCACCTGGGCTCTTCTTCACGAAGGAGTGCTCAGGCAGTTTTTAGAACACGAAAAGGCTATTTGGCCCTTTAGAGCTAATTCTTGGAACATCCCCAGTTCCCCAGGACACCATTTAACAACCACTCGCTCCAGGACAGCAAGTGATGTGCCTGGGTCTTATTGCTCCATCTCCTCTTTGGGTTGCTTTTTCAATCCTGGGCTCCACTTTCACTGAATCTTTGTAACCGCTCTGCTGGCAGGGACGTTCCCACTCCCCTTCCCTGCTTTCTCTCTCTGTCCTGCCTCTCCTCGCTGCTGCATGACTCAAGCAGGATGTCCATATTCAGTTTGGTTCTAGTGGTGGAGAAATAGGATGTCCACTCAAGTGTCGGCTCTGCTGTCAATCTACGGGGTGACCTTGGGCAAGTCACTTAATACTCCCGGGTACCAATATTTATATATATTATATATACTTATATAATATTTATATATTTTAAATATAATATAATATAATATATATATATTATATATATATATAAAATAAGATAATTACTTTAAATCCCTAAGGTCCCTTCTGGTTTAGCAATCTGTGATTGCAAGTGCACTTTTGGATTTTCTACACTGTTCTGACTATGGCACATTTTTAGTGTCAACTATTTATTCATTAGTTAGTTATAAGAATTACTTATTTTTAGAACTTTGTTTCATAGATGGGGCAGCTCAGTCTTTTGGCTCCATGGGCTTTGGTAACGGCCCCCTTCCAGGAAGGGGGCCAGGAAGGAAGGGTGAACTTCTCCACTGTCACGCTTCCATCGTCTTTTTAGAAACTTGCAGTGAGTGCTAGGGATCTAGGGCCGCCTTCTGGGAACCTTGTTACTGAGCAATCAGAGAGAAGCCCTTGACTGTCTTTGTGTTGTGCAGATGGATCTCTCATGTCTCCTTCGTGAGAGAGACTCGGCGACGGACATCAGACCCTGTCACAGGTGCGCCCACGCGGACCACCAAAGCTCCCACTGCAAAGCAGCCTCGTTATTATTTTTTATTCTTTGTTTCTGGGTCTTGTTTTGCACATAACCACTTACCTCTTTCTCTGTGATCCCTTTCTTCAAAATTAGAGATAATTTATAGGGCTTTTTTTCCTTTTTATAATTTGAAGTCGTTGTTGTATTTGGGACTAAATGGTATGTTCATGCTCTGGTTTATCATTTGTTCAACAAAATTTTAATTAGTGCCTAAAATGTGCTGGATTTTTTTCTCCATGAAAAGGGTGTGAGAGAAAAGAGACACATAGATGGGGAAAGAGAAAAATTAGGAAGAGGGAAGATGCTCCAAGACAAACTAGAAAATTGAGGAAATTTCTCAAAAGAGGTGAAGAGCAGTGAAGACTCCACCCAGGACAAAAAAGCGGGGGAAATGAAAGGAAAGGCCTCGGAAGATTTAGGGAGTGAAAACACTAGCTTGTGTCAATTCTTCTGTAGAAGAGTCTCTGAGGCAATAGGAACCCTGGCTGACAGATAATAAAGTATTAGTGATAGCTACCTACCACTTTTATAATAGGTCAGCATTTATAAGTCAGGCACTGTTCTAAGCAGATTACTTGTATTAACTCATGTCAATCTTCATAATATCTCTGTGGTGTTGGTATTTAAGATGAAAAAACAAACCGAAAAAAAAAAGTCGTGAGGACCAGAGAAGTTTAGTGGTTTTCTGAAGGTCACGCAGCTAGGAGCTGGAGGAGCCAGGATTTAGACATGCAGCCAGATTCCAGAGACCGTACCTCCCACGGCACGCCACTGAATGTGGCGTAGGGAAAGGTCTGGCCCCGTGAGCATTTTGTTGAGGGAGCAGAGTGGATTCGTGATCACTAGCTCCCGAGTGTCCTGATGCCTACCCCCCTTTCCCATCAGTTCTTGCTGCTTTGAAATTCAAGCTTCCTGCTCAGTGTTTGTCAAACGTGTCCAGTATTTCTGCTTTTGCCTCAGGCGCTGAGTATAGTCATCACAGGTCGGGATTTGTGGTTCTCTTCTGAGCTGAGGCAGGTTAGACGAGTAAGCCGGGCAAAGCTGTGGCACTCGGCCCGCAGGTTGCCTGTACCTAGAAAGAGATGTGAGTATTATGTGGCGTTTGAACGCCTTGGATATCTTGTGCCTGGTTTTTTTGTTTGAATAGTGATTCCTTCAAAGTGATATACAGCCAACTCCCCACTAAGTTCTAGCTTATCCGGATGTTTCAAAAGTATATTCAAGTAAACAAGTAAAACAGCTTGCCTAATTTAAGTAATTGCTAATTTATTTCTCTTACTGGGGGTCAGGGAGGGGGAAGGCTGTGGAAGCCTGACAGTTTCAAATCCATTCCTTCAGCGGAAATATTGTTTCCTATTGCTCCTATCCTCCTGGGAGCCTCTTTTCCCCCTAGTTTGTAAACTTCCAGGGAAGGAGCCAGAACTTGGGGCAACACGTCATCCTCAACCTGAGAACTGTTCTTAAGCCTGGGACCCGGCTCTGCAAAACTGGAGGCGAATCTAGCTTTCCTTCATCTCAACTGCCTTTGTACTAGGCGTACAGCAATGTCAGGACCTTATTTATCCGGACAGGACCTGCCCAGAAGCGCAGCACACACCAGCAGGGCGGCCAGAACTGGACTGCAGAGCTTTCAGCAGTTGCGGCTGCAGCGGAGAACAGGGTCAGCACGTGTATATTGGAACTAGGCGAAAACTAAAATAACTGTCAAAGGCAGAACCAGTCGGCTCATCGGCAGCAGGCAGTTTGGGGGAGCCAGTCCTGAGAACGTCCTCGAGTTGGCTTCGCCCTGCAGGGCTATCATCTGAAAGTTTCGGCAGAGACCATCGGACATAAAGCATCAGCAACGGATTGCTTTTTTGTTTCAGGTGCACAGAATAGTGGTTAGAGATGCACTTCACCAAGTGCCACCTACCTCCAACAGATAGTTCCGGTACCCGCCTGGCACCATACATAGTGATTACAGCATTATTGACTGTATTCCCTAGGCTGTACTTTACCTCCCTGTAACTATTGTGTAACTACAAATCTGTCCTTCTCAATCCCTTCACCTTTTTCACCCCGTCCCCAACACCTCCCTCCCCTCTGGCAACGACCTGTCTATTCTCCATGTCTGTGAGTCAGCAACAGATTTCTTAAAAGATGGGCTTTATGTCAAGAGTCTCACTTTGGTCTTTTATATACAAACAAGCACATGGGATTAGTTAACCATCGCTGAGGTCTTTTATTCTTCAGTTTCCAACTTCTCAATGTTCACACATTCTAAATATTTTTCTACAGCTTTTTTGCAAAGACACCAGGGAAGCTTTTCTTTCTCTTGCCACCTTCTATCTAGCCCTGCAGTGAGCTTCTCATTACATCGCTCATCATACTAATTCCAGAAATAACATCTATCTCTCTGTCATGCTTTTCATCTGAGGACTCCCGTCGAGCCCTCCAGCAGTGAGGGCTGTTCAGCAACCTCACATCCTAGTGCAGCATTCCTCTGCTTTGGGGTGGCAAAGGGAAAGCACTAGAAACACGAGCCCAGCCCTTGCAGTTTTGAGAGTCATGGGGGAGTACAGGATGGAGGTAGCAGAGTCGTGCAACCGTTTTGGGGGAGATTTTTAAAAAATCAGATACTTAGTCCCGTGTCTGGCTCAACAAATAGAAATTCTAGGGTAAAGGGACTGTAGGCCTATATTTCAGACAAGGGGAACGATGACTAATTAATTTAACCAATTTAGGCTTCTAGACACTACTCGTCACTCTAAGTGGATGGAGACACACTTAAGTGAAATAATGGATTATTTTTTAACCTTAAAAAAGAAGGACATTCCACAATTATTTGACCATGTGGTTGAACCTGGAGGACATCTGCTAAGTGAAAAAGCCAAACACAGAAAGACAAGCATTGCATGATTCCACTTACATGAGAGACTTAAAATAGTCACGTTCATAGATTCAAAGCGGAATGGCGGTTGCCAGGGGCCGGGGGTAGCAGGAAATGAGCGGCTGCTGAGCAGCGGGCGTGTAGTTTCTGCTGTGCAGGATGAATAAAGCTGCACAGACCGCTATATGACATTGTACCTATAATTAACGATACTGTGCTGTGCACTTTAAAATGTGTTAAAAGGCTCGACCTCATGTTAAGTGTTTTTACCACATATAGTAATATTTTTAATTTAAAATTTAAAAAGTTGTAAGAGATAGACTTACTTCAAATGGTTAATATAAAGTCACATTGTATTTACTTGATATGCAGAATGGACATTGTCTGTTAAGGTTGTAAGGTGTGCTTCCATTATAATCGCCCATGGTACCGCCACTGTGACATCCTAGCTCTCAATCCGAGAAATTGACTTACTACCTTTCCGACCTCTCTTTAATAGTTGACCTAAGTGACCCCTCCTCTGGCAACTTCCTCTCTGTTTTTTTCTTCTCCCTTTCATGCTCACTCTTACTCAGCCTACCCTTATTTATTGGTGAACTCCAGGGTTCCATTCTCAATCTTCTCGTCTTCTCACAGATCTGTCTACATAGACTTGATGGACAATCCGTGTCTGAAAGTAATGATTTCCAAATCTACGTACCCAGATTTTTTTCTGAGCCTTGAACTTATGTGCCCAGCCACCTTCTTAAAAATCTTCACTTTTATGTCCCCAAAAGATCCTCAAGCTCACCAGACTCAAAACTAAACTCTCATCTTCTCCTCTCTCTTTCCAATGTACTTTTCTTCTTGTATTAACCTTGGCGCCACCATCTACCCAATTATCCAAGGTAGAAACCTGGGAGTCATTCTAGGTGATTCCTCTTTCTCATCTATCTGTCTCTTATACATCCCTACTTCTATTTATTTCCTCTCTTATTGCTTTTGTCATTTATTACGTGAATTGCTGCAATTGCCTCCTTTCCCTGACTATGATCAAGCCCCAGTCTAATCTATCCTTCACACAGTGTCAGTGCGATCACCCTAAAATATAAAATTAGTCATGCCAGTTCCCTGACTAAAATTCTGCAATAGCTCTTCAGTGAAATCAAGATAAAACCCCAAAAGCCATGCCAAAGAGCTTTGATTTTCATTTTCCGGCTGCAGACTCCTGCCTGCCTCTTCATTTTCACTTTCTGTCATTCCACAACTTAAACTGAAAGTTCTACTCATAAGAAATTGATCACAGGTCTCTATATGCAACATACCCCCCTGTACTTATATATGTGTTTTTTGTTTTGTTTTGTTTTTTTGTCTAGAAAGGTCAGCTTTTCCTCTTCACACCTCAGACCTTTTCTACTTGGCTGCCCTTAATGACTCTTCAAGGCTCAGTTCAGATGTTGCCTCCTTTGATGGGTTTTTCCTGACCTTCCTGCGGGCTAGATTAGAAACTGCGTATGTGTGTTTCTAAACCAACTGACACATACCTTCGTCCATGCACTATTGCACTCCGTTGTAGTTGTTTATTTCCACATGTCTCTTTTCTCCTGACTCTGTGCTTCTGAAGAGTAGAAACTGATCTTTTAACTCCATATCCTCAGTGCATAATGCAGCCCAGAACATGGGAAAGGTCCAATAAATGTTAAATGAATGAATAAATGAAATCCTAAATTTTCTCCTTTAATCTACATGACCTCCCATTGGGTAAATATTATTCCAATTTTATAGATGAGGAAACCAAGATCTGTGGAGGTTAAATAACTTGTTCAGGATCACACCACTAACAAGTCACAAAGTAATGTGGGTCCATCTGAACCTCATGGAGATTTTGCATAGGGTAGTGGACTAACTTCTATCTACTGACACGCCAACAACTTCTGATACGGAAGAGCTTCCAGCATAGTTAGGAAAGTGTCAGGAAAGCTTAGGGTCAACATGAGGCCAACAGGAAAATTGGCAATAGATCCTAAAGTCCAGTGAAACAGATGGACTTTATGCTGGCCTCTATTTGAGTCCCAGAATTCCTAAAAATGCCTATAAAATGAGCATCAGCCAACCAATCAGCTAACATTCATTGAACCACTATTATATGCTTGGCTTTTTGGAGAATATAAAGCTAGTACTGCCATGCAGTACTTCTTCTTGAAGAAGTCTGCATTGGAATATTTTTCTTCTCCCCTTCTCATTTTTATCTTTCCCTCAAAGGAAATTAAGCTTCTTCATAGGTTCTTCTCCCCACTGGGCTTGACGAAAGATGTTGGAGATCCATCTGTTCACACATGATTGATGACTAATTTTAATGGTCATGTGCCCCATTTTAATGGAGAGTCTCTGTCCAAGACCCGTGTTTCTGCCTGAATACTGCTTGGTTTCTTTTCACATTTTGGATCTATATTGTCCTTTCTCCATATGAGAAAATCCGGTCTTGCCATCCTTTCTCTTTTCTGCCACACACCGTCCTGGCCTGGGCTACTGTCCCTACCATGGGTTAGGAAGTCTAGGCAAGCTTAGGTCTAGGTTCTTGAACTAAGCAGTATGTTCTTGCTGTCTTCTTACTCTCTTTCCTCTGGCACTGGTGTACATGCTTCACACTGGACTCATTTAGTGGAAAGACCTCATCCTGGTGGAAAGATTTGAGACATAAAACAGCAGAGCGTAAGAGGCCGTATTAAGCCTTTTAGGTTAAATGGTATTCTCTGTATTAATTTATTCACTCAAAAATGTTTATTAAGCAATACTATGCCTCCAGCCCTTATCTAGTACTTTAGCACTATGATTCAATAACAGACAAAAAGGACAAAAATCCCTGCTGTTCTGTTGTATGCATTCTAGCTGGAGAGACAGAAAACCTTGGCACAGAGTAAATTATACAGCATGTTAGAAAGAGATAAATGTTAAAGAGATAAAGATACAGCAAAGAAGGAAGTATGAAATACTGCAGGGAGGGAGTTAAAATTTTAGATAAGTAGCCTAAGAAGACCTCACTGAGAAAGAGAGTGGGCATACCTAAGGAATCAAGGAAGAAGATTGGGAGTTAATGAACTGAATGAAGTGACACTTTTTCCCCATTTGCCAATTGGTGGTTATGGAATATACTTCCTTGTTTAGGACTCCAGGAAGAGAAAGGGGGTAGTGGGTAGACCCAAATCCTAGTCCTTAAGGTTTCATTGGAAGATAAATTGATATTAATGTAAAGGGAATTTTCTGTCATCATTTGAGAAGTGCACACATTAGGGTCTGTTGAATTTAAGAGAGAGAGAGAGAGAGATGACCCCTCCTGTGGAGTCAGGGAGGATTTCTTGTGATCTGATTGGTGTCCCGAAGAAAGAACAGAACTTATGTTGACAGAGGAGGAGGAAGAGGATTGCAGGCAGGAAACTGCTGTGAAAGAAGGAGGAAAGCACCTGGATGGGGCATAGTCAGAAGACAAGTAGCACAGCTGAATAGGAGGGGGGCTTCCACATGGAGGAGTGGAAGGAGTGAGTGCCTAAGGCTGGCATAGGATTACTGAGAGGTAAAGAATATAAAATGGCTAGACCCTGGAAAGTTTTCACGGCTAGGACCAAGTGATTTCTTTCCACTTCTGTTTTGTTTGTAAGGAGAGTCCTTGAATTAATAATCAGTTGAAAGAACCTGAAGTTGAGGAGCGTCTGTCACAGAGCACAGTTTGTGGTGGGTGCTCAGTTAGCCACATAAAGGCTTCGTTGAAGTGAATTGCTGGTTAGCTAAGAAGGAACGTGGTAACGGGTACAGTTTTTGAATCCTGAATTATGTCGTTCATGCCCACGTGGGTATGTTAAACTATTAGAGCTGGAAAGGTACTTAGAATATGTACCTCCAACCTCTTACTTTACAAATGAGAAAACAGAGGGCCAGAGAGGTTCAAATGATTAGTGCAGCTTAGTCAATGGGGAACATGGGGTTCTTCTCCCAGGTTACATTCCTAAGAGCTTCTTCTGGGGACTTGGTCCCTCAGACAGACAGTTTGGTGCCCACTGGTATGCTATCTTGATATATATTAGTGTTCCTCAAGAGAGTATGCCATGGGATTCTCTATGAAAAACTGGTTTCTGTCAGGATAACTTGGGAGATGCTATGTACTGTATTATCATTTGGAAATGTTAAAATGCACATTAGAAAAATATAGTCAAAATTCTCTTTTTGTCCATTGAGGCATTTTCTTTGCACATATGTATTACAGTCCTAGAAAAAGAATCCCAGGCTTTTCCCTCCTGTGTGTTTTTTGTCTTGCCTTTTCATGGTCCACGATGGCTGCTGAGGTTGTCATATAATGAAACCAAACTGACAGGACAGGAGCAGGTTTTTCTGCCACTTTTCTAGATCTTTAAGTTGCACATCAAATCCAGGGATGCTTACTTCATTACTTGTTCAACCCACCTGTGAGGTTCACAACAATTTTCCCAGCTCTGCGGTCATCAATAATTTCAAATTCGCCAATATACCCTGGTTCATCGTCACAATTAGAAACCAGACGATGACTTTGGAGTACAGCCTAGTAAGAACCTGGCGTTCGCTGCTCTTTTCAGCATTGTTGGTACTCAGAGAATATCAGGCAGGGCATTCACATGCACCATTATGGTGGCACAAAAAGATGGTGGAAAGAGGACCTAAAAATTCTTACTGTAAATAAAATTGTTTAATTTTTCTCCAGCACTTCACTAAACATATTTCACCAACCTATTTCACCATGTCTTTTGTTTTGGGGTTTTCCCCCATTAAGCACCTATAATCCTATGGAACTGCCACCAGAAACCATGAGCAATCAGTCCTCAGCACTAGTTGGTCTCTTGTTAAAAGAAGAAGAAGGTGGATAAATCAGAGAAATTTCAGAGGAAAGCCTTAAAAATAATCAAGGAACATAAGAGAGTTGAGGAAAAGCCAGTGCTTCTCTTTCTATTTTCTGTCTTTTCTGCCTGTCTTCCTGCCTTCATTTCTTCCTTCAAAAAATAATTTTTGAGTGTGCCCTATCAGCAGACCACAGATATTGTCTTGGTTGTTTCTAACACCCTCTGGCAAGGTCCACATGAGGAAACTGAGTCCAGAAACAGTAGGCAACTTGCCCAAGGAAATTAGTGGCAGAGCCCAGATTCAAACCAGTGTTTAAATAAAGCTAGTGTAAAGCTAGTAGTTTTTACTTTCATGCTATTTTTCTCAGGTTATCCCTTTCCCTATGCCTTCTCTCCCTTGCAATGCCAACCACACAAGGTATAAATGTTAAAACCAATATCCTAGTAAGTTAAGGGAGATGCTGGACTCCAAAGGAGATGCAACAAGAAGGCTCCTACATCTCCCATGCCTCTTAGGTATTTAATTTAGCATGTAATTTAGTTTTCTTTAACTAGATCGCAGGATCCTCCAGGGCAAGATTTGTTATCTGTATTCTAAAGTCCTTATCCACACTCTCTATGTTTGCCTTTTACCTGAAAGGTAAACATGATAAAGTTGAAAAGTGTTCATTGACATCATACCCCTTTTCAGCTGGACCCTACCTGTTATCAAAGGAGGTAACAGCAACAAGGTCTTTCATCAAAGGAGAAGCTGTTTCCTTTGTGGCAGTGGGAGGGGATTTGAAATTCTAGTAATCCTTAGAGCAAATGACAGTCTTTCTCTTAGGCCTTTCCCACCTGCTGCCTAGTCTTCTCCAAATGTCCGGATGGCTGTTTAGCTATTGATGAACATGCTTCTCTGTCTTACAGGATTATAGACTCTGGGAGGCTGAGGCCTGTGTCTCACTCATTTTCCTCCTAACACTCAGCCCTGGGCCTGGCCTGGAATAGATTCTCAACTGTTTGTTGAGCTCTTTCTGAAGCTGTGCTGTAGAAATTGAGCATTATGATAGACTCGATAAAGCTAAGGTTGATACTACTTCCTCTATGTGCTCCCGTGTAATTTGGCATGTCAAAATTTCGATACGCCTAGTTTATTATTGTTCCAGTAATTTAACTGAGGCGCATATAAAGTACCTGTCCAAAGCTGCCCAACAGCAGACAGGCTCATCCATGCCTAACCAATGAAATTTCAGCCTTTCTAATCCACATCAGACAAACAGCCCTTAAGATATCTGAACCAATGCTTCTTGACTTTTCAAGCTGAAAGTCAGCCTGCTGCTAGTGTTCTTTCATCCAACCCAAACCAATTGCATTGAAGCAAAGCTGCAGGATTCATCGTTGCCCGGCATCAGCCCAAAGTATGGAAACTTACTCATCAGGATTCTCCTCTGGATCTGCCTCTGGCTATCCTTGGTGGGAGGTTTGTTATTGTACCCTCAGAACTTTTTCCTAGGTGGTGCAGTTCTTTTCTGAGGACATTCACTTAATTTCCCTTTTGAGTGGGTAAGAACCTCTCTCCAACGCTAGCCAGGCAGCCCCCTCCATTCTACGCTGCCTTTTTCACATCCTCCCTCCTCTCAGGGCTACAGAGTGGTTGGCCTTCTTCAGCATGATGGTCAGGGAGAGGGGAATGGAGGGAGGAACACATGACTTCAGTTCTTGATTTTTAACTTCAAGATCATGTACATTATAGGTTCATAACTGTAAGAAGTCATGTTGTAACCCATACCTAGTAATATCTCATCTATAATATCAAGTAATGAGGAGGGAAGTAGAAAGGCAACATGGTATATAGGAGAGCAGTTGACTTTTGAGCTTTAAAGAGACCTATGTTTAAATATAAGTTCTATTGCTTACTGGTTATGAGACCTTGAACACAGTCACTTAAGTTCTCCAAAGCTCACATACTTCTGTTCTCCAAAGCTTGCTTTCCTCTTCCGTGACAGAGATAACAATTGTATTCATTTTCCATTGCTGCATAACAAATTCCCATAAACTTGGTGGCTTCCGCAGTGCATATTTATTATCGCACGGTATCTGGGGGGCAAGAGTTCAGACATGTCTTTAACTGGTTGTTCTACTTAGGGTCCCACGAGATTACACTCAAAGGGCAGATCATGCTGTGTTCCCATCTGGAGGCGGCATGAGAAAGACTTCACTTCTGAGCAGAATTACTTGCTTGTGACTGTTTGACTGTGGGCATTGGCTAGAGGCTACTCTCAGCTTTCAAAGACCCCATTAAGCTCCTGGCCACGTGGCCCTTTCCATATGCAGTAGACAACGTGGCTGTTTGTTTTTTCAAGGCCAGTAAGAGAATCTCTTAGGAAATTTTATAAAATAACATAATCATGGGAGCAATAATCACGTCACCTTTGCTATTAGCATAACCTAATCAAGGGAGTGACATTCTGTCATCTTTGCCATATTCTGTTGGTTAGGAACAAGTCACAAGGGAAGAGATTATACAAGGTGGTAGTAACTCAGTGGGGGTCACCTTAGGACATATTCGCCTTAATAATGTCTACCTCATCTGTTACAGTGAAGATTCCAAGGGATAATCTATGTAAAACATATGAAAAATATTAAGTCCTTCCTTCCTATCTGGAAGACACACTGAGGCAGGTGTTCGGAGAATGTTAAGGAAGAGGGGCAAAGACAATGGCTAGAGCTAGAGGAAGAAAAATGTGTGATAAATGAAGAACTCAACCAAGAGAGGGCGGGGCTCTGTTCAGGAGCACGTCCCTTAGCAACCTTCCATATGCGCATACCTGTTTCGATCTCTTTTTTTGTAAATTCGGGAGGAGGTGCTTCTGGTCATTAACCTCCTATACTTTGTTGCTGTAACAGGTTCTTGTTTTTTGTTGCATGTAGCAGCTATTGCAAACTGCTCCCTTGTTTATTAGTGAGCTTTGTCTGGGGGGCTGGGAGGGGGGTGGTTAAAAAAGAAAATAAAAAGCTTTCAGTGTCTTAATTTGTTAAGTTAAACAAATTTCTGAGGTGAAATGATGCTTTTTGAGTTTCCTCAAATCCTTTGTTTCAAATATATGTCTTTCTTTTTACTCTTCCCCAGATTCCTCAAGTAGGTCTAAACATTTATTTGTGTGGAACTTGCCTTGCAGGAAAATTCGAGTGAATCAGACAAACCAGTGAATGGGAGGGCAGAACTGTTGAGAAAGGTCAGGGAAGGGGAGTGCTGACGTCATTCCTCCTACCTGGAGGCCTAATCCAGTATGAAGTGGGGAAAAAAATGAAAAATTAAGGCTGGGGGGGGAGGGGAAGGAGCAAGAGGAGGAGAAGGAGGAGAGGAAAT
The DNA here is from genome assembly GCA_004026765.1 of Micronycteris hirsuta. NCBI lineage: Eukaryota > Metazoa > Chordata > Mammalia > Chiroptera > Phyllostomidae > Micronycteris > Micronycteris hirsuta. The sequence continues at coordinate 265,198 of PVJI01000222.1, read as the reverse complement.
TGTTTATTTTTGTGCAGAAATTAGTACCAAGAATTTGAACTTTAAAAAAGTATGATTGTTTTCCAGACTTAGAGTTAAATATTTTTAGAAAATAGCCTTTATATATTTCTTAAAGAAAATTATTTACATATCCCCAATGTAAGAAAATTAAGGATTACTTTTGTCTCCAGGGACAGAGTTGATGGTCCTTCATTGTGATGAGGCATTTCAGTTGATTGTTGATATAATCTATAATACTTTTCTTTATAACATAGGCTATACTGAGCTTGAACAACTAGTTAGGTGGCCAGAGGTGAATGCCACATGGAAAGAACTCAGAACTCTGAAACCCGGAAACCCAGGATCAAGCCCCAACTCTACCAGAAGCAAGTTCTGTGACCCTGGGCAGTTTTTAAACTAGTCTGAGCCTCTGTTTCCTCATTTTTTAAGTGAGGGTTTTGAAATAGAATATTGGTTGTTAGTGACATTGCAAAGAAATGACATCCATCAGAGTTCCTTGCACATAGCAATCATTCAAATATATGAGAATACATGGAAAATTAATATATAAGCAAATAAATATGCATTTTGGCAAATAAATTCTAGAATTGCAAAGCTAGTCTAACCCTTACTTCTTAAATATGTTCAAAGTTCTAATATTATATATAAGTGTCATGGGAAAAACTTATAATCAAAGAATGCATGTAGTAATTTGCTACTGAGAATAATTAGGTTCTTAATCAAGAGAGAATCACAGCCTCTCAGATCAAGAAGGCGTATTTGTGGTCATCTGATTAGAGCCAGCCCCTCATTTACTGATGAGGATAAGGTCTCAGCTCAAAGAGGTTAGGTGACTCCCCCAAAGTCATACACTGAATGGCAGAGATGGAATTAAAAGCCAGGAGCTTGCCCTCCTAGCCTAGTGGCCCCTCCCCAGGGTGCGCGTGAGTGATTCCTGGGGAAGAAAGGTGAATGTAGGTACTGATTTTCATGTTTGAAATGGTAAGATGTTTTCAAATAAAAGAATGTTACATTTTTGAGCAATGGCTTTGGTTATTTCATTTCGTTTGTATGGAACTACAACCTTGAATTGCCAAAAATGTCACAAATTCTACCTGGGTGATTCCAGATTCTGAAGAGAGAGGCGTATATTTTCTAAACTGAACTTTATTTTAAAACACCTGCACATACATTTCTTTTTGACAAGTGAGCACACGAAAATGGTGTTTCACCAGGCTCAGGCCTGGATCCACTTCTAGTTAAAATTGTCATCAGTGACTGGGGCGCTACCACAGCATACTCACGAAGTTCATAGACGAGACTGAATTTAAAGTGGAGGCTAAGGCCTTAGGGGATGCAATTAGAATTGGAAATGACCTCAACAAATTGGACAAGTAATCAGAAACTAACAGGATGAAGTTCAGTAAAGACAAAGGCAAAAGGAAGTCGAGAACTGGGAGAAAATAAAGACAAGAAAAGTCTGAGACATGGAAATGGCAGGTCAGGCTGAGAACTACCAAAAGAATGTGGTTACATTGGACTTCAAAGTAAACATGAGGCAGTCACATAGAAAAGGAAGCCCTTTGCAACAATGCAAGTCCGTGTGTGTATTTGGGGTCCTAAATTTTATGGTAAGGAGAACTAAAGTCTTTATGGAAAGTTTACCCTTTAAATGGTTTACTTACAGTAGAATTATATCCACCAAAAAAGTAATGTGGTGTAAGGGATGGTAGTTAATATTGCTCAGAAATTTTTAAAACTTCCCGTTAAAACTAACTTCATTGTCTTCTGGCTGGCTGAGTAGGTATTGTAACTAGTGTGGTCCTCACCTACTGGTAGGCTCATTCTCAGACCATATTTAGTTTCTGGAGGTACAGGGCAGCCTGGCCATTTCTTGGCCCTAAGCTCCTCATTCTTAATAGATAATTCAAGATGATCCAGAAGTATTTAATATTGTTTTTGTTACCAGTTTTTAAAATCAGCATGTCACTGAGATGCTTGAACATTTTGTCTACATCCAAAATTCTATAATGTCTAATTACTTCTGTATAAAGATGTAATAGAGGAGCACAGGTCATGAGGTGAGTTCATTCAAAGACCATAGCATAGGGAGGGTACATGAGCTAGATGCTGAGCCGGGACATGACATAGTAGCTCTGGGGAGTAACAGAGAGAAGGTAGGATTAACGACAGCAGGACAAGAGACAGGACAGAAGGAGGGGTTTTGCCCATGATTTTTTGATGTTCTACTTCCATACAAAGTCCTGAACTGAGAACCTAAAAAAAAAACAAACTAAACCAACAACTAGAACAGGAACAAAATCACAGAAATGGAGACCACATGGAGGGTTATCAGTGGGGAGAGGGAAGGGGATGAATGGGGGAAATGTACAGGGAATAAGAAGCATACTTGGTAGGTACAAAATAGGCAGTGGGAGGTTAAGAATAGTCTAGGTAATGGAGAAGCTGAAGAACTTATATGTATGACCCATGAACATGAACTAAGGTGGGGGAATGCCGGTAGGAGGAGGGTACGGGGTAAGGGGAATAAAGGGGAGAAAAAAATGGGACAATTGTAATAGCATAATCAATAAAATATTTATATTTTTACAAGTCCTGAATTTACATAGGTTATCTTATTTAATATTCAGACCTAAACATAAATACAGTCATCCATATTTTTTGGATGGGAAGACTGAGAGAAGGAGCAGGGTGGTTACTCATCTAAGGGGACCCTGAGTGGAAGAACTAGCATTTGAGCCAGGTTTGTATGACTTCAACTCAAGTCATTTGCCTGCAAAAATATAAGAGGAACAGAAATTGAAGAATAAGAGGTGGAGAATGTGTAGAAAAGAACATAGGTAATTTAAGAAGTAATAGGGAGAGAAAGAAGAAGACAGGAAATGAGTAGAGGCAGGATGAAAGGAAAGGAAGGGCAGAGACAGGGAGCAATCAGTGGGAAAGAGTATATAAACAACTGCAGTGAAATGCAGGAATGGTGAAGCCCCAGCCGAGGACATGGCATGCTTCTGACAAGAGCATCCTGAGTGTTGATGGAGACATCTTTCTTCCAAGACATACTGTACTTTTCCCATCTTCCTGGAGTGCTGGGTCTCCTTGAGAACTGCAGAATTCACAGAAGTTAAAGGGAACCTGGTGAGTGTCTGTTGGAAAAGAAGAGAATGATTAAAAGGGCAGTAAATAAAGTGCATGTGGGAACTTTAAAGAAAATGGGAGATTGAACATTGAGGTGACCTAGTAGTGGTCTTCAGGTATGAAAAAGCTATTAACACTGACTGCGGAAAATGGCAGAATTTATCTGATAGCAGAGCACACCTCCTCAGTGTCTGAACACTGTGACAGCTTTTACTGCTTCTACCACTGCAGAATCCTTTTATTTTTATGATCTGTCCAAGGCATCAGCTGCTGCTAAGGTTTGCTGCTGACTGCTTGCCACTGTGTGTGAATCAAGAAGCATTGTTCCAGAAACTTTGCTGGGATGTTTAGTAGGATAGGCATGGTCGGAACCAGGCTATCTTCCCTGGAAAGCACATGACTTTGGGGAGACAACTGAGTTTCAATCTTGACACTACAACTTATTGGCCCAAAGACCTTGGGCAAGTTACTTAATTTTCCTGAACATCATTCCCCCCTCAGTATAATGGAGAAAATAAAACTTACCTCACTGTGTATACAGACCTTCCTCAGGGCTTGGGAGATGGGAGATAGTCCATAAATGTTAACTTTCATTTTCTTTTCCTTCCCATGGGTTATAAAAAAAGTGAAGAGGATGTCTCATCTTCAACATGGACTGTCACAAGTACAGGAGCCAAGGGTAGAGTAGTTAGGGTTAGGGAAGGGGTAATGCCCTATGTCCAGAAAATTCTGACCCGTTTCCATTTCACAGCCACGGGTAGGATGGGACTTGCTGTATTAAGGTCACTAGGAGCACACAGTTCTCTGAGTGTGATGACTTGATAAAAGATCCCTCCATCCACATTTGCCAAGTGGTTCTTCAGTGCTAAAGGCTGAGATCTGTGCTCTGATTCTTACATTATTAAGACAGACCATTTTGAAATGAGAGTTCAAGTGCCCTCCCATAAATGGAGATGGAGTTCTACACTCTGGAGATGTGTTTAACTTGCAAATTAAAAAGACCGTTTCTTGTGTTTTTGACCGAGGGCCAAATTGAAAACTACAAACTCCAATTCTGACTCTCTTTAGAAGGAAGGCATGGCTTTCCCCCAGATGTTACTTTTCCCTAGACAGGTGGTTGGTGCCCAGTGATTGCCTCTGCCAATAACCTCCTTCTTGCTGGGTGTACTTGTCCATGCATGACATTCAGCATGCCCTTAAGCATGCGTAAGGACGTATCTTGGGCTAGGTTTACTTCTTGCAAAAAAATTCAGTTTTTTAAATATATTATTGTCATGTCCAGGTATTGCAGTATACCTTGGACTAGTCTCTTATGAGGTTTTTTAGTTACCTTGTAAACCATAATGGAGAAAACAAGGTCAAGGGTGTTGTCCTTGTCTGGGAAATTATATCTTCTGTATTTAAAGCCATTAGCAACGGGCTTTTGCTCAGTTTGTTTGAACAGATCTTGTTTGTCTCTTTGTTTTCTTTTATATTATCTTTGGCTCAGGTCAAGGAGTGCATAATTTTCACCATCTGGGACAGTGGAAAGATGACAGCAGGTCTTTCTGAAGAGTAGAAACCTTCCTTTCCCCTTCAGTGGGAAATCTAATCTTGCATCTTTTAAATCCCCTTTGCCAGTCAGACCTGCAACACTTACTTACAGGTCAGTGACATCATTTTGGCCTCGACTTTTTAACCAAGCTCTCTTTGAGTTATTGAAACAACTTGCTGATGCAGCATAGACTTTACTTATTTGGTACACAAAGTAGAAGGTAAAAGGGAAAGAGTGTCAGAATAGTTGGTGAACTGTATGAATAGGCATCTTAATATGTGCAGCTTCTATGTATACATCACAGGTCTAATGTCCTGACCAGTGAAGGAGACCTTTTCATCAGGGTCCTGTTTACACTTAGGTTATGAAGTGTAATGATTTCTTAGCTTAGATAAGACCCAGTGCCATGATTATTGTTCTCATTTTGAGAAAATGCTGACTAAACCATGAATTATTTCTTTGCATTCTGAAAATGCAAAATGTGTGGAAATTCTGAGACTTCTTTTCACTGGTAAATATCAAAACTTTACTGAAGATAGAGCATCTTATATATTTACTGATTTTTTTTTAAGAAAATGTACACAGTGTGCACTTAATTTATTATTGTCCTTTTCTATACTCATAGTTTTAACCTCAAAATGGGCCATGAGTTATGGCTAAAAACACACAAGGAGGAGCAGTGCCCTTCCTCCAGGTTTTTATCAGGTTTTTAACTTAAACAACAATTGCTCGAGGAAGCCTTCCCTGTCCCTCAAGTCTAAGTTAGCTCCTCTTTACCTTGCTCTGCCACCCTGCCTTCCCTCCTTAGCTTTCAAGACACATTAATTCCATCAGCAAATTCTGTCATCTCTACCTTCCAAATATATCCTGAAACTAAACAATTTATAATTCCTCTGTTGCCACCGTGACGGACGAAGTCTCCGCCATCTTCTCACTCACCTTCTGCATCTGCTCTTGCTCCCCACAGGCAAGTCTTCATGTAGCAGCCAAAATGCTACTTTCAAAACAACAGTTCAAGGCAGTTACTTACTCAAAACCCTGTAATGGCTTCCCAGCAAACCCAAATGATTCAAAGCCTTACCAAATGGTGTGTCTCCTCCCTCAATCCCTAGACTTGTTTCCTGCCGCTGTTCTCTCAGATTCCCATCTGCAGTCATACTGGCTGACCTGCTATTCCTCACACACTCCGAGGAAGGTCCCATTGCAAGATCTTTGCCTTTGCAGAGCCTTCTGCCTGAACCCTCCTCCTTCAGATATTCACGTCACACACCATCTTTTCCCCATGATTAATTTTCTTAACGGCAGCTTTCTCTCACTGACATTTTAATATATATCTGCTTATTCTTGTTCTCCCTCACTGGACTGTAAACTTCTGGAGGTCAGGGACTGGATTGCTCATCTCTATCCCTAGCATCTAGAGAAGTGCCTTTCTCATAATGTGTGTATAATAATATTTGTTGAGCAAATCGCGAATGGATTAAAGAGCAAAACTTGTATTCTAATTACAGGTATCAGTACATGAAAGTTCTTCCTGAGCTTATATCGCCACCATAAAATGCCAAGGATGTAAAATACCTTTTCCAGCATAAGGTGCAGGGACTCACACACATACCCGTGTCCTCACCACTGCTAACTGCCTAAATGAAGCAGAATGTCTTACTTAAAGCAAACAAATGGCTAGATTCAGGCAGCAAGTATAGATCCCAGGTTTACATATTTGCTAATCCTTTGATGCTCACAGTCAGCCTTTTGATTACTACTTACATCTGTTGTTTCCACCAGACTCTGAATATCTATTGGTTCCAATTAGAAAATTATCTTTGCAGACCAGCAGCAGGGGTGTTGTAAGTCCAGATGCGTGATGCTCTTCCACCTTCCTCCACTCCTCCCTGAGCCAGTCAGTGTCTGGAAACGTGCCGGCAGGGCAGCGAGGAGGAGAAATGAGATAGGTAACTATTCTTCACCCAGAGGGAGCTCTTAAACAGGGTCTTTTGAGTTCCCTTCTTTATAGAAAAGGGGGGAAAATGGGAACAGCACTCTCCCTATTCCTAATCCCTCTTTAGAGCTCCTGGCTTTGTCTCACCACCTGCTCTTCTCCCTGTGAAGAGAAATCGCCCCATTCCGTGATTCTTTTAAACCTCCTTTCAGTATTAACGTCCCATCAGATCCCGGCACAGATGCTCACACTAAGTAAAACAGTTGGCATCCTACCTTCCTGGGCCTCTCTTGGTCCAGGCAGCTGAATCAAATCTGTCACTTTCTGGTAAGGGCCAACACTGTAGTGGTTTTCAGGGTTTGGTATTAAGCAGTGAGTTGTTGGCTAACAGGCAGGACAGAAAGAAGCCAAAGGAGCATCATTTAAAGGGGTTTTGCCCCTCTCTTGCTGACGTTTTTCATAACTTCCCAATAACGTTCATGTCTGGAGTGGACTATACTGTCTAGTATTCCACAGAACTCTGGGAAAAATCAAGGGGTGTATGAGTACAGATGGTAGGGTTTTTAGAAGTTATGGAAGTAATACACGATAATGGGAAACACCGAAACAAGATAACTAACTTTCCCCTGTGCCTCACACACTCTCCCCAACCACACCTAGTATGGCAGAGACTGTAGCTATTAACCAAAATGTGTTTGCTCTTCTTCCTAGGTAGACAGCTGGGCTCCATTTCCAGCTTCTTTTATAATTAGGCCTGGCCAGCAAAATGTGAGCAGAAGTAATATGTATCCCTTCCAGGCCTGGCCCATAAAGCAAGCTCAACTACGCTCCTTTTGTCTCTGGGTAGCTGGAGTGGAGACACCTCCGTGGGGACCTTGAAAGACTCACGTTGGTGATAGCAGATTCTCCGTTGGCCTGGGTCCCCAAATAACTGCATGGAGGAGGCTGCCCTGCCAACCTCAGTACATTTACACGGACTAATAATGAAATGGTGTTGGAATTACAGTACATTTTACAGACTATCTGAAAGTACAGGTAGCCTACTATATTAATACACCAGATGTTATAAGTTGTTTTCCTATATGTGTATTTCTTTTTTCTCCATTTGATTATGTGCCTCTTGAAAGCAGAATCTGTGTCCATGCCCTCTGTAGCCCCTGCAAGCCTCACACCGAGCCTGGCACAGGACACATGAGTAGTTATTGGTCAGAGAATTTATTTCTATCTCTTATTCTAGGATAAGTAAAACATAAGTTGGGAACGTGGCCAAATCATATGGGTTTTTCATTTTGCTTTGAAATCCATCTTGAGTGAGAAGGATCCCTTATGCATGTATAGCAGCGCAGAACTGACATGGTCAGCGAAGTGTGACATGCATTTTTTTGTTATCCATAAATGGATTATCTGCTGTGACCCACTACTCCATCATTTTGGCACATTGCTCTTATCAACAGCTGTGCGGTAGGCACTGAGAAGGGCCTGGAGCCAAGGGAGAATGCGGTGGGGGTGGGTTTGGGGGTGGGTGCCTGCATCGCTGACTGGGTATGAGTGGTGAATACATTCTGCAAGCAAAAATGTTGATTATCTTTTTACTATTATATGCATCTTTATTATTAGCTAAGGCATAATCAAGAGTTGATAGTAGGAATATTTAAGTTAATACTAGGTAGGGTAAACCCCCATTGTAGGGAAAAAACTGGAGCTTTTTCAAAGCAGGAATTTATCAGTTTGGCATCAGATCTCTTTAAGGGAACAAAAGGCATTTTATTTCCAGCAGCTAGCTGTAGGCCAGGCAGGTGACACATGGTAAATATTAAAATCCTCATTGTAGATGGTTTTACTCTGTGGTCCTTGATTACTCAAAAGACAAACAAATAAAAAACACTGAGAGTGATTTTTTTTCAATGTAAGAATCAATTTTTCTTTTTTAATACTTTTTTAATTGAATTTATTGGGGTGACATTGGCTAATAAAATTATATGCTTCAGGTATACAATTCTACAGTACATCATCTGTATATTGCATTGTGTGCTTTCCACGCCAAGTCTCCTTCCATCACCATCCATCCCCCGTTTACCTTCTTCTACGCCCCGCCTCCCCGGCAGTCACTACCCTGTTGTGTGTCCATGAGCCTTTCTTGGTTTTCTTTGCTTAATTCTTTCACCCTTCTCACCCAGCCCCCAACTGCCTCCCCTCTGACAGTTGTCAGTCTGTCCTCTGTATCCATGAACCTGTCTCCGCTTTGTTAGTTTATTTTGCTCATTAGATTCCACATATATGTGAAATCATATGGTACTTGTCTTTCTCTGACTCTGACTGGCTTATTGCACTTAGCATAATACTCACCAGGTTCATCCGTGCTGTCAATAAAAGTACAATTTCCTTCTTTTTTATGGATGAGTAGTATTCCATTGTGTAAATGTACCACAGCTTTTTTATCTTCTCACCTACTGATGAGCACTTGGGCTGTTTCCAAATCTTGGCTATTGTAAATAACATTGCAATGAATATAGGGGTGCATATTTTTTTTGAATTAGTATGTTGGGTTTCTTCAGATATATTCCCAGAAGTGGAATTGCTGTGTCATAAGCAGTTCCATTTTTAATTTTTTGAGAAAATTCCATACTGTTTTCCACAGTGGCTGCACCAGTTTGCATTCCCATTAACAGTGCACAAGTGTTCGCTTTTCTCCACGTCCTCGCCAGCACTTGCTGTTTGCTGATTTATTGATGGTGGCCATTCTGACAGGTGTGAGGTGGTATCTCATTGTGGTTTTAATGTGCATTTCTCTGATGATTACTGATGTTGAGCATTCTTTCATATGTCTTTTGGCCATCTGTATGTCCTCCTTGGAGAAGTGTCTATTCAGGTCCTTTGACCATTTCTTAATTGGATTATTTATTTACTTTGGTGTTGAGTTTTGTAACTTCCTTATAAATTTTGGATATTAAGTCCTTATGAGATGTATCTGCAAATATGCTCTCCTATTCCATGGGTTCTCTTTCTATTTTGTTGATGGTTTCCTTTGCTGTACAAAACCTTTTTAGTTTGATGTAGTCCCATTTGTTTATTTTTTCTTTCCCTTGCCCGAGGAGATATATCAGAAAAAATATTGCTACAAAGAATGTCCAAGATTTTACTGTCTATGTTTTTTCTAGGATTTTTTATGGCTTTAAGTTTAACATTTAAAGCTTTAATCCACTTTGAGTTTCTTCTTGTGTGTGGTGAAAGGAAGTGATCTAGTTTTTTTTTCTTCTTCTTTTTTTTTTTTTTTTTTTTGCATATCTGTCCAGTTTTCCCAACACCATTTACTGAGTAGGCTATCTTTACCCCACTGCATGTTTTTGCCCCCTTTGTCAAATACTAATTGACTCTAAAGGTGTGGGTTTATTTCTGGACTCTCCATTCTGTTCCATTGATCTACGTGTCTGTTTTTATGCCAGTACAAAGAACCCCACCAGCCTTCATCCTCAGTTGCAGGGACCAGTGTCCTCATGAAGCTCCTACTAGCATTACCTCCCACTCTGCTCCCTGCCTCTGAAGAACCACTGTTGAAAATGGATGGTCTAAACTAGCGCTTCTCAAACTTTAGCATATGTCAGGCTTGTTAAAACCCAGATTTCTGGGTTCTACCCCCACAGTTGCTGATTCAGTAGATCTGGAGTGAAGTCTGAGAATTTGCATTTCTAACAAGTTCCCCAGTGATGCTGATGCTGCTGGCCTTAGGGCCACACTGTGAGCACCCGTAGTCTGTACCCCTTGAGCCGCACTCCACGTTAATGAAGGGATCTATAAACATGCACAAGTGTGACAGCATAGCAAGGTGAAGGACCCCTGCCAGTGAGCTCTCCCTTTCTTGTAAAGCCAGATTGAAGCTGTTAGTCAAGACTAGAGTTGCTGGTGTGGCTCAGTGGATTGAGTGCCAGCCTGCAAAGTGAAAGGTCACTGGTTCGATTCCCAGTCAGGGCACATGACTGGGTTTCAGGCCAGGTCCCCAGTTGGGGCCATGCAGCTGAACGGTGTTTCTCTGTCTCTCTTTCTCCCTCCCATCCCTTCTCTCTAAAAATAAATAAAATCTTAACAACACACAAAAAAAAGAGTGGAGTTGCTTGGAGCAATTCAGTGAAGTGTCACCTAACACCATTGTCCCACACTCTGTCTTTTGTGTCTCCAGAGTTGTTACCTCATTTCCCCATTAGTAAGTTGAAGAGGTCACCATAGATAAACGGTTTTCAATCCTGCTGACCATTAGAATCACCAAATAAATACTTCTAATTCTGTTGTTTCTGCTACATCCTGTTTAGAGATTCCAACGTAACTGGTCTGGGACAGGGCCCAGGAGTCAGCATTTTAGGAGCTTTACAGGTGATTCTAGTACAGAGCACAGTTGAAAAACCATTGAGGATCTCTAGATCACGTCCACACCTGAGAGCCTGTTGGACCTCCCCTCCCTGCCCGCCGCCCAGGGAAATCCTGTCTTGTCTGCTGTCCCTCTGCCCGATGCCCAGGCTCCCGCCTCCGGCCCTCAAGTCTCACTTGACTCTTTGCCCTGACCCTTCACTTACTTCTCTCTATGCACATTGTATTCCGTTTACCATGTGGCACAAAGTCACTTCATACCTCATTAACTTCCTCTGCTTAATTAGGCAGAGGACAGGTCCCAAACAACTGCAGAATACATGGAAATTCACTGATAAAAACACAAACAACAAATTAGGAGTGCTTATAGAACCCGCAGAAAATGTTAACTGTGGAAGCAGACAATGTATCCATTCCTGGAAAGTGACTTTGAGGCAAAGTCACACAGGAGCTGGACCAGTACGCATTTCATTTAATACTGGCTCCAAGCAATTTATTCTCCTGGGCTGGCCCCACCCCGTTTTGTTGTGAGGCCTACAGATTTCACATACCCTTCATATTTATAACAAGTAACCCAGGTGACAGGACTTCTCTACTCCCTAAATAGTGTTTTAGCCTTTAAAAAGCAAAGTGAACTAGTGACAGTGAAGCTGAGGCAGTGGCGTGGACACTCGCTGACTTTCCCAGGCACTTCCTCGGCAGCCGTGAGGAAAGCAGAAGTGAAGGACGTGGCTTTGCCTGGTAAGGATTCAGGTGTTGCTTTGGTTTTCTACTTTGTTTGCCTTAGTGGATTTGCATTTATAATTTCCAAGTGTTATTGGGGTATAACCTAACTTCACTTGAATTTTATTCTGACCCTTTGTAACTGGAACTGGAAGCCCTGGAAACTTCTGTACCTTCTTTCCTGGGCTGCACTTGAAGCTTTTGTTGGTGGATCCTTCTCACTTCATGCTCAGTGAGGTTTTAGTTAGTTTCTTTTCTTTTTTTTTTTTTCTTCAGTAAAATTATTTCAGTTCAGTTGAGGAGCGATCTAGTTAAGGTGAGGGGCACTGTGGAAATTTAGTATCTATTTAATTCTACCTTATGTCTGGAGAGGAATCCCAGACTGAGGACTTGTGCTTTTCTGCTAATTAATTCTCCACGTCAGGCATCTGGAAACCCGCCTCTTTGGCCTCATCTGAGTTGACTAATTAATTAAGCTGTATTTGTAAACAGACATTTTTCCCCCAGCACTTTTTTCATCATCTGTTTCTTTAGCCGCAAGCTGGTGACCCCATTTAATGCTAAACTACCTGGCCAATAATTTTGCTCTCCTACGGGCTGAGAAGTTTCCATTTGGAGACTTCCCAGCATCGTACAAGAAGCCCAGGCTTAAGAGGGAGGAAGATAAGGATTTGAATCCAATTTAGCCATTTATTAATAATGTGACCACAAGCAAATTAACTCACATCTCAAAATTCCATTCCCCATTTTTCCCCTGCAAAACCTACCACTTAGCCCAGTGTCTGGCCCATCAGCAGTATAAATAACACTAAATAGAGAGATACCTCTATACACTGTTTTTTGTTTTTTTTTTTCTGAATGGGAGCATTTATACTACCTTGCCTTTATGCAGGGAGTAGATACAACACTTCCTTTTTAAAGATACAACCACATACATTATCACATTGGTCGCTCATGAACCCCAATGGGGCATTTGGTGAATGTTGTCACCCTTGTAACTTATAGATAGAGAATCAGGCCAGTCAAGGTTAAAGGACATGGTCCAGGGCTGGTTTGAGGCAGAGCCTGACCGAGTCTTCACACTCTTGACTTAGTACTCTTGTTCTGAGAGCCGCTGTTCCCCTGACCTTTAATGGATGATGTGCAAATAGATTATAAACACTGAAAAAAAAAAAAAAGAGTTACACAAGATATCCGAAGAGCACCATATAAAAGAAAATGATAAGATACCCCTGAAGCTAAAGGTGTTGAAATAGCTATTAGAGAAACGTGATTTGATCAATGGAAACAAGGTGACGATTTAACTCCTGGATTTCTGTTGCATCTTCCCTCGCTGTCCCACCAGCTTTTGTGGGTTCATGGGTAAATTGTTAGTAATTGTTGTAACCCAAACTTGTTAACTAATAGCAACGACATTAACATTTACATTTGGACGGTGTGGTATACACTTGATTCTCCTATTAGCCCTGTGAGACTAGTAGTAGTAAAATGTACATACATACATACACGTCTCTCCACTTTGCTGATAAACAAGTGCAGATTCTAAGAGGTTAAGTGATTTGTCACACTCACAGGACTTGTAAGTGGTAGAGTTGCGACTGAAATTCAGAGCCTCCAGCTCTATGTTTAGCGCTATTTCAACAGTACTACAATTAAGAGGACTTACGTCAGCACTGTACTTATTTATATTAAAGAGCTATGAAGAATGTTGTGCTGTTTTGTCTTCTAATTCTATCTCCATTTGTCTTGTTGCTTCTTCTCTTGTTCCTTAATTTGGCCTGATATATGTAACCTTTTCCCAAGATGGATATATTTTAGTTAACCTCTGCTTAGTGCCTTGAAACCACTATTATAATTGTTACTCATAATTCTTCGGGCCAGCAATTTGAGTTGGGATAAGCTGGGTGGTTCTTGGGTTGGTCTCGCATGGGGTCACTCATCAGCTGCAGTCATCTGGTGGCTCTGCCGAGGGTGGGTAATCCAAAGTGGCCTCACTCCTTGTCTAGCTATTGGTATTGGCCCTCAGCTGGACCTCATCTGCACGTTTGCTCATCCTCCAGGAGGATGGCCAAAGTTTTTTCAGAGTTGGCAGTGCCATTCTAGGAAGGCAAGGTCCAATGTACTGTCACTCATCAAGTCTCTACATATGTCACATTGTTTGCTATCCTGTTGGTCAGAGCAAGTCCCAAGGCTAACCCCAGAGTCAGAGAAGGGGGCACTACACAAGGGCATGGATACCGGTTTGTGTGACTCATTTCACACCACTGATACAACCTACTATCAATGGATATAAAAATATCTACCTTATCTACCTTATAAGACTGCTCTGACAATTAAATTTGATAATGTATGTGCATTGCTTAGTATGGTTCCTGACAAACACCTAGTAAATGCTCAATAAATATTAACTAGTATTACTAATAGAATCACTATTATCTATTATGATCTACCAGAGCAGTTTCTCCTTTTGAAATCCCACTTACTCATTTGTTTAACATTTACCGAGTGCCCATTGTGGTACTATTCCCTATGCTAGGCATTAGGGATGCAAAAATAATGTCCAGTCCCTGCCATTGAAGAACTCATAGTCTACTGGAGGAGGCCAGACACATAAGTAATTAAATATAGCATACTGTGGCAAGTTCAGTGATTAGGATATGCACAAAGTATTTGGGGGTGCACCAAAGAAGGATATCTAACTCCTTAACCCAGCCTGGGGGTGTGTGAGGAAAGGGTTCTTGGAATAGATTCTACATGAGCTGAATCTTAACTTGTTGAGTGGGTTCCGCCTAGAAGAGCAGGGATTTAAAATAGGAAAGTCCGAGAGGAGTAAAGACGTTCAGGGAAGAAACAGCATAGTGTGTTGTTATCAGTTAAAGTCTAGGAATCCTAAAGAGGCAAGACAAAAAGAAAGCAGAAAAGCAGGAGAGGAAAGGCAGAAAGAGAGATGGGAAGGAGAAGAGAGGGAAAGAGGAAGAAGGGAGGGAGGGAGAGAAAGTGTGCGGAACAAATGTATACTCTTCCAGGAGGTTAGATACTATTCTGTAGGGGGTTAGATACTATTCTGTAGGTGAACAAGAAGGCACTGACAGGCTGTGAGAAGGGTTGAGATGGGGTCAGATCTCTATTTTTAAGAGGTCATTCTTGGGGCCAAGTGGAGGATCAGCTGGAGGAAGATAAGAATGGAGGTGTAGAAGCCAATTAGTAGTAATCCAGAAATCCAGGCAAGAGATAAACTATCTGAGAATGCGAGCCAGCAGGAGATCTTTCCTGCCATTTATGCCCTGCAAAGCTGGGGGGAGAAATTTCAATGAAAAAAAAAGGAATGATTTTATATCCTAGTTTGGGAGAGCATAGTCCAGGATATTCCAAAAAAACGATTTTCCACATAATGAACAGGCATGCTTGTCCCCAACATCGACCTTTTCTGGCTAAGGAGAGGTGGTAGGTGCCAGAGAACCCTAGAATGACTGCTATTATTAGGGAGTCGGTGCTCTTTTGCATGGTCTTAGTGAGGTGTGAGGGAACTCTTCTAGGAATTCTATGAGGTACCTTCTCAGACACACCTCATATCTTTTATGACTTTTTTTCTCTGTGGTCTAGTCTTTCTGCATTATGATGTATTCCCAATGACTTTGACCCCCTTCTCTTTGTGCTCCCTTGTTGCCTCAGTAATTTTTATGTGTATTTTCAATGTTTATGCCTTGTTTCTTTTCATATATATTCACAACCCGATGCCTTGAATTTCCTGGGTGATCATGCTCTCAACTATGCCGCTTCATCGTCCCTGAAAACACATTCATAATCATCAGGGTTTACATTCAGATTTGTGATCTGGAAAACACTGTCATTGTACTTATTCAATATGTTCATTTTTCAGAACGTCTCCCATTACTTTCCGTTCAGCCCTTGGGCATGAGCCCCCTGCAGGGCTAAACACAGCCTCCACAATCACACCCTATGAGCGCCTGCTGCAGTCCTGGCCATTCTTTCTAGCTCCTGAAAATTTACATAAGAACCTGATTTTCCTTGTTGGGTTGTTTGGTTTACGGAATGTACATACAGGCTTTTAAAATTCAGAGGAGGATCATGAGGAGGATGCAATAAGACTCGTCAGGAGGCAAAGACAGAGTGAGCTGGGATCAGTCCAGTAGGCATTGTTTGACGAGAAATACGATCGCTTCTGGCTCCTAAGGGGCTTCCGTGATAACGCAGCGACTTCTAGTGGGTGATGCTTGGGTCCACCTAAACAAAGACTCTGAGAGCTAGAGTGGAGACCTCCTGCTTCTCCTTCCCCTGGCCCCATGCAGGGAGGCACCTGTTAAGGAGTGGCTGTGGAATCTGCCTGTCACTGGTGACCCAACCTGTTTCTTGGCACCTGACGTGTTCACAGAAAGTTGACGATAAATACCACCACAACCACTGTCATTTACTCCATGCGTACCACATTCCAGGCATTTCACAGAGTGTTTGTGTGCATTATGTTATTTAATTTTTTACCAAAACCCACGAGGATAGTTATAATTATTATCTATTGCCACTTACAGATGAGATAAAGTGTGCATTACGAGAACTGCTTTGATTATAAAGAATAGACACCCAACTTGAACTAGCTTATGCAAAAAGGCAAATGTATTATGAGGATACTGAATTGTCTCACCAGAACCCAGAAAAGAAATGCAACTGAGCCTCTAGAATAGCCACAAGCCAGAACTTTGGTGCTATCATTTATCTCGCTCACTCTCACTGTGTATAATTGTCTCTGGTCACTGGCTTCATTGTTCTGTCTCTCCATTGGCCAGTTTCCTCTGTTAGGCACAAAACACAGCCACCCAGAGCCTGTGAACTTTATGTATTATAGCTTAAGGTATGGGGTGAGACTGGCTTGAATGTTCTTTTTGGTTATGAGACCAAATTCCCAGGGATCTGACCCAGCAGGTCAGGTGCCCCAGCCGTCAACCACTGAGCTGTGGCCAGGTCAGGGATGGACTAGGAGCCATGTAACATGGCAGCTTCCACAGGAACACGTGATGGGAGTTGAGGAAGGGGCAGTTCACAAAAGAAGGAGAGACCGAGCTAAGAAAAGACGTGGGGGGAGAGAGTACTAGCTATCAAGAGAGAGGATGGCTGTTCGGTAGAAAAACAGCAGGCACCTATAACACCAAATTTAAAAGCTTAGGGTAACTCATCCATAGTCACACACAACCAAAGCCAAAATTTAAATGAGGCCTTTCCAACTTTAAAGCCTATGTACTTTACTAATATGACAAAGTAGAATAAAGTAGTGGAGTGAATGAATGAATACATACGTACATAGTGCGTAACATGTACACATGCATAAATTCGTATATATATATACGCATGTGTATATATATATACACATAAACTAGTGAAGACCTTGCCAATCCAGCACTCAGATCCAGGAAGTCCCATTCAGAATGGTCAGACACCATGCACTTTTGCTCTACCCTGACAACTTGTCATTTGAGGATGAAGGTAGGGAGTAATGAGAAGATAAGATGATGATGAGCAGTGTCAGTGACCAAAGCCTGTGACCCAGATCCCCAAAACAGATTACAACAGCACCCCTAGAGCCTGCCCACATCCATCAATCAATTCATCAGGAGCAAGCAGAAGCCTTGGGCATATTGCATACATGTCTAGAGCCCTGCGATATAGGAGGAAGTTTATTCAGAGCAAGTTCAAGGGGTCTCTGCCTGCATGTCCCAGGAGATGGTTCAGGACTCAGTTTTGGTGTTTGAGAGGAGGGGTCTTTTTTGGAAGAAGGTAGATCAGAGAAGTTGAGCTCAGCTCTCACTAATTGAGCTCATCTAAGTCCTAGAATGTGACTCCATGTATTTTGTACAAGGACGGGAATTGGGAGCTTGGGAGAAACAAATGTTGAATCTTTCAGCCTTTCTGAGCCTGTTTAGCAAACTATTTACAAAATGCTGTGGCCTACAAGAAACTTCCATCCTGCCCCAGCGAGGGGTTTATGGAGAGAGAGAGAGCACCTAGTTCAGTGGGACTCAGTTCAAGGCCTTTGGTAAATCTGAAAGGGCGGTGCCATTTTTATTTTTTCTGATTTTGGTTTTTATTTTCACCTGAATGAAAATGTTGCAGGAAACTGAAAGAACTGCATGGATCTTACCCTGATATTTTGAAATGAATTGAGTAAAAAGTTTGAGAAGTTGGAGTTTTTTCAGTATTTCCCCTTTGGCACTTGCAACCAAAAAACTATGTTTCTGGGAGGAAGTTAGGCACATGGGCCTTGCACTGATGTTTTCAATAGTGGGAGTAATGGTAATAACCAGGAGGAGGAGAAAGAAGAGAAAAATAGCACATACTTGCATAAAACTAATATATACCAGGCACAGAGCGATGAAATAACTCACCAAGGCCACACATCTTGTCACCACCCTGACAAGGTGCCATCCTGCCTGTGTGGCTCCCATGTGGACTTCAGTTGCCACTTGCTCTGAAGCCTTTGCATACAACCATAAGTTGCATTTTCTGGGAGGCTGATGTGAGGATGGGAGGCTACAGAGCTAAGAAAGACTTCTCAGATCACAGTAGCGTAAGGAATAAGCGGGTCAGAAATATTCTGTCACCAACATGGCATCGTGAAAGAAACATGGTCTTTTAGAGGCAAAAAGATCAAAGATAAAATCCTGACTCCCCAGTAAGCCTTGGTTTCATTTGTCTGTCGTATGGGCATAACATATCTACCTTTTGGAAAGTTGTGACAATGGAAAATCAGAATTCTATGTGACATACCTGGCCTGTAATAGCTATCGGTATTCTAATATTATCACACCTCTGTCTGTGGTGTTGTCTGAAATGACCGTAACTGTCCTCTGGTGCTGAGGGATTTAGCGACTTCCATTCTGGCACCAGATTCTGCTTCAGCTTACCAGTTTCCCATCCTTGCCCTCTGCAGGGCAGGAGATGAGGAGGGAGAAACAACTGGAGAATGGGGGTCCCTCAGAGGTGAAGGCCGGCAGCAGCAGTGGGGTTGAACCGCCCCCAGTGGCCAAGCAGCCTCTCTCGGAGAGGCAAGTATCAACCAGGGATGGCAGCTGAGGCCTTAAATGATAACCAATGTCCTAGTGTCACTGGGAAAGTCACACGGGTTACAGGCAAAATGGCTGGATGCTCTTCCTTTCTGTGGATTTTCCCAGAGCTACCAGTCCCCAGCTTTGTAAGTGCTGAAGCAGTAATAGGCTAAGGCAGTCATGGATCAAATTTGGATATGGACATTATTTTTAAACAGCACCAAGTATGCGAAAGATTGGGAGAAAGAGCACCAGACTGCCCCAGCGGCCTGGTTAGATCACATGGAACTGAGTCCATCTAGGGCCACTTATAATCTGGATGGCTGAAGAGGCAGGACGTGAGGCAGACTTTACATCCTGTGGCCTTTCCTTGAAAGAACGCTTGAGTGATGTCTAGTGGAGACTTTGTGGAGTGCATGAGGTATTCTCCCCTCCAGTGACACTAGTCAATAATTACTGAGCACACACTTGTTCACTCCCATACAAGGGACAAAAAGAGGTGAAATAATATAGTCCCTACCATCAAGTGCTTAGAGACACTGAGAGACAGGATTTGTATATCAGCTTTGGTTAACATTTTAGTGGGAGCTGTTGACCCACAAAATGATTACAGAAGATCAAATAGAGCTTTTTGTCTGCAGCAGTGGCCAGGGACAGCACCATGGAAGCGATGAGGCCTGAAAAGAGCGAGAAGGACTCAGAGTGTTGGAAAAACGTGGGAGGGGCTGACAGAGGGAAGACTGTGTACACGCGGGAAGCAAAACTGCGTGTCGGTTCCACACAACACGGAGACGGCTCTATGCACAAGTAAGGACAAAGAGCAGTCTGAGAGTGGGGGAGATTTTTTTTAAGTGAAGTAACAAGCCAACCATTTTATATAAAAAGACATATTTTACTTGACAAGAAAAAAGTAGAAGTAAAACTTTGTGCATAAAAGATACCAAAAATAGGAGACAAATCTCTGAGTTAAGACGGTATTTCGAGCGTGTCTGACAGACACAGTGTGCCTATCATGCTGTACCTGGAGCTCCCTAGGAACAGATAAGAAAGACAAATAATTCAATAGCAAATGGGTGAGAGGTGCGACGAGAGAGTATAAGAGGAAATCTAAAAGGCAAACGGATGTGCCAAGGTGCTCCATCTCACTGAAAGTCAAGGAGACAAAAATGAGAGCCATTAGGTACCACTTTTTACTTCTCAGCTTGGCAAATGTTTCATGGTGATAGAAGTCCAGTGCTGGTGAGAATGTGAGCCAGAGCCTTCTTGTGCTTTGCTGATAGAAATTTCAGCTGCTGTACATCTCTGGTAAAGTGTTCTGGCAACATCAAGAACATTGAAAAACATAAATGTCTTTCTATTCTGCTATTTCATTATTAGCAATTGATGCTTTGAAAATACCAAAATATGTATTATGCATTTTAGTTCATTATTTTTTGAAATATTATAAATATGTATCAATAAGAATAGGACTAAATAAATTGAGGCCCTTTCATTATTATGGACTACTGTCCAACTACTATCAAAAGGAATTAGACCTGCCATTTGTTGAATTGGAGGAAAGTCCATGATGTGTACTTAAGTGGGGAAAAGCAAGTTATAGTGACATGTGTATATCATGATCTGATTCTGGAAAAACATACACACAGATCCCCTTCTTCATATGTGCGCACATGTATTTTGTTTGAATATAGAGAATCAATAGCCATACAAGGGATGGGGGGATGGATATGGAAAAATAAAGCTTGAGCAAAATGAAGTACTATCAGGCACCCAACCCTGAAGGGCCCTCAGAGCTAAACTGTGCAGCTCTGGGGGAGCAGAGGTGGGAGGATGGGCGTGCCCTCCTATCCTCAGACTTCTGCTCTGTTGGGACTCTCGGGCTTGAGCACCGGCAATACCAACAAGTGGCCAGCCCAGGTCAGCTGTCTGATGTGACACCACTTTGGGATGGCCGGAATGCAGATACGGGCTGCCTTGTAGAGCCTCTGCCTGTCCCTTCAGTTTGCCCGGGAAAATTACATGTAGTTTTAAATTTTGCATTTTCCAAGTCAGATGAAGGCTTAAAATAAGCACAAGTGTTTAGTCTTAGGTCCACGTGTCATCTCAAGCAAGAAGTAAAAATGCTTTGATTTTTGAAAAATAACCTTTGATGCCTAAAGAGAATTTAATAAGTGCTTTATTCCAGGATCTTAAAAAAAAAAAAAATGACTTTCTGTGCAGATGAAAGAGGCAGCCTGGGGGGACTGGTGTCCTTTGCTCTCTGTGCAAGAACTGCAGCAGCATTCACAGCAGCCTTGTCCTGCCGGGGTCCCCTCGCTCTTCCCCACGACGGGACAGACATTCATGGAAGGGACGGACAAACACGGGGGCTTTCAGAAGGCACACTGTCCCTGTGGTCTTGTCATACGGATGGCCTTGTCAGGGCGCTATTTGGTGTCTGTTTCACTGCCAGTAATGGAGAAAATTTGTTAGTTTCCCAGAAGGACTTTGAAGTCTGAGGTCACCACAGATTGGTTCTCTTGAATTTTCATGAGGGAAGGCTTAGTGTGCTCGAGGTTTGTGAGGTAGCCTTCCTTCTGAGGAGAGATCCCGGCTGCGCAGGTGTTCGTTCAGCTTGTACTGAGAGAACCAAGCCAGAAACCCTAAAATGGCTCCATGCTTTTCTGAGAAAACTAATCAGAGATACTTTTTTCTCTTGAGAAAGATGATTTCAGCCCTCAAGAGATCTTTTTAAATGTTAGTATGACAGATAACTGCATTTTTTATAGACAGATGTTGTTGTTAAATGTGCTCGTGATAATGATGTTTGTTTAGTGCTTATCTCTAAGGAATTCAGAGTACTTTACAGCCACTTTCTTCATTATTTCTTAAGGTTTTCTTCTTCCTGATCATATTTTAATTGTGACTATAACTTTTTCATTCAGTTTTCCTCATTGAGTTTTCTCTGAAAGATCTCCTGTTAACCTCGTTCCCTTCTACTCTCTGCATTTCCACTATCAAATACTCACATGAGTTGAGACATCCTAGAAAAGCATTCATGATTTTTTTGTGTGTGCCTCAGGCTCCCCCTTTTCTATTTCCCTTTTCTTCATCATTCTTAAAAACTTTCTCATTTATAAAGTTTTCACTATACTCCCTCCCCCTTAAATAAAGTATTGCTCAAAATATACCTTATTCTTTTACATAAATAATCCCTATTTTATTTAATTTTACTTGTTCATTTATTCTGACTTGCTCCATAAAAAAGTTGAGGTAACTAATTTGAGGTAGCTAAACATGTTCTTTAACATGAGCACTGTGTGTTGGCATTGTGAATCTGATATTCATAGCAGATTTTTTTTTCAAAACCATTTCTCCTTTTAAATTCCAAGGAATTTGTTAGCTTGCCTCCTCACTGCAATAATCCATGAAGAAACAACAACAAAAAAGTCATGACTTATGACAAGCTAGTCTTTTGTATTAAAAAAAAACAAAAAAAACAAAAAAAAACAGACACTTCCCATCCTTTGGGAATTAACCACTAAGAACACCTTTCTTTTTACCGGCTCTAATCAGATGGAGTGTAGTAGAAAGTCTCTGTCCTAAAGAGATCTGGGGATCATGAGATTATGTGGAAGACACCTTAGAACTCACTCCCTTATTTTACAAATGTGCAAACAGAGGCTCAGAGAGTGTTATTAAGAGAAAGGTGTCCATGATCACAGAAACACTTAGGAGCATGTTCAGAATTATGTTTAGGAGACAAGACACCTGAAAGTTAAAAAGTCACTCAATAAAGTAGTATACATCATGAAATAATGAATGATTTGGTGACTCTGGATAGAGGGGAGCTGGTGAATGTTTAAGAACAACCGGAGGTAGGGGTGGAGAGAGGAAGCCCTGATTTGTGCTGTTTCATGGTGCCCAGGGTCAATTTCAAGCTACCAATCTGATACCAGTAAGCTGGCAAGAGATGAGTACAATCCAATTGGCTCTTGAGAGAGAGAGATTGGCTAGAGTGATCAGGTCTTTAATGAGGAAGAGAACTGAGCTAGACTATTTCCCCACACCTATCGTAGCTTTCAGCTGTGAAGGAACATCTTTGGTCTCTGCATCACGCAGCCGTAGGACTGCAGCTTTGCTCTTGCTGTTGCCTTGTGGATGAAGCACTCTTCACCTGATGAGCTGTTATTTACATGTCAAGGCCCAGCTCAAAGATAAGGATCTTCATCAAGCTTGTCCCTGACCCCTTCTGAAATAATCACTTCCACTCTGAATCTCAGAGTACCTTAATTACACCTTTTATTAGGGTAATTACCAAAGCCCAGCTTGATATTATTGTCAATAGATAGTGTCTTGCTCCACGAGACTGTCATTGGAGGACAGGGACTGTGTCTTCTTCCTTCATTGCCAGAGAAGCCATACCGTGCGGTGGGCAGGAGCCCAAGCCCTGCAGCCAGCCTGTTCAGCCTCCTATCCTGAGGCTGCACGCACTCACCTCAAGACTGAGCAAGTCATTGAGCTCCTCTGTTCTGGTCTGTAAAATGAGAAATGAAACAGTAATCTCCAGCTCACAAGTTTGCTTTGATGAATGAGATTACTAGATGTGCTCAGTGATTTGCACAGTTAATGTTACCTGATACTGTTATCTCTAGCATACAGCCAGTGTACCTGGCACAGATTTGGTGTACTGTTGTTGGTTGAATTGCACTGAAGTGAAGCAGGAACGTGACCCAGCTAGCTGGACAGGAAGTTAGGAAAGAGTGTGCTAGAGGGGACTGCATGAACAGATTATTGTTGGGTTAATGAGAATGATACAGTAAATAAGAATCAGTTGATCATAGAATTATAGGATCGGAACCTCGTTTTCCAGCTGTGGTATGAGGAACACAGAGCAGGGTGCGATCATCTATGCCCTCCCCTCATCCCATGTGCTTGACACTGTAAATCTGTAAATATACCATTTGTTATTGCCATACCTTGTGTAGTGTGCTGTGAATCCCAGTACCTCCTTTTCAGTACTGTGCAATTGCTTTTTAAAAGTCTGAATGCTGGACTTTAATTATAAATACTGTTACATTTCATTCCATATGCTAACTGGTTCACTCCGTTAAGCCAATTAATTCATATTGCTTCCAACCTTGACCCTGCGGTGCAGTGTATCTTCTGTTCTGCCGAGCTTTGCATCTGCAGGTTTGCGCTCATGACTTCTATTTGTTTTCTGAAACACTGTACAGGTCTCTTCTAAGAACGGTGTTCCCTGACATGTCACTACGGACCTCTTTCAATGTTGGTGTTGATTCATTTAAAAAATCTCTTTTTTTTTTTGCCCTGGCTGGTGTTGCTCAGTGTATTGAGCACAGGCTGTGAACCAAAGGGTCGCTGGTTTGATTCCCAGTCAGGGCACATGCCTGGGTTGCAGGCGAGGTCCCCAGTGGAAGCCAAATGAGAGGCAACCACACATTGATGTTTCTCTCCCTCTCTTTCTCCCTCCCTTCCCCTCTTTATAAAAATAAATAAATAAATAATCTTTTTAAAAAAAGAATTTTATACTCCTTTGGAATCTAGCAAAGTATATAATAATCTATGTTATATTTCATCATGCTCATAAGGGTGTCATGAAGAACTTTGCCAAAATGCTATGTCTGCAGCATTTTTGTTTCACAGATATAGGAAGTCTATCAGAAAAGAAAATGTAACTAGCTTATTGAAACCTGCTCCTGATTAACCTGTTAGCTCCCGATACTAATAACTTACTTTTCCAACTTGAACAAAGGATTCGTGTTTTGAAATAGTGGAGTTAACCATATCAAGGTAGATTAGGCTCAATGCACAGACCTAGATGAGAAGTTTGGACACAGTCCTGACGGTGAGGGAAGGTTGTTGGAATTTTTGAGTTGGTAGCATGTGATGTAGTGATGTTTTAAGAAGAGCCATCTGGCAGTAGTTCCTCTAGGAGAAACCTTATGTGAGGTTTGAAGTTGCCTGCAATAATCCCGGAATGGGCTGCTGGACGACTGAGCTAGGCTAATAGCAACAAAGATGGAAGAGAATAAATTTGGATTTAAAAGGAAAAAAATCCAAAGGGATTATTTTAGGAATAAGATCAGTGAAATACATTAGAAAGAAAGAAAAAAGGAAGAACGGAAGACAGGAAGGAAGGAAGAAAAAGGTATGTTAGGGCTGCCCAGCATTTTTCACATCAGTGGCTATGCAGAGAAGAATATTAGTTTGGCCACTGGCGTGAACAGGGCTGCTTGGAGATGGAAGTGACCCAATATCATGGCTCCGCAGGTAGGGTCTTCTCTTCCCCAAGCCCCAACTCCCCCTCACTACAGGCTGAAGACACTGATATCTCCACATGGCTGGGAAGCTATTTGAACATTTCTGCTTTAGAAATAAGTAGTCTTAGCAATAAGAGGAAAAACAGACTTGCACTAAAATGAGGGCCAACAGAACAGATAAGACTATACATATACAAGAAAGCAAACATTTGAATCTATATATAATTCTGAACACAGAAGTGAAATATGGCTTAGACACTTGGAAGAAAACTAATTAGCATCAGGGTTAATTCCAAACAAGATGGCCCAGGACACCAAGCCACTGCCTCTGTTATAGTGACACAATAAAAGAATGGCAATGGTTGTGTAGGCCCGATTGGGCCTGGAAATAGGCAGCACCTGCTAGACAGGTTGCAGGGAGGAACAGACCATACCTACAGAGGCACCGGGCAGAACCTAAGTGTAGACAAAGGAGAAGCAAAGGAGGGAATTTTGGTTGTGTGTGAATATGGAATTCTAAGCCCATTCATCTAAGCCTGCTAGAAAATTTATGAAATTCTGCCCATTTTTTTGCTCCTTATTGATTTAATACATTTCACTGAGTTAATACATTAAGTAGTTCTGTAGTCCTGATACCTAACCTGTGCACCTAATTAATTTGCATTGCTGCATGGAGGAAATTATAGACTGGGAAAATGCAAGAGCTTGCAATCCATAATTCCCTGTGATAATTGAAGATGTTCAGTTATAGAAAATTAAAAGGTGTTCCTCTTTCTTCAATAAACTTAATGACAGGGTGAGAATGAGAACCCACCAACAAAATCGTGCAGATCCTACTATAAAAACAGGAGTGAATGGCTCTGCGAAAGATAATGGAACCCACACATTTCTCCTGATGACCAGCATCAGGACAACTATGAGTGTGATTCCAGGGGGCATCCCCCTTTCACATTGGAGTATGTGTGAATGGTGCTTCCTGAAGTCAGGGTGCACAGAGTGGCCATATGTGACAGCTCACAGAGAGACCTGGGGCTTTCACCCATCCGAGCAGGTGCATATCTGCATTGACCTGTGGTATTCATCACCAGCCCAACCACACTCCCTTCCCCAGCCAAACTGCATCAGTATTCTTTAATCCTGACTTACCATTTTATTCCAGTTCAGATCTACCCCATTCTCTACATGGCTTCCCACTGGACCTCTGGAACAAGCCAAAACACATCCTTCTGGCTCATTTGTTTCAGTCATTCTGTGACCTTTCCAAAGCTACTTGCTGCTCTCACTATCACGCTCCTTGTTATAATTAAATAGAAAAAACCAACAGCCACACAAAGCAGGAAACTCTGGCATCCTCCCAGTGGTTGGTGCAGGCTTCAGTTTTGGCACTTACCACACAGCACTGTAAACATTTGTTTATATTTCTGACTCTGTCATTCATTGTGAGCTTGACGAAAGCCAGAATGATTCTTTGAGCCATAGGTCTAAGCAGGTGCCTGCAAATGTTAGGTCTTCTTTTAATGTTTGGTAAGGAGGTGAGTAAATGAATAGATTTGGGCATGGTGGCCTCATTTTGAGCATATAGTTTAAAGATGATTCTTCTCTCTATTATGCACACTGCCTGCATCTGTTGGTCTTTCTTTAAATCTTCCTGGGTGAGGGTAGAAAAGGCTGCTCTGTCTTTACCAGAAGTTTCTGAGTCTTCTGTTTGTCCCTGTGCAGGTGGGAAAGTGGAAGGACAAGTCCCTGCAGATGAAGTACTACTTGTGGCCCCGAATGTGCCCCGAGACAGAAGAGCAGGAGGATGACCATCTGAGCATTGTAACGCTGGAGGAAGCTCCATTTGTTATTGTGGAAAGTGTGGACCCTCTGAGTGGAACCTGCATGAGGAACACAGTCCCCTGCCAAAAACGCATAGTCTCTGAGTACGGCACCTTCCCCAGTGGCTTTGGGTGGCGTAGATAGTAGGATTTGACCCAGCCCTCACACCTGGCTGGCCTGAGACCTGAAGCATAGAATGAGTTGAGCTCCATGTCTGATTTTCAGTTGCCCTTGAGCAATGGGATTACTGGCAGCCCTGTAGTCTGATGTCTGGTTCTGTCCAGATGATGACCTGGGAGAATTTCTGCTAATTACACGAATATTTCTTTGGCCTTGCTCGTTCTCAGTGACTAGGACCTCCAGTTTATGGAGATTCAAGTTTACATCGGTATTGAAATATATTTTAGGGGGCCAGCTTGTCCTGAAATTTTGAGATTTAGAAACATCTTAGAAGTCAGGATAACGCTTCTCTGTGGTGAGGGTGGACGTGGCTGAAAGGGAGAGGGAGAGGCCTCTAAGGTGCTGATAGCTTTTCTGTATCTGGATTTGAGTTCTGGTTAAATGCGTGGGTTCAGTGTGTAAAAACTCATCCAACTGAACCCTTAGGATATGTGCACTTTCCTGATGTAATTATACTTCAAAGGAGCATGAAAAATTGTGAGAAAACCTGGTTTACTGCAATGAGCTAATGAGAGAATTGCAGTTCTGTGGCCTGATTTATTCCCTTACTTAGGTCTGATATAAATTGTGCTGAGCTGTGAGTGGGTTTGGACTTTTAATGGCAAAGGGTACTATTTTGCTTCTTATATAAAGCCTTATATTTTTGTCTGTTTGTTTGTTGTTTCTTTAACTGCTTAGGAATAAAACAGATGAGGAGCCTGGTTATATCAAAAAATGCTGCAAGGGATTCTGTATTGACATCCTTAAGAAAATTTCCAAATCTGTGAAGTTCACCTATGATCTTTACCTGGTTACCAATGGCAAGCATGGGAAGAAAATCAATGGAACCTGGAATGGTATGATTGGAGAGGTGAGTGTCAAGAATGAAGGGCCATTTCCATTTTTAACTTATTTTCTTTCATTTAGATATGAAAAACACTCATTTTATAAATCTTAGAAAATAGTAAATAATAAATAGAATATACTCTTCCCACTGTACAAAGAAAACCACTGTAGGGCTGTGAATTATTTTCCTTGTGGAAGACCCTTGCCTTCCTGAATGTTCTTTTTTTTTAAATCTTTATTATATTTTTTTCTATTACCATATAGACTCCTTATAGCCCTCCATCCCCAGCAATCACCAAACTGTTGTCCATATCCATGAGTCCTTTTTCCTTTTTGCTCAATCCTTCCACTCCCTACCCCTGACTGGTGTAGCTCAGTGGGTTGGGTGTCACTCCACGGACCAAAAGGTTGCCGGTTCAATTCCTGGTCAGGGAACATGCCTGGGTTGCTGACCAGGTTTCAAGTTGGGGACTTGTGAGAGGCAACCAATCAATGTTTTATCTCACACATCAGTGCTTCTCTCCCTCTGTTTCTCCCTCCTTTCCCCTCTCTCTAAGTATAAATAAATAAATCTTGAATGTTCGAATTGGAGCATTGTGCCTTTCTCCCCAGGTGGTCATGAAGAGGGCCTACATGGCGGTGGGGTCGCTGACCATCAACGAGGAGCGATCTGAGGTGGTTGACTTCTCTGTGCCCTTCATAGAGACTGGCATCAGTGTCATGGTGTCACGCAGCAATGGGACTGTCTCACCTTCTGCCTTCTTAGGTACGTGATGTGCCTGCAGGTGTGAAGGAAGTAGACATAAGGTAGGTAGGTAGAAGGAGGCACAGTGAAGGGCACATGGCCAGGCTCTGTCAGCCAGAAGGTGGTTTGCTACAAGCTTAGCTCGGCCAAGATTTCATTTGGGGGTCTTCAAAATTGATTACTCTCCAACAGGAACATTGAAGAACACCCCCACCCCACCCCAATAAAAATCATGATACCTTATAAGAAACAGTTCTGGACTTTAGTCCCATTCCTGCTTTATCCTGGGACTCAGTTTCCGCAACCATAGAAGAAGACATTTCAACAACCTGATCTTTGAAGCTGCTTCCTGCTTCAGTAATTTCTAATTGTGAACATCATTGACATACCTCTGAGTTTAAATGTTCTTCAAGAATCGAGCTCAGTACTACCTAAAAAGGTTCTCTGTTCACAGGAATTGTCTGAGGCTTTGCCAGGCAAAGCTTATCTGCTTCTTCCCCACATCCTACTCCATCCTTTCCCACACCACTCAGTCGTCCCTACTCTCCAGCGTTGCTTAGGTGTCAAAGGCTTAGGTTTGCTGTAAGGCTGGGTGAGACAAAGCCAAGATTTTGATCAGATAAACTCTTTTGTGAGTCAGATCCCATATTTTTTCAGGGGCTGTGAAAGAAAGAGTTTGGAAAATAAAATGTCGTCTTGAAAACAGAGCATAGGGCTAGGAGACAGGAAGCCTGGTTTGGGCATAAACAAGCTGTAAGCCCTTGGACAAGTCACGGTTTCCCTCAAGGAACTTTTTTTCATGAGGATATTGGATGGACAGTGACTAACATTTCTTTAAACTCTATGCAAGGGTTGGCAGGGAGTTGGGGTGGAAATCATTCAATTAGTGCACTACAAATTGATGTTAGTGGTTCTGAAGAAGTTTTCTGTAATCTACTCAGGTTTCTCAGCCAACCTTCTTTCTCATAGGGAAGCAAATTCTGGCTCTGCCAGTTTTGTATGAAATGTTATTAGATAGCACACACTACACACAGGCATTAATCCTCATAGCAGCTTTATTTTATTTGTATTTTCCTTTACAAAGATAATTGGAACATTAAGATATACAAACAAAACTGCATTCTGCACCCTGGCTGGTGTGGCTCAGTGGATTGAGTGCCAGCCTGGGAATCAAAGGGTCGCCGGTTCTATTCCCAGTCAGGGCACAGGCCTGGGTTGTGGGCCACATCCCCAGTGAGGGGGCATGTGAGAGGCAATCACACATTAATGTTTCTCCCCTCCTTTCCCCTCTCTAAAACTAAAGTTAAAATCTTTTTTTAAAAAACTGCATTCTGATTCTATCCCCTGTTGGCACACACCCAACCTTAGCTTCTGAACTGGAGGAGCCAGTGATAAATTGGGATAGCCCTAGAATGACAAAGAAATGCCAAGTATTTGTGTGTGTGTGTGTTTGCAGTAGGAGCGGTTAGTTATTACAGTGGTGAGAGAAGACAATATTTATTGAATACCTACTATATGATGTGTCAGGCGTTATTGTACAAACTTGACTATGTGATCTCATTGATGCTATCATACCCATTTTATGGCCTAAGAAGTGAGCCTCAGGTTACACAGTTTTCCAACAGTCTCTCAACTAGTACCGGCAGAGCCAGGATTAAAACCCAGACGTGGCTGCCTTCAGAGCCTATGTTCTAATACACAGTTTGAGGTCTGAAAGGTGGTGGTAAGAGACAGAGATGTGATAGGATACAATGGGAAAGCACAGACTTTTGTCCTCAGTGGACCTCTTCATAACCTGGCCTTGCCGCTTTCTGAGTTTGAACTTGGAAAGGACCTTGACCTCTGAGTAAACAAATATGGTAGTCCCCTGATGAAAGAGCCATTACAAGGATTGTATAAAGTATGTGGGGAAAGCACTTTCTAAATTGTACAGACCAATGCAGTTGTGGGGGAGGGTGGTTGTAGGCAGAGGGTTTCCCTAGGCTTAACGGGAGGAAGGAAAGCCTAGAGAAAATACTTTCACTCAGTTATTCCCCAGTCTTAAACAAAAGTGAAATCAGGGTAGGATTGCAGTCAATCAGAGCCAACGGGGAGAGGTGTTCTCCACTCCACTGCATAGAGGCTTTGAACTGTATTCTCCACCCTCCCATCTTTGGCTGCCATCGAAAGGTTTTGCATTTCACAGTTGGCATGCGCCTTATCAAAGGCCTTTTAAATTGATTAAGTGACCAGGCTTGTATAATTCCTTTGGGCGTTCACAAGTAAATATTTTAAGTAAGAAAATATTTTCTAATTTTCAGCCATCTTTCCCTTTTTCAACTTCATCTTTATTAACAATTTGGAAAATGGAGAAAGCAGCGTGTTAATTCAGTTAGTTATGATTTTACAATGTGATGTGACAGCTAAAAAGGACCGAACTATTCTGAGACACAATTGAGGGAGCATTGTCTCATGGGATAGAATAGCAAGTGTCCCTTTTTATAGAGAGATGGCTCCTGGAATATAGTGTTCAATTTCTGGACACCTTTAAGCCAGAGAGATTTAGACCAACTGGAAGGAATTCAGCAAAAATGATTAAAGAAATTAAAGAAAGCATTGTGGAACATTATCTTTCTCTTGCCTGATCTTGTCCCATCAACCATGTGACCTGCTGGTAGGGACCAGCTTATAGTTGTTTGATTAATTATAGCCAAAGCATGTTTCCTTATTCACTGTTGTAGATACTGATATTCAATGCCGATGTATTTTTTTAACACTGACTTAAATTCTCATACCTAATGATGTCTAATAAAATACATGCATTTCAGTGGGTCAAGAAAGTAAATGTAGGAAAGTTTAAGAGATGTGAGGAAAGGGAGATATTCATTGTACATAATTGTTGGAGAACCAATACAAGCCTGAAATAGTAACTAAATGCTGTTGAGGCTGAATTTGGCTGTAAGGCTCAGAAGCAATAGTGAAAGCTTTTCCAGGTCTCCATTGTGTGGTGTGACCATGTAGATGAGACCACAAACCAAGAATCAGTCTAGTATGCTCCACTGACCCCATAGCTTCTTGCGGTTGTTACCACTTATCTCAAGACCCAGATACTGATCCAATGGCAGAAACTGTCTCTACAGTCTCAGAAGTTCACAGGCAAGAAGCTGTCCTTTTCCCATGTTTGAATGGAAATCACGGAAATAGAGTTGCTCGGGCACAGCCGCCTACTCCTCCCCAACCCAGACGCTGGCTGTCTGAAGGGAGGTACACACCTGTAGTTTGTTTCCCCAAAAATACATGTTACGTGAGCGAACACATATGTCAATTAATTAGAATCTCTTTGTGCTCTGTTTTAACCTTGAGCACTGATTTTTTTTCTTCCTTCCCCAGAGCCCTTCAGTGCTGATGTCTGGGTTATGATGTTTGTGATGCTGCTCATTGTCTCGGCTGTGGCTGTCTTTGTCTTTGAGTACTTCAGCCCTGTGGGTTATAACAGGTGCCTCGCGGATGGTAGAGGTAAGGCCATCACAACCATTGCATTGCGGCAATTTTCTAGTTCTCAGTCTATACCCTTCGTTTGCCATCTGCCTTCTCCTTAATTTACCCATTTCTGGAAATGAACCCTCAGCCTTCTGTGTCACCAGCTTGATCACTCACTGAAATACCCCAGTGAAGATGTTAGTTTGAATCTCCATGTCCCCTCCCTGGCTCCAGCCTGACGCCAGCCCAGTCCCGCCCCTAGGAAAGCGAGAAGAAAGCTGGCAGGAGATGCATGTCAAGTAGCACACGCATGTAAGAGGAGACTATTTGATAGCCTCAGGCTAAGAGCAGCCTGTCTGATCAGAGGGGCCAACAAGTCAGACTATACCCAAAAATTAAGAATAAGAAAAATAGGCTACCCCAGGAGATAGAAGGATAGCTGTGGCTGAAAGAGTTCGCCCTGACCGGCGTGGCTCGGTTGGTGGGACCGTCATCCTGTACACCAAAAGCTTCGGGCTTCAGTTCCCGGTTGCAGGTTTGATCTCCTGTCAGGGCCCATATGGGAGGCAACCAGTCAATATTTCTCTCTCACATCAATATTTCTCTATCCCTCTCTCTAAAATCAATAAAATGTATTTTTAAACAAATTTTAAAAGAGAGTTCTCCACAGCCAAAGGATCACCACCGAGGCACAACATTTCTAAAGTGAGCGTCCTGCTCCAGCCCTCTGCCCATTGGCTGTCTGACATACGGCGGCCGGGAAACACAGTTCTCACCCACGGCGCCATGGGGGCGGTCCCATTTCCTGGCTATGTGGGTCCGGAGATGTGACGGCCACCCATGTGTTTGAGGCATTTATGGGATTTCACAAAAAGTTTACTAGCTTTATGAAAGGGGCATGGGATCCTTATAAATAGGTCTTCTAAAACTTCCTGAGAACCCCAGGGTTAGAAAATGTTATACTTTTTCTGAGTCTTCTTCCATCCAGAATGTGAGCTTTATCCTGAAATTATGCCTTCCAGATGAAACATTCTTA
Source organism: Micronycteris hirsuta (assembly GCA_004026765.1). Taxonomy (NCBI): domain Eukaryota; kingdom Metazoa; phylum Chordata; class Mammalia; order Chiroptera; family Phyllostomidae; genus Micronycteris; species Micronycteris hirsuta. The sequence continues at coordinate 232,130 of PVJI01000222.1, read as the reverse complement.
GATTCTTAACCCTGGCAACACATAAGAATTATCTATGGGACACTTAAAAAACAAAGGTGCATGGATGTCACTTTTGAATACTCTGATCTACTGAATCCAGAGTGGGGCTAGGACCATTGTATATTTCAAAATAGTGGTTCTGTACCTTGGTTGCATATTGAAATAACTACCCACCCCACACCAATTTAAAAAGAGTCTGTGGAGGCTGCTGTATTTTGTAAAGGATCCTCTAGTGCTTCTGTTGAGTTCACAGTCCATGCTGCAAACCACCGCTGCACTGAAGTATTTCCAGGTGCCAACCTACCTTCTTATTGGTGTGTGAGTTCTGGGTTGAAGTTTGGATGTCTCCACAATATGGTGTAATTGGGGCTTTCTGCCTGTGCCAGGGGGTCTTCCAAAAGCCATGACCTGCTCCTTTTCCCAATGGGCACCAGTAACAAGTGAAATATCTGAGAAGCTCACGAGTACATACATATGTTGGCAATGTCAAGAACTAAAGTTAGTGTGCTCCCTCCCCGACACTTGAAGACAATCCAGGAGGCCAAAATTCAGAGACAAAATTCAGAGCAAGGGCTTACTTTGTAGTTACTCACTTTACCAAATGATGCTTGTTTTCACAAAGGAATTCAACATGGGACCACTTTAAATATCAAGTCTCCTTGAAGCATTTTACAATGCATAAAACTTTGATTTATAAACATCTTTTTAGTTACACATCTGTTCTATGAAATAAGGTCCACACACACAGATGTGTGTGCACAGTTAGATATCGGGCCCGACATGTGTAGTCACCGGTGATTTAGGTGGCTGAGCAGATGCTATCAGGATCACGGATAGTGTCGTAAGACCTGTGCTAATGTGTTGTAAAACTGTGCGGGCAGATGTTCATTTCCACAGCGGAGGGGCTACATGCAGACCTAGACATCAGGCAAGGTTTCATCGTCACCAAGCAGAGAAAGCAGTAAAATCACAAGAAAATCATCGCCAGAAGTCTTGACACTATCTGTGTGAGGCTGGCAGGAAGAAGTTCAAAGCCAGCCTTCCTCCCTCCACAGATACATGTGGCAAAGCCAGGGGCTTACGACTACCTACCTCAGCTTCCTGTTGCTGTCGGAAACCATTTGGGAAGTTTGGCATTAGAGTGGGGTCAGAGGTGTCCTTGAAATATTCAGAGCTAAATGCTAGACGCTAAAGAAAAATCCGGATAAGATACATTGAAAGCCAGTCAGCATCAGTGTGATAAAATTGGAGGAGGTCTATGGCAATGGTAGGAGAAGACCCCACATGGTTCTTGCTGATATTATTCGAAGTGGAAATACTTTCTTGGTAGATACAAATATAAATTTTAGGAACAGTGAGAATAGGGACGTGTGTGGGCTATAATGGTGCAGTTGTTTTTGTTATTCTGATTTGTTATGATCTTGGGCGTTTAGATCTTGGGGGCAGAAAGCTGGCCCCTCCAGTGCCCTCGCTGAGTCATGCCCATTAGTTGGAGCAGGATTCCACACACACCCTGGGCCTCTGGTTTTTCTCTTAAGAAACTTTCTTATGTATTCCTGGGGGTCCCAGGAGAAGAGAGATGCAAGCTCTCCACTTTAAAAGCTTTCTGTGAAAGGGCTGGGTTTTAGTTGGAAGGTCTCCTCCTCTGAGCAGGAACTTACCTGCTCTGTGCATTTGTAAGTTTCGATAGAACCAGTGACTCTCTCTTAACTCGCATCTTTGTCTTTTGTTCATTGCAGAGCCAGGCGGCCCATCTTTTACCATCGGCAAAGCTATTTGGCTACTCTGGGGCCTGGTGTTTAACAACTCCGTACCCGTGCAGAACCCAAAGGGGACCACCTCCAAGATCATGGTGTCAGTGTGGGCCTTCTTTGCCGTCATCTTCCTGGCCAGCTACACTGCCAACTTAGCTGCCTTCATGATCCAAGAGGAGTATGTGGACCAGGTTTCTGGCCTGAGTGACAAAAAGGTGAGAGAACTATTTAAAATTTTCTGTGTTTCCCTCAACCCCATTCAAAACCATACTCAATGTTCTCGCGTACCTGTTAATTTTTCTAAATCTTTAGAATCCACGGTGCTTTCTTGTGTTTCCTTAATTTGGAGGTGGTCTTAGATAGAGGCAGAAATCAGTTCTCTGCCTGATTTCAGTAGGTAATAGAATTCCCTACTGAAATTATATTTCTTCACACTTGCCTTCTGATTTGTGAAAGGTTGTTACAAGTACCCCTGGGCTGCAAATAAGGGGCTTGGTATGTAGCAGCTTTCTGAGTGCATGGTACCTGTTGTTGGGTACGCTTGGGTGGCCTATCCACACAGAGCTGCCATTCAGTGTGTTATTAGAGGGCTGCCCCGTGCACCCACACTGAGGGCACTGGCCCATTATGGCCTTCATTTTCTTCCCAATGGGCTTTGGCTGTGGGCTCTCCCTTTGTGCCTCTGCACACACGTGTGTTCCCAGGGCTGAGCAGGAGGGTTGCTCTCCCTATGTCCTGAAGAGAAGTAACTGCTGTTTAACTTGATGATTGCCCTGTATGGTGCTGATGAATCGGCTGCCCCCATACCAATTGCAGGCCTCCCTGCTGGCCTGTGCAGTTGAGAGAAGGAGAGTTTCTGCTGGTTTCCATCTTTTCTGGGTGCAGATGTGCAAAACCCATTCTGAATGCATCTGACTCTCTGGGTCTGCCGGAAGCGTCACAGTTTCCATGGGAGTTCTGTCTCCTGAAACCGTGGTAACCAGGTGGTCCAAGAGTAGTGAGAGGAGCTACCTTCATAGAGTGTCCAGTGAATAAGTCTGGAGACTTTCACTTACAATAAATTGTCTATTCTATGTTTCCTTAAAATTTAAGAAATACTGATTTTCCACCCCTTCCACCATGATGAAGCTATGAAATATAGACAGATGTGTATTTAGACCAGACAGGTCAGGCAATGAATGATTTATCATATGGATGAGGTTTCCCAAAGATAAAACTTTAAACACTTAAGAAATGGTTTGAGAAGAGTGAAAAAGAGGGGTTATTCTCATTGGGGACTCGATTCTGATTTCTCCATCTGCCCATTGCTACTCACCAAGAATATTCAAAAGCATGTGAGGAAGATAAACAAGTTTCTTAAGGGAATGAAAAAAGTACAGGAATATATATATATATATATATATATATATTACATATATGAGCCATTCACTATGTTTACTTCTTCATGTTATCTCATTCTCTGATTTCTCTTCCTTTTCACTTTATTTTTCTTTATTACTTCAGAAAATAATTCCTCTCTGGTATTTCTTTCTCCCTTATTTCTAAGATTTTTTTTAACTTCTCTCTTCTAATTCATGATTTATTATGTATTTATTTATATTTATTAACTTATTTTTGAACCTTTCTCACATTGCTCCTTTGTCCACATCCTTCCTTTGTCATTATCTCCCTTCACCCCTGTTACGATCGTTACCTTTTGTGCCTATTTCTGTGACCTGGGCGGTGGTGGGGCTACAGACAGCTGCTTCCTCAGGACTCCACACTTGGATGCGGCATGGCTGCGGTGCACCGTGCCCGTCCTAAATCATGAATGTGGCAGAAGCATGATAGATATGTCCCCATGTGTGGATTTGTCAGAGGTGAGGCAGACCATGTCCTCACATCAGGATATAGCAGAGGTGTGGTGGATCATGTCCCCAGGTAGAGCATGGCGGGACCGTGTTTCCATGCAATAAACAGCATGGCAGAGATGCGGTGGGTCACAGCCTTTCCCTTGGACTCTGGGCTGTAGAGCAGGGAATCTATCATATTTATCAGATTGTTTCCTTCAAATGTCTCTGAGAATTGCTTAGGACACTGTATTTGTCTTTCTCAGACCTCATGGGCCGCCAGCAACAACTGAATGATCTCCTATTTGATCTAAACATAATCGAGATGGGGGGAGATTGTTTTCCTTTCTGGGGTTTGGAAAGACATATCATTCTAAGATGCTTAAAACAGCAAGACTTCACTTGTCTGTCTTCCACACCGTGCTGGTTATGATCTGAAAAGTTGGATCCTGCCACTTATTTCCTTAAAGAACTTAAGTGGCTCTACTGCTTACAGAATAAAGATGATTTTTTTTCATATGGGGCTTTCAAGGCTTTTACGGATGATTCCCCATCTGCTCCAGCTCTTCAGTCTCATTAGCCAGTGCTTAAATTCTTGTATCCTACAATTCTAGGCATCCTCAGCCCCTTGTTCTACCCAACCATGCCTCTACCTGTGCATCTGCCTGGCACGTCCTTCTCCGCTCACCAAACTCCTACTGAAACCTTGAGACCCAGATTAGAGATCCTTTTATTTGGGGAGCTTTCCTTGGCTCATCTGGGCAGTTAATCATTCTCTCATCTGTCATGGCAATCATTCTTACCTTTATTATAACACTTGTCTTCCACATTGCACTGTAATGATCTATAGTTCTATACCTCAACGTATCTCCTTCTACCTGGCCATGAGCTCCAAAAGGTCAGGAATCATAACTTAGGTATCATTTTTTTAAAAAGTCTGTGGGGAGAGAAGGTGAAAGGGTATATTCACTTACGAGCCTCTGTACAGAGCAGTATACTGAGCATTATAGGCAAAGAAAGCAACAAGAGGGCCAGAACCCTTTAACAGCTGTTGAATTTGAAAATGCTTCAAAACGGTTATCTCTGATTCATTTCAGAGCTTTGCAAATGACAAAATAATAAAGTATGAGCATCCCACCAGAAAGTATCAACATAATTTACATAATTATAGAAAATATTTTAGTAACTAATGACATAGAACTACATATCAGTGTCAGGAACAGTAATATAAATCAGAGTTTTCTGAAAATACATTTAAAATATCAAAATTCTTATTGGGTTTTTTTTTAACTTCAAAACACCTGAAAAAACAAAATCTTAGAACTGACTTTGCGTGAAAAGAATTTAGAAAAAGAAAAGGAAAAAAATTAAGTCATCAAAACAGGAATATTGAGAATAGAAATGAGGTGATTTTGAAGATTTTTTTCAGTGTAATTAGTTTCATCAAGAAAAGTAACATTTAAAATGGAGAAAGATTCTTAAACTTGTTTTTACTATGACAGATGATATAGCTTCTATTAACTCAGATCTAATGATAAATATTTTAGAATTATGATGAGATATTTGCAACCTTTACATTTATGTATCTTAAAGAAATTATCTTCAATTTTATAGCAGAAAAATATTCTCATATTTTATTTACGTTAACATACAAAATCAGAATGTTCAGAGTTAAATTTCTGTGAAAACCTATTATGGGGCTGCTTTTTACTGGGTGACTTCCTTTTGCGATAGCACATTTCCTCAGTGAATTCAGAATTACTCCACTACTTGCTGTAACTAAATATGGTTGCAAGTTCTACCATTTAGCGGCCCTACTGTACCTTCCATTGGCTCCCCCAGTGGGAGGAGGATGTAAAGAAGCTGGTGGCATCTTTCCTCTCTTAGCAAAGAGCCCACAGTGCTAATTCTCTTGTTTCTCACCTGTCAAGATGAATTTCCCGTTTTGCAGTCTGCCAACCACAGTGTAGGGGGAGAGAGCTTGGCCAGGTGAAAGATGAGACTTATTTGCTGGGTACTGGGTATATTAAGTTTGTTACATATATGTTATATGTATAATCTTCATACAGGTATCATTACTCCCATTTTACAAATAAGGTCATTGAGACTCTGGAAAGTTTGGTGACTTCCCTATAGTCGCACATTATCAAGTGACAGAGCCAAGGTTTGAGTCCTTGTGTGTTTGGCTCTAAAATCAGTTTGCCAGGATGTCTCCCTTGTGGCTGATCCCAGGCAAAGCTATGACATACCTAAGGATTGGCACTGACACCCCCACCCTCACTTTCTCATTTAATTCCCTAGACTCTTACTTATTTCTGTATCAGTTCCACCTAACTCAGCCCTCCCCAGCGCCCAGCACACTACCCCTACCAAGGCTACTGCTATTCCTGCTTCTGTTACCACTGCTGTCCCTGATACTAATCACAGCTATCACTATTGTTAACATAACCTCAACAATAATGCCTCTACTAACACTTTTTCAGCTCTTACGAGTCAGGCATAATGCCAAATACATTACATAGATTACCTTCTGTAATGGTGCTATTAATATCTTCATTTGTGCATGAGAAAAACTGAAGCTTGGAGAGACTAAGCAATTTGCCCTTCTGATGTTCCTGGCTGCCTATTGCCCCTAAACAGTAAGCCCCCTGTTCAGAAACCAACAGTTTTCCAGTTAATCCCCTCTCTTTCTACCCTCCCACCTACATTGTCAACATTTAACAAGTTAGATCCTTTTCCTCTATCTACTAAAAAGTAACTATCTGGTTAATGGGTCCATAATAATTAGAAAGTATTTTTACATTTGCACTTTATATGATGTCTTTCAGAGGCATTACTTTAAACAGAGAACAATGGTGATTTTTAGTGGCTGGCAAGCTAATGGCTCTTAAATTGACTTTAGTCTGGGCCTCCTGTGACCCTGAGCTTGAAGCCACTGTCGAGGGTGAAGGAGGGGTGGCAGCAGGAGAAACAAGGTCAGTTCTGAAGTCGAAGTGAAGATGACCTGCAGGGAGGCCAAAGCTGCAAACAAAGGTCAGTGGAGGCTGCCCTCTGGCCATCGGGCTCCCGAGGTCATGTGGCTCTGTCCTGCTTGTGACATGTCACATTCCTGTCACCAGTGGGACATGTACCCATATTATATTTTTCAGTTCTTTTCTGTAAGGAACTAGAGGAACTTTGTTAACTTCAAATGTCACAGAGGTGCTTATCTAGTTAGTGAGGGAAGCCAGCTTTGCCGCCATCATTGGAAGTACAATTAGGACGGATTAGCACGGCCTAGTAACAACCAAGTGAGGACCCCCTGGCTGTGCTAGGCAATGTTTATTCGGAGTTTCTGAGAAGCCCCATAGGGTCTGGAAGTCACCTCATATTTTTTTTTAGTATAGGCAGGGTATGACTGATTAATCAACATGCAAACATAAGTAAGTAGGCATTTTGGAAGAAAATCAGCATTTTACACCACAGCTGCACTGAAATGCTTGGATGGTATCTGAGCATGTGTGAGGAAATGGGCCATGTTTTCCACTGTACAAATGTGTTTTTCTTGCCCTATTAACTTCAGGCTGAAAGCCAGTGGGAGACAGCTGACCTCAAGCCTGATCTGTCACAACCTGGTCCTGGCCCAGACCATCTTGGTCAGCCCATGGAGTATATGGCTAAAAATAGCTTACTAGCCATGAGTAACTAGCGGGGTAGCTACAAATGAGGGCCTGGGCAGGACCTCCAGGTAATTGAGCAAAACAAAAGGGTGTTATTTATTGTGTCTGGAGCTGTCAAGCAACTGGTTGTCTTGTAACAGCTGGTCAAGAGCAGGTCTGCAGGAAGTAACAATAAAAGAAAACTCCGCAAACCCTGGGAGTATATGGGGTACAGAACATGTGTGAGCAGGACAAGGGACGCCTCCCCTTTGTCTCTTACTTAGCAGAGCCAATCTGACCCTGTGCATGGACACTGCCCCAAGTACCGAGGCGCCGTCCTTCCTGCCGGGGGGCCTCCATCCAGATGGACCCAGAGCAAAGCCCCGGGGCTTGGTCAGTCCGATGTCTGTCAGTCAGGGTCACCTATCATCACTTCTCGGGTTTTGTTTGAGAACGGGACTACTTACGTCTCTTCAGCGGGCCCTCTCGAACCCTGATTCCTGCCTGTCTTGGCTGAGGCAGGAAGTCCTTACCCACAGCTCAGCCTCAAGTGGAGCTCAGCAGTGATCGCTCCCCATCCCAGGACGCAGGTGCCCTAGTGTTGACTGCTGTGCTCCTGAAGGGCCCCAGAGTCCTCTTTTGCTCCTTCTAGTGCAGCCCTTCACCGCATCTGGCTTCACTTCGCTCTCTTCTCCTTGCTCTCTGACACGCTGTGACTTCCCACACAGGATTCCTCACCTCCCAGCTCTGCTAGACTGTTGGGGACTGTTGTAGGTTGAATGGTGGCCCACCCAAAAGATACATCCACATCCTGCCCCTGGAACCTTTGAATGTGGACCTTATTTTGAAAAAAAAAAAAAAGATATTTGCAAATGTAAGTAAGTTAAGGATCTCAAGGTAAAATCATCCTGGATTATTTAGATTGACGTTACATGCAGCCACAAGTGTCCTTACAAGAGAAAGGCAGAGACAGGTTTGACACAAAAGAGGAGACCATGGCTACAAGGAATGCCTCGAGCCTCCAGAAGCTAGAAGGGTCAAGGAATGGGCTCTGCCCTTCAGCCTCTGGAGGGAGCACAGCCCTGCCAACACCTTGATTTTGGACTCCTGGCCCCCAGAACTCAGTGAGAATCAATTTGTATTGTTTTGAGCCATCACGTCTACGCTGATTTGTTGTGGCAGCCACAGGAAACTAGCCACACTAACTAATGCTGACTCCTTTTGTAACCTGTACTCCGAGCTCAGTGCATGCTTCACACTTTGGTGCTTCTCCTACTCCTGCCAGTCTCCATCACCAGCCACCCAGCCCATCCTTCCAGTGGGTGTTTCTTACAGCAGGGTCCGGCTCAGTTCCCCTTCTCAGTCATCTCCTTTCTTGGAAGAACTTATCTACACAGCACACTGAGGATTTGCAGAGACATGTTTCACGCACAGAAAGAGTCTTCTCCGTGCTGGTTAATTTTAGGGAGATCATAAAAACCTAAATGTTATTGCGTTCTCCCTTTTGCTCTGCCCTTGAGCCTGATTAATGATAGTTCCTCACAGTATGTAGCATGTTATTTGTGTGCACACTTCCCACACAGCCTTCTTCTAGACCTCTTAGTAGTGCTGCCACTGGCAAAGGGGATTCAGGACGTGTTTCTGTGTGATGTATTTCTTCACAGCTCTTTTCTGGGGAAAATATCACTTATTCATCCCTCTCATATCCTGGATTGTGTTGTATTGTTCAAGTCACAGGACTGGAAGGGACTTTATCTGATTACCAGGCAGAGGTGACACTTTTTATCATCAAAGGTGACAAGGCGACCTCTTCATGTAGGTGAACATGTTGCACAGGAATGCACAGTCAACGTGTATGTGTGCACATGTGTCTGTCCTCCAAAACTACATAAAGAAAGCAAGATAACTGGGTAATTAAGAACTTGGTACTTATGAAGCTGCATAAGGAACTCCAGTTTCCCATGTGCATTGAACGTAAGTTTTACAAAGTGGACCTCAGGAAGGTTGTCTGTCTTACCTGGAAAACGAAGAAAGATTTGGCTTATTCTGCTGACATTAGTGGAACCATCTTTGTGAAATGAAACGAAGTGAAAAGTAAGGGAGGGAGGAAGGAAGAAAAGCATCAAAATCCAATCTTGGGGTTAAACTGCTTTGTATGACTCTTTTTAGAGAGGTGTTATTATGCAAGATATTAAAGGAATGGAAGCACTCCTGGAGCCATAAAATATTTTTAAATGTTACTGTACAAACTTGCATGAGTATGAATTCACAATTTCTCTACCTGCATTGAATTGAACTGGGCTCCAAATGAAAGACAGCAATAGGCAACAAACAATTTTAGTTAATAAAAATCAAAACATAGCATGGCATGTGCATTTGAGCTTCAGGTTCTTCGATAGTAGGAGAAGCTAGGGAGAATTTATTTAAACTGGCCAGTTCATCAGACTTTTCTGTGTGGCTTCCCTGTGGGGCCTCTCCCTATCAGGCCATCTATTCCAAGTTGGGAAGAGCAAGAGGCTCTGGGGCCTGCCACAGAAGTTCAAATCTACTTACAGCCAACTCTCTGGTTTTAAGAGAAGAGAGCTATTCCATTTAGCTCACTGTTGAAGGCAGTTTCTTCATTCTGAAGTTTATTTACATCAAAAAAAGAGTTCTTCAACATCCTTTTCTCTCTCATGAAAACAAGAATTAGAAATAAGTGATTTATTCCAAGGGGGCTAAGCTTTTATATGTTCACTAAATCTTGGCTTGTGGGTTACAGATTTTTTTTTTTTAACAATTAGTGTTTTACTTATGGACAACTAAGTTCAAGTCCTTTGAGATAAATTATTGTATCCATGAAAATTTATATGTGGCCAAAGCCATCAGGCCTAAAATGAATCAGATTTTGGAGAGGTCCGAACTGTATTCATAGTGAAAATTGTGGCCTAGACTGGCTTCATGCTTTTGTGGATGTTTCAGCCTTTCGACCCTTCCAGTGCCCTCTTCCTGTAATGATGGCAAGAGTGGACAAGTGGCTCAGTGGACTGTGTGCAGCCTGTTATATATTTGGAATCTTCTGCATAGCTCAGCCTGTGCTAGGGCCAGCGGGGGATCTGAGAGTGCCAAGGCCTAGGGAAACCCAACCGTTGAGTTTGCAATTTGACATCAAGTATTCCCTTTCAGCGTCGGTCACCGAGGGCCATTGAAAGACCCTCACACTGTGGAAATACTGTTGTCTTAGACATTTCCTCTGGTATTTTATTCCAGTTCTATTCAGGGGCTTTGGGTTGGAGTGTCAAGGGCGTGAGCTTCACGCTGACACGACAGTGAGAGCTGCCCTAGTAGAGAGAAGGAAAAAGCAGGCAAGCAAGCTCCCTCAGGTGCAGGCAACAGACTTTCAGGAGGAAGAGTCAGGAGGAGGAAGATCTGGGTTTCAGGTCCTCATTTTGAAAATTATAGGGTTAGTCGGTATGAGTACTTCTTTCTTTTGTGGTGGCACAAGGCGGAGTGGCTGCCTAGGAAGGGGTGGGGTAGGGCGAAGTGTTGGTATCAAAGTCACTTGGGGGACTGTTTCAAACCAAATAGGCCTCTGTCCACCTGTCTGGAAATAAAGGTATAGGTGGGAAAGCTCCCATCAGAGCTGGGTTTGCAGGAAGGAAGCCCTAAAAGGGTTTTGGGAACTCTTTTAGTATTTCGGGGGAAAGACGTTATTGGAGAAATGTGACATCCCCCCTTTCTCCCACTGTCCTAAAACCTACTGAAGGGGCTTTGAGGGTACCATTTGGAGAGCTTAGTGTTCACCCCCTGCAGCTGAGCTGTAGAAGGGGCTGGCATTTGACCTGTATGTGGGAAGACCAAGGCTGACAGGTCTTGGCCAGAGCAGATCACCCAGTAGGTGGGCCAGACTCCAACCAGTGGTGGGAAACGTCTGTGTTTTTTAAGACCAGATTAGGCCACACAGGAAGGAGGGAGTCAGTGTGAGCCTGGAGTGAAGGGAGGTATTTTTAAAGGTACCCCACCCAAAGGACTTCCTCCCCAGGACGAGGCAACCAAATCCAATTTTTCTGGAGGAGTGTCACTCAGTGGAGAAGTTGAAGGGACTGATATGAGCAACCAGCTGCAGTGAGGGAGTTGTAGACCAAGGTTCTCACTGAGAGACCATCTGGGGAACCCGTGGACTTGTCTGACAAGGAGAAGAACCTGCTTTGAACACCCACCGTGCCTAGAGAGCATCAGTGCCACGTCACTACCGTGTCACCTCTTACGGCTCCTCCTTCCGCTGCCCCCACTGCTTTTCACCCCACCCCAGTGAATGGGAGGAGGGCAGCTAGAACACAGGATCTATAACAGCCGGCTTCACTTTGGTTTTTATTTCTTGGCTAGCCGATCACCACTGGGACTCCTGGGGCCATATCTTCCTGGTTCTCTCTTCCCTTATCATTGAACATTTATTGAACTATTTAATGAATGTGTACTATGTTCCAGGCCTGTTGTTAGGCTCTTCATATCTGTTGCTACTTTTAATCCCCATGGCACCTTTGGATGAATATTATTAACCTCATTTTACAAATGAGGTGATACATGTGAATGTTCACCAAAGTCACACAACTAGGAAGTAAGGGTGTCAGATTTGATCCAGGGAGAGCTCACACCACGGCCGTCAGCTCTCCCATTACACTGCGCTGCTACCGCTGTGTGCCTTTCTGTGGACACGGGAAGGAGGTGCATGGCTTTGGAGACATTGGCCCGATGCAGCAGAACCCAGTCAAGCCCCTTATCATGGGGACCCCCTCTGGCCTGGCTTCTTGGATTCTCGAGGGGGTGTTTATGAGCCCCCAGTAGCCCATAGACAACTGTCTACCCAGCTGTGAGTGCACAGGAACCTAGAAGAGACTTTTGTTCACTGGAATCTAGGAGTAGCTTAAACATGGGCTCTATCGTCTTCATTTCTGTACTCACAGCCTCTTCCACATTTAAGAGCTACTAATTTAATGATTTGAGAGACCTGGAATGTTGTCAGGTGTCATGTTCTCTCCTCTAGGGAGTAACCAATAGACTTACTTAATCCAGCTAGAAAGAAAAAGATCCCACTCTCAGGAACCTTCCTTTTAGGGGAAAAGAAAGGAAGACAGAGAGGACAGAATCAGAGAGCAGGGAAATGCACTCTATTTCTCCATCTTTATCTTAGGAGGAAAATAAAGCAAGAACAGTATTAATTATTTCTCAAGTACATCTGGTAAGGAGACTGTGAGCAGCTTAAGTCAATAAACCACCTTGATGTTAAATTTGCTACATGCTTAATTTCTTAAAACTTCCTCACACATCTCTCAGTTTATCACTAGCACCACAGTACATTCTGAGTTAAGTATAAGCCAGTTCGTTTCTTCCAAGAACTGATTGCTGATAGACCCTGAGATGGCTAGGACTCAGCCTTTTTGGGACTGAGTCCAAAAGAGATATTGAGCTGGGCGTCATCCTGACACTGAAGAAAGAATGCTGTGTTGTCCAACGATGTTTCCTCGTGGCCTCAAATACAAGTTGAACAAGCTGGCTAACAGCATTGCAATATGAAGGACGCTGCAGCCAAGGACCTCCGAGCAGAGGAACCTCTGGGGAGTGAGCCTTTTATTGCTCCCAGAGAAAAAAATCGGACTTGAACAAACAAAGTTATCCACTCACGAGCCTTTACATGACACACCCACCCATTCCTGCAAACACACGCACACCCCACAGAGGGCGCAGATGTGGTGCTGACTGGGAGCACTGAGCAATTTTCTGCTTTTTTTCTTTTTCCTCATAAAAGCACATCAAATTAATTATGGCCAATTACGTACAAATCCTTTTCTGTCTGCCAATCAGGACTGCCTGACAGGAAAGAGGCGCTCTCACCTACTTCATTATGCAAATTGATATTCAAAGGCTGAAGAACAATGCAGACTTCAGCACAGCAGTGATTTCAGGCTGTTGCCAGAGGAGTTGCTTTAACCCTCTGATGATGATGACAGAGGGTTGAGAAGCCTTCAAGTGGCGATGGAGGCAGAGTCCAAGTCAGTGCTGCCTCCCAGAGTAGTCCAGGTTGCCCCGATGTGAACTGGCCCCTGACATGGAAGGTCACCCCTAGGTCTGACAAGACTCAGGATGATTCAGTATCCAAATGGTTTAGAGAGAATACCTTGATTCTTTTCATACCCCTATGTTCCGACAACTCTAAATAACATTTTGTAGGGTGTGGGAGACATCTGTAAGCACGAGGTCAGGTATGGCCATAAATGTACTGATGCTCAGAGTACCTGCAGTCAAGAGCAAACGTGACCCATCACGCACAGAAACAGTCAATCCGCACACACACGCTCACACACGCATAGAGGCAGAAATCAATGAACACTAATATTTCACATTGTGAGATTATTTATGTGGAAAAGGCCTGTACCATTCAGCCATTTGTTCATTCAGGAGCTACTATGTGCAAAGAAAGCGTTATTTATTTCACTCCTCAGTAACCACAGTTGTGAGTTACTGAGAGTCTCTTACCTACCTCACCTTGTTACCTTGCCCTGGCACTTCAGAATCTCCTCTTGAATTAGAATTAAAATCTTACCTTTGCCTCAAACTCAAGTCATTGAAAAGAAGCTTTAAAAAAAAAATTATATGATTGTCACCCTGTTTCCCTCTGCTGGGGACGGTACAAGCCAGACACAGCACATAGAAGTGTGGGCATTTCTGTTTGGCAGCTGTGGCCTCAGTGAGGTGCAGTAGGGTTAGGAGGAGTTTGGTCTTAGGAAACTGGGCAGTTTTCTAGCTCCTGAATAGTCTACATAATGTCACTTCGCTTTTGGTTTGAAGTGTCATGAAATCACCCATCACCTAACATGCCCGTGCTCTGTGGTGAGTCCCTCCAGGGTACCGATGAGCCATTCCCACAGCCATTCCACCACCACCTTCATTGTTGGTGGTTCCCCCTGGGTTATTGTGTACATGTTAAAGGAAGAACATGACATCCTCTAGCATCTGAAGGATGTGTGGCTCCGTGAAGAAGGAGTCACCAAGAGAAAATGGACCCAAAGCAGCTTGCGAGCTGGGCTGACTGGTCTGCATGGCCACTACTCTTTTGGAATGCTTTTATGTGCTTCTGCTTTTACATAAAATAGAAAACAAAAAAATTAAATGGTCTGCTTCTTAAAATGCATGTATCTTTGGAACATTGAGTGATGGTTCAATCACAAATCAGTGAGACACTTTTTAGGGTTGTCTCCATAGATGTGATCTCTTTGGATGGAAAAATGGGGCATTTGATTTTGTGGACGTGGGTCATAGAGAAAAACTGTCAGGTTAGAATGCCCAGGAGAGGATCTTAAGAAAGGAGAAGGGCCCAGGAAGTGGGGTATGAATATAGAAAGTGAAGTGCAAGGACCGGCCCTGGACCCAAGCCGAGAAACTCCCTCTCCTTTTCTCCAGCACTTCATCACCCATCTCCTGCCCCTCCCTGGTCCCAGATACCCACCCCTGTCCTCCTGAAACAGCCAGAACCCACCTCTGCCGCCCTCCACTAGGATCATTGATCAAATGTCCATTGCCTTCACTGCTCTATAAGCTCCTTGAGGCTGTAGATGTCCTTACAATAACTCTGTCCATTCAGCTCCTGGGACAGTGTCTGCTACCTCAGAGAAGTATGCTAAGTGAATGAGTGTTCCCAGAACATAAACTAACAATATTAACACGAAAAGTTCTGCTCTCTTATGGATGCAATCGCCTTTAATGAGCTAACCACTTACAGTATTGTTCCTCTGGGGAAATGTATTTCTGTTTCTGAACAGCTGATTTATAAATGAACTCTTGAGGACACTGTGTTCATAGGTTGGAGCCTGCCTATTAAAAACTGCAGTTCCAAAGCCAAAGATAAAATAACCTTTGTATGATGTGTTCTTTTGGAGTGTTGGCAACCATGACCCTCGTCCATGGTAATCACTATACAAAACCACGTCAATAGTTACAGTCTCAGAGAGTGGACCAGTCATTAGTGGCCATGGGTAGCATTCCTGGGATGGAAATTACATTCTTTGTTGTATTTACTTCTCCTTTCAGATCTTTTAGGCAGATGCTACCTTTGTTTTACAGAAGAAAAAACTAAGACTCAGTCACTTGAAAGTATGTGATATGGACAAGCTCCTAAACCCCTCTGGTGCCTCAGTTTCCTAATTATAACACAGGGATAAAAATGTTGCTTCCAATATTGGTTGTGCTGATTAAAGACTTATCATACCTATAAAGTGCTTAGAACAGCGTCCCATGCATATGAACTAATCCCTCATTAAATGTTAGGGCTCAGACCTTTCCGCAGACCCAGGGTTTGTGCCTAAATTTATCTCACAAAGCCCATACTGTTTACAATTTATGAGGAACATGGACCTTGGAAACCATAGAAAGAGTTCTGCTAATCTACTCTAGAATCTGCACGCAGTCCTCCCTCCACCCAACCTGCTCCCTGCACTTGTCTGTTTCAGTGAGATTCCAGGGAAGGCAAGGGGCATGGAGGACAAGTAATGTGAGTGTGTCAGGGCTAGAAAGGTGTGCAGGGGAGAATGGAAGGGTCACTTTCAGTGCTCAGACTACCCGAAAATAGCTCTGGATCCATGCATGCTCGAAAAAGGGTATCTGCCATGGGCGACAAGTGCCTGGTACCTCTTTGCAACCATCCTGTGGGTCTTTTGAGAGAAAGCACTGAGTGTCCTCCTAGGTGCAGAGGAAGAGCTCAGCGAATGTTTCTAAATCTGCATCTGTCACCATTGCTGTGATAGAAAACAATTACTTTATGTTGCTATTTGACTACTACTGGGCCCTCCTCCAAACAGTTCTCCCAGCAGTGGACAAACTACAAAACTGCATGGTCTGCATTGCCAAAGAGTTGTCTCTCCTAAAACCCAGTGGTTTTAGTCCCTGATGTTCCTCTGCTCACTTCCCAGCCCAGGGGGCTCTCTTCCATCCTCCCTGCCACTCAGGGTCTCTGCTGGCCAATCCCTACTCCACACCTGCTGTTTTAATGAGCCTGTCCAGCCCGTCTGTATGACAACCATAATGCAGTGGTTTTCTCTAAATAATCAGTTCCATTGCTTTGCAGTCTTATCACCTAATCTTCATTCATTCGCTCGACAGATAGACCTCAAACAGCTACCATAAACCACTTACTAAGACAGGACAGGAAGATTAGGACAACTCTGTGCAAGCACATTACCTCTAAACTTTTTGTCTGCGCTGAGCTCAGAGTCCAACCACACGGTTTATCTCAGGAGTCCTGGCAGCCGCCATGCTGTCCATGGCGAAGGCCTAGAGGCCCTGGAATTGGAAAGAGCAATTGTGTCTCCAGAAACCCCTCCCTACCCTTTACCCTTCCAGCCTGGATTCTGCCTCCTAGCAGAATCCTGCCCTTCTCCACAGCTCTTTGGATTAACCAAGGCCTCTGTTGTATCATCTGCTTGGGTTTTTATTTACATTTTTATATTCTCTGCACTTAGCATAATACTTAGTACATAATAGCAATTAATTTAACAACGATTTATTGGATGATAACTAGTTACCTTGTGAGTATGGTTGCCAGATTTAGCAAGTAAAAACATAGAGCACCCACTTAAATTTGAATTTCTGGTAAGCATGAATATAATTTTGGTACAAAGTATGTCCTGAAGCCTCATGGGAACCATACCTATGAGGTGTGGGAGATGTGCTGAAAAGTCTCAGGGTCCTGGTCCAGTGTGGGGGGCAGGCATGGTTCTTAGAACATACAATGGCGGGCAGTGACAGAGGGTTTCTCTGGGTGCTGCTTTCAGCGTTAATAAACCCAGCCTTTTACACTTTCACCGTGAGACTCGTTCCCTCTTTGTGATTATTTTCCAAGCCTTTTCAAATTTTAGTTGTGAGTTTTATAAGTTCTAGAAGAGAGCACACAGTGAACATAAAGTCCGCCCACTGGCCCAGGGCCTGGCCACGTCCTTCCCCCCTTCCACAGTGCACCAGCTCCCTGTTTAAACAGCGGCACCACGTTGTCCACTTGCGCAGCCTGTGGTCCACCAGGGCTCCACAGTCTTCTCGGACTGTGCTTTTGACAAAGCCAGTGCCTGTGCCTTCTAATTCCAGGGAGTAAGTTACATCCTGCGCGAGTTACTGTGTGCTCCTCCTGATTGACCTTCGTCCTTCTGATGTCCTCTTCATCATGCTAGACATACTGTTTTGATGTTTAATTCTCTTTCCCAATTGTCAGCTATCCAATCCAATTTAGTGTCACGAGCAGATGTAAAAAGCAAGTTTTCCATCCAGTCATCTAAGTTATTAAAGAAAATGAGACCTTTCCCTGCATGTTTCATACGTTTCCCTATGCTTCCAACTCAGACTGGCCATGTCCACCCTCTCCCCAAGCGTCCCCCTGCCTAGTCAGAGAGGCCTCTTATTTGATAAAGAGAAACTTCTTTCTTTAAGTTTTACTTTGGCATTGACTAGAGACTGTTTCTCATCTGTTACCTGGGTCCTGATTTGGAATTATAGAATGAGTCTGAAGCAGACTAACTACATCTTTATGACCCATTGACCAAGCAAACATGACACACGCACCTGAAGCCCAGTGGCCTGGTGTCTTAGCAGAGTCATCACAGAGCTCCTTGCGGAGGCCTTTGAAGAATGTCCTGTGAGGTAGCTCAGAAAACACCCACCTTAGCAAGCACAATTTCCTTGAGCTTTGTCCACCGAGACAAAGATTTTAAAAGTCTAAGTGTGAAATGGAATCACCTAGATTGTTCTCCAAAATATGTGTTGTAATTTATAGGCAAGCTATCCTGTGGGTAATCTCTCTTTAGCCATTTGCTTATTCTAGAAAAAGTATCTTTTCCAAGCCTGGGGTGATATAACCTTGGTTTTTGTTTTAAGTGGAAAAATAAATTTTAATATGTTTATCTGATGCAGGCTTGAAGTTGTGCCACTGAAAATTCACATCAGAACACGTTTATGGGGCCAGCTTCAGAGGAGGGCACTCACAGGTGGTGTGCTGTCGGAGACAAGAGTTTCCAGAGGACAGTGACTTCGTCCCTAAAAGACAGTCTGAGCTCAGGACATCCTGTAGGAGAGGAAAGGAGAAGGGGACAGTGTTAAGGCAAAAGTTTAAGCATCTGATTTAAAATCTGGAAGAGGCCCTAAAGTAGCTTTACCTTTTCCTGTCTTTCTCTCTCTCTCTCTCTCTTTTGCATGAATGGAAATTATGTTACATAGTATAACATACTAATATTCATTAGTAACATTATTTGTAACACAAATAAACATGTTAAATGTTTACTTTGTTTACCATGTTTATTTGTCTCTTTCTGCTAGACGGTAACCTTCGTGGAGACAAGAATTTCTGTCCTTGTTTACTAATGTATCACAATAACTATGATAGAGTCTGGCAAATATAGGTGCTCACAGATTTGTTAAAGAATGAGTTAATGAATCATTTAGACAATGAATAAATAAATGGATGAGCAATTAGGCAACTATATAATTCATACAGTATTCATGGTATAAACCAATACTTTTCTTTCTTTATTAGCCATTTGAATTTGACAAACAGCTGACCGTTGAGAGGGGAGGAGGAGAAGGTAATAGAGATAAGAAATATTTGACATTCATAGCCTCAGATAAAATTTGCTTGCAGTTTCTACTATTAAATCATCTAAATCAAGCAGGTATTTAAAAAGAATACTAAGTAGATGGGGTATCCAACTGTATTACTATTGTAGCTTATCAGATCTTAAATTAGAAAGGGATTTCGGGACTTAATGGGCAAGATCCGTGATTTCTTTGAAGCCCCTGAGCGCCCCGCCCCTCATGTGTGAGAAGAGCGCCAAGCCTGCACTGCTCTCTGAACGGGAGACCTCAGCTCCTCAACCAGCCAGGTGTGCACTGAGCGCTCTCTGCTTTCCAATCACTCATTTCACAAGAGGGAGCTGGCCCTGAAGTGACTGTCACAATGCCCCTTTCCACCTTTAGAGGGGAAAAGAGATCAATGATAACAAAACAAGCTTATCTAAAGGAATGATTAAAAGTAAAAATAATTTCTGAGGTTTTCTTGGAATAAGTACATATTAAACACAACCTTTTAAATCATCTATGGTCTTTTGTAGCTAAATGTCTTGTAGTGTTCACATCCCAGTATCCTGACGCATCGCAGGTGCTCCCTGAATGTGTCTGAATGAAGGGTAAACCTGAAGAGGAATGTGAACAGTGTAGGTTAGACTGATTTACAACAGAAGGGTTGAAGGTAAAGGGGCTTTTAGACGTAACTCACAGTCAACTGGAAAAATTAAATTCCATTCCTCCACTAATAGTGTTACTGATCTTTTTCTTTTGTAGCAGTCACCTTCCAATAATTGTGTTAGCACTGCAATCGGAGTCCTGTTAAGGATGACTTAAGCCCATTGGACTTTCGTGATCTCAAAAGGCCTGGCGCATGGAAGCATCTGCCTTCCCTTGTCATTGACTCTCGTGCAGTGCCTGGTGTCTAGCGGGCACTCAGTATGTGTGTGGTGACCGGTTAGAGGGGACAGGAAGAGAGAATGTCTGTTTGCTCTTGGATAGCCAATGAACCGCCAGGCCTCTGCTTCCTGCCTCTTACAGGGAGGACTTTGTTCAATCAGCTTTTTCAAACTCTATTTCACAGTCTTAAAGACATAATGTGCATTCTTTAAAAAATATATGATAACCTTTATTGAGGAAATGCTGTGTCAAGGTTAAATAAGTTTTTCTTTTCTCCTAAAGGACCTGTCAGAACCCTTCCCTGTGAGGGTCCATTGTGAACCTCAGAAGGGGATGAAGTTCACACAGTGGGATCCCTTGAGACTCCCTCCCAGTGGTGACGTTGTGTACACTGGAGGACCCCCACACAGGGCTGACTTCCCTGACCAGAGCAAGAAGCTCTGCTGTGCTGTAATTGGGGGACAATGAGATCGTGTGCGCACATGCTGGCATCTCCATTTCTCAGTAGATGGGATGGACTGATCTGATCGATTGCCAGGAAAGTTTGCCTGCCACCCTGACATGCCTCTCCCTGGACCCTCTGTTGCCCTGGGCCCTGCCTGGCACAGATCTTAGGCAGTCCTACCCCAACTCGGAAGATATTGCCTCTGTGATAAGAACCTTGGATTATCATGCCAACAGCTGGTGCACCCCTAAATCATTGGGGCATCTTGCATATGGAAACCCTCATAGTAACCTTCAGCATTCTCCCCCAAACTGTATATAAGCTGTTTGAACTTGTTGTAGAGTTCTAGAATATCAGTTTCCATGGTGAATCCATCTGTACCCTTTACTTAAAATCATCTTTTAAGACCATTTCTCCTCGCTGGCACCCAGAGCTTGTATAAGATATCCACAAGCATCCCTGAACTCTCACAAGTCTGTCTGGAGTGGAGTGGAGTGGAGTGGAGGTGATGACAACCACACATCTTTGTGACTGACAGCCCCCCACCCTAAGGGCAGGCTGAGGGAGCACAACCAAGGCCACCTGTAATGACCAGAGTGACTTAAGGATAAAACTCAAATGCCTCAGTCCTTAAGCCTCTGTTTCATTCCTTCTCCATGTTATCACAATTATCTCCAACTCTGCCACCTTTTTGCTGCCAAAGAAATATTCATATGCTTTGTCAAGTCCTAAATTTGACAAGCTCTTTTGGGATCTCAGATCTGATATATTTTTTGAAGGGAAAAGGGAGAAGGTGCCAAGAAAGATGTCCTCAGCTGGCACGAAGACAGATTAACTCCTTACTCACCAGGGATAACAGAAGAACGCTAGACCTGAGAACTATTAATGCTCAACTGTGTTGCGTGCTCATGCAGTAACCAGTAAGGAGGATACCTTGAATTATTTTTAATATAGTAAATGTATTTACACTTGTGCTATTAAACTCATTCATGCATTTAGTCATTCATTCATTCATACTGAGAGCCTACTAAGGGCCAAGTACTGTTCTTGACACTAGAGAGACAGCAGTGATCAAAACAGACAAAAGTTTTGTCCTTCATATCACTTACATTCGAAAGGAGCTAAGAAGAAAATACATGAAAAAGGCAATTATATACAACATTTGAAGGTGTTGGCTCCTACAGAAAAAATAAAGCAGAGAAGAGAGAGCAGCGTGAATGCTGGCAGAGAAGTTGCACCTGTAGGTTGTGTAGTCCGGGGAAGCATCAATGAGAAAGACCATCAAGTGACCTGAAGGCAGTGAGGGGCTCTCCAAGCAGAGAGAAGAGCAGACTGAGACAGCGGTTTGCCTGCTGTTTTCTAGGAACCACGGTGGCTACTGAGGGAGAGTAGTAGGAGATGATGTGGTAGGGATGAGCTTGGCTCTTCCACTTCCTCTCCTGCCTTCTTCTGAACTCGATTTTGCCCAGCCTTCCATCTTGATGTCTTTTTCATATGTTCCTCTCATTATATTCTCCCTGAAAATGGGCCAGATCCTTACTCATTTCCAGCGAATGCCCCTGCTCCAGCCTCTCTGTTCTTCAAACCATATGCTTGAGCAGAATAATGATACCTGAGTATTGCGGTGTGCACATCACATCCTTTCCCGGCCTGACCATGCAGTGTGCTCTCTCTCCGGGCACCGACGGTGTGGCTTCTCTCAGTGCACCACCCACGTTCAATGTTCATGTCGGAACATTCTTTCCAACTTCAGTTAGGACATGGTGCTTGGGTCCCTCTGCATCTTAGCTCGCGTCGTCCCTCTTGCCCCGAGTGCCCGACCCACTCCTCTGCTGGTCTGTTCTCCACCAGTCTGTAGGAGTCAGCTCCATCTCTGCCTCCTGTAGCCTCCCCATCACCACCCTCACACTGTGATCTCCACTCCCTCTAGACTTCCATCGCCTTTCCTTGCCTTACATCTCATTTGAAACTTGGCACAATGCTCATTTAGTCATAGGACTTTTCTATTCTACATATGTTGATTGAGCATCTGTTCTGTGTATAGAGAACTTTGTGATGTGTTTTACAGTTAAGTGTGAGGACTCTGCATTTGAATACTTCTCTGCTGGTTTCAAGCTGTATGACCTCATTCAAATGACATGCCTCTCTGTCCATCAGTTTCCTTGCCTGTTAAATGGGGGTACTAATACCTACTTCATAGGGTTAATGGGAAGATTAACGATTTACTTAATGCGTGGTACATTAACATAGAAGTGTTAGCTGCTGCCATCATTACATTACTTTTATTTCCAACTGAACTATAACTTAGGGATTTTATCTGTTGCCTCATTTCATTTCAGAGCTCAATGACTTATACATGGATTATACCCATTAAATGTATGATGATGATATTTGATGGCCAGATATGAGTTTGCAAAACACTTAAGACTTCGGGGTACAGGTTGTATCATAGCAAAGTTAATATAGGAATAAACCCACTTGCTCTATTAGCTCAGGGACCCAGCCTCAGTTAGTTAGCATGAAATGTGATGCATTATCTGATTTTAGGAAATATTTTAGGAAATATTTATTAAGGCTAATGTATCCAAATTTTGTAAAATACAGAAAAAAATAATTGTTTTACTATGAGGAAAACTGGTATTTTATTTTCTACAAACTCTTGTTTTGGCCTTAGCAGCAGAGGTAGCTACGGGAGAAGAGGAAGTTCCATCCCCCATCTCTTCCTCTCCGCTGGAGCCTGTCAGAGGAACTCCATGTCCCCCTAAGCTCAGAGAGGCTAGGGGCTCCCGCCCTGGCAGCACAGCACCCAGAGTTGTGAAGACAAACTTACCAGGCTTCTCACATCCAAGTGCAGGTTTCTTCATGTGCAGATTTGTTGTGTGTGCCACTGTGGACAATTGTGGCACTAACACTAACAATAGGAGGAAGAAGAGCAGAAATGACTAAGGTGTTCAGTGCTTGCTATATAACTCACTTCTGGTGGGAACAAAATGCTATCGGGTTCTCCAGGGGCCCAGGAAGGGAACTAAGTAAATTTTGGCAATTTTGGCCATTTTATTTTATACCTGTATCTACTAGCTATATTCTGTAATGTTATTATCACAATTTGGTCACCTACTCTGAATGAATTTGAACAATATTCTCTCCTATGAATAATGTATAGTTAAGTGTAAAAATAATCATTTTTCCTCCCACCTCCACCCCCAATTATAACTTTCATGAGAGGGAAGAGTCTGACTTTCTAATCCATAGCTGTATCCACAGGCAGGGGTTCCATGGGTAGGGGCCTGGGTGCCTGTCCTGGGCCCCAGGTTTGAAAATGGAGGCTTTGTAATGATATGCGGCACCGAGTGTCTACTCTTAGAGCCTTGTTGAAATTCAGTTTTGAGGTTTTGTAAATCATTCAGTTAATAAATGGCAGAGCTCAGATTTCAGCTCAGATCTTTTGAGCCCTTAAGTCGTGTGTTTACTTACTGTTTTATCATTAAATTGCCCTTTCAGTGGAAGTATAGACTACCTCCTTTTAGCCATCTGTTCCAAGCGTTTATAGCCGTGGAACAGCAAAGAAGATCCTGCCTTCAAAAAGTCTGCTCTTTGTATCCTGGTCTGACCTTCTTCTGCCCACTCTGGGCAAACAAGGGATCGTTTTGGGAGGAGGGGAGGCCACTTCCTCCAGCCGCCTTCTCCTGTCTTCAGACGTTGCTCAGAGTCCAAAGTCACCAGCACAAACCTATTTCATCCAAGTTAGGCCGCAGGACATTATTGTGGGAAGATTGAGCAGCATACAGAACACGAGTGGTTGCTGTACTTACTCATTTGTTCACGGGAAAATGGAGAAGATCTCAGCTGAGAGAGAAGAAATACAAAACATGATGCACTTTGGGGTGGGGTGGGGGACATAGGACCCAGCACTCCCGCTCCTGGGAGTTACCTTAAAGAAATGAAAATGTATGTTTACACAAAAACCGATACATGATTGTTGCAGCTGCTCTGTCCATATTTATCCCAAACTGAAAGTAACCCCCTAAATGTCCTTCCATGGATAAATGGACAAATAAACTGATATATGCATACAGTGGATTCTCAGCAATAAAAAGGAATGACCTAGAGATACATGCAGAGCATGGAGGCATCTCAAAGGCATTGTAAGTAAAAAGCCCATCTCAAAAGGTCACAGACTGTATGATTCCACTTATGTGACATTCTGGAAAAGACAAAACTGTGGGGCTAGAGAACAGATCAGTGGTTGCCAGAGGTGAAAGGTCAGGGGAAGGTGACTTTAAGGGAGTAAGTAGCTCAAGGGAGTTTTAGGGCTGATGGAATTGTTCTGTGTCCTGATCGAAGTAGTGGTTACAAGATGCTGTACATGGTTACAAATCATGTAGCTCGTGGGGATTTAGTGCTCAGTAAATGCATAGAGTCGGCTGGGGAAGGTGAGAAAGGCCTGGAGGTGCACGTTAGTGATGGCTGCACAACAACGGGGGGTGTACTTAATGCCGCAGCATTGTCCGCTTAAAACTGCTTAAAATGGTAACTTTATGTTAGGTTTATTTGATCACAATTTAAATTAATGAATGAGTGAATATATAGATAGATAGCAGAATTCATAGAACTGTACATAAAAATAGTAAACCAACAACTAAAAAGTACTATGAAACCAGAGGGTACCGATGGTACTGATAAGGATAAGGGAGGGTGTTGGGGAGGGAGGGAGTGGTCCCTGCAGAGCTGTGACGCTCCGCCACTCCTCGTAATTGGTAGCACAGGCCAAAAGCAGCCTTCGCATCCTAAGCCTTCCCACTGCTTCTCTTGGATGCCTCAGAGAATTGAGTGGCATTTGAGCATTGATTCTCTTTGTGATTCAAATGTAAAATCAGGAGTAACAGAATAAATATTTATGTGTTGGATTGTCAAGCTTTGAAGACAAAAACCCCCAGTTCTGTGTCCCATGTGGATGGACCCAGCAAACAGGGCGTACGATAAGCATCTCTCTACAAGGTCACAGTGCTGGTTCGTCCTGATCTGCATGTGCTGATCGGACTCCAACTGAATGAGAAGAGCTGCTTTTCAAAGGAACCAACTACCCACAAAGGCATTTGCTCACCCCCCTCATTGTAGGAGAATGCTTTTATTTGCATGCTGTCACTCACAAGACCTAACTGATTAACCTCCTTAGCACCTGGTGGTCAGCACAGAAGCCTGGATGCCATCAACGTTTAGGAGAGTCTTTGCTTTGTTTTCAGAACCTGCTCTTTCTCCAGGCTCTTTCTAACAGAAAAACCCAGTTTTGACAATGCCAGAATTCTTTAGTTGCTTCTGACAATAGTGATGATGATGATGATATTAAAAATGATAATGATAATACTGTAATAATAGCTAATCATGTACTTATATTGTGCCAAGCACTATGCTAACACTTTGCCCAGAGTAACTGGTTGAACTATGAGCCCTATGAAGTAGGCACTATTATTACCCCATTGTACCAATGCGGAAACTGGGGCACAGAGAAGTTAAATGAGTTGCTTCCGGTCACACAGCTATTAAGGAGCAGAGCTGGAATTCGACCTCAGAAAGTCTGGCTCTAGAGGCCCTGCTGTTTCTCATCCTTTCTAGCATGAACAAAGAAGTCTCCTTGTAAAGAGTTCAACTCCCTTTGTGATCCAAGCCCTGCCTTCCTCTTCAGCCACGTCAGCCTCCTTAGGCTTTTGCAGTGACAAGCTCTCATGGTCTCTGCTCACGCCCAGGCTCTCTCACGCCCCTGTCTGCATGTGCTGTTTTCTCCATCATGAAACCTCCTCGCTCCTCTTGTCTATCTGGAAAACTCTTCTTTCAAACCCTAGCCCCTGCTACAGTAGCCTCTGGGAGCCTGCTCAGGACAGCACCCTCTTCTCCGTGCAGCCACTGCCCGGTGGGCATCTTGCCCCTTAGCACCCATTACACTGTCCCTTGTGCCCTAGCCATCCCAAACTTAGCTCCCTGGGTCCAGTACACATTCCTGTGATCTGTGCGTGTCTGCTTCCTTCTCATCGTGCAGGTCTCGCTGCAGATGTCACCTTCTCAGAAAGGCCTTTTCAGGACAGCGAGTCTAAACTTGTTCTCCTACCAATCACTCTCTATTCTGTATAATAACTGTTCCCATTTCTTCATAGCACTTTGTTTTCACTATTTGAAATCATCTGTGTTCCAGTTATCTACCACTGCACATCAAACTATTCTAACACTTAGTGTCTTAAAGCAAGAACCATTTCATTTTATTTCACAATTTTGTGGGTCAGATATTTGCATAAAACTTGGCTGAGTGATTCTTCGGCTTCATGTGGCATCTATTGAGGTCACTCAGTATTCAGCTAGTGGCTGTACTGAAAGGTCCAAGTTGGCTTTACTCTACCTAATGTCCTTCCCGCTGGAAGGGCTGGAAGGGCTGGAAGGCAGAAGCACCTACCTGTGGTGACCCCGGCATGGTGGCCTCGGGGTTGCTGCCCCTCTCAGAGACTGGACTGCTTTCCTCAGCGTGAGGTTCCAAGAGGCCCGGATGGAAACTGCAAAGCTTCACGTGACCTAGCCTCAGGAGCCCCAGGTGTCACTTCTGCATGTTGTCTTGGTCCAACAAGTCACCAAGGCCAGGCCAGAATCAAGGGAAGGGGACATAAACCTTACCTCTCAATGGGAGGAGTGGCAAAGAATTTGTGGCTGACCTCAGTCTACTACATTAAAATTTTTTAAATGAAAAAAACAGGCTTATCTGCCTGTCTTTTTTACAATGTGAATTCTTTGAAGGCAGGATCTTATTCTCTGTAATACTGCATCCTCAGCCTCCAGAAAAGTATCTACACGTGGCAAATGCCAATAGATACTTGCCAAATATCTGTATGAATTAAAGAATAAATGAATAGGCAAATGAATTAATGAAAAACTAAATGAATAAAAAAAAAATGAATGAATGCTTAGATCTCTAACACTCTGGTAAGGAAACGTCTTAAAAACAGATTCTGGACCTGGCTGGTGTAGCTCAGTGGATTGAGTGTGGACTGGGAACCAAAGGGTCCCGGTTCGATTCCCAGTCGGGGCACATGCCTGGGTTGCGGGCCAGGTCCCCAGTGAGGGCCATGTGAGAGGCAACCATACATTGCTTTCTCCCTCTCTTTCTCCCTCCCTTCTCCTTTCTCTAAAAATAAATAAATAAAATCTTTAAAAAAGAGGAAAGAAAAAGAAAAACAGATTCTGTCTTTTTTCATCTTGTGTCCTCAGTTCCTGATACAGTCATCTACACTAATAGATGTTTGGTAAATATTTGCCAAATAAATTAATGCACTTTAATTATTACAGTTACAGGAGACACTCTGACATATCCAGCACATACATAGGTGTTGAATTAATAATGCCTTATACATAGGAAAACCAATTTACATATTTATTTAATAAATAAAATGGAATGGACCAGATCCCCACTTCCCTGACTGTTCCCTTCTCCCTTTCTCCCTGTAACAGGCTGTGTAAGACGCTCTCTAGAGAGAAGGCACAGCCATTACAGCCCATAAGCCCTCGAGTCTGATCATCTTCGGGTAGGGGCAGGGACCTTTACTCCTGGCACCTTTCTTCTAGCTTGGCTGCCAAGACTAGTTCATTTTGAGGTCATTAAGATTGGGGACTGAGATGATGATGTGAACAGCTAGAGGGCTGGATTCTGATTCTCTGCCGCTCTCCAGGAGGATCAAGTGAGATGCAGTTCTCTTAACATTCTGACATTGTTTTGCCCTTGTGCAAGTGTGTGCTTACAGCAAGTGCTGAAAGCCATGTGTGGAATCCAGAGGGGGAGTGGGAGTTGGCATTTGATATGCGTAGGGAGTAGGACTCGTGGGCTAGCATTTGAGCTGCAGTGGAAAGGCTCAGCTCCTGGGGGTCAAGTCCTCTTACTTCACTACATGGCCTCAAACAATTTTCTTGGCCCCTTCAGAGCTATAGTTTCCTCTTCTGTGAAATCGGACTGATCCCTAAGGTACCTTCTTTTTTGTGTTTTTATTTCCCTATCTAAGTCTGTTTTTTAAAATAATCCTAATCTGGGTAACTCTGGAAAAAGATTCCAAGTTTAAGGAAGCCCTATTTCGGCCACAGGTGACTAATAAGAAGTACTGTATATATGTTTCAGTTTTAAATCCCAAATATGAGTGAAATCATATGGTTCTTAGCTTTTTCTGACTGATATATTTTGCTTAGCATAATGTTCTCAAGGTCCGTCCATGTTGTCACAAATGGCAGTATTTCATCTTTTCTCGTGGTTGAGTAGTATTCCATTGTACATATGTACCACATCTTCTCTATCCCGTCACCTATTGATGGACACTTGGGCTGTTTCCATGTCTTGGCCACTGTGAATAATGCTGCTATGAATGTAGGGTGTATATATCTTTGCAAATAAGTGTTTTTGAATTTTTCAGTAGATACCCAAAACAGGGATTTCTGGGTAATATGGTAACTCTGTTCTTAATTTTTTGAAGAAATTCCATACCATTCTCTATAGTGGTTGTACCAGTTTACATTCCCACCATCAGTGATGAGGATTCTTTTTTCTCTACAACCTCTTGTTATTACTTGTCTTGTTGATAGTAGCATTCTAATGGCTGTGAGGTGGTATCCCATTGTATTTTTCATTTGCATTTCTCTAATAGCTAGTGAAGTCAAGCATCTTTTCATGTATCTGTGGGTCAGAGGGAAGGGAGTTGGGGGGCAGAGAAGGTAAAGGGGACCAGAAGATAATTTGACTCTGGGTGGTGGGCACACAATGCAATAGAACAGAGCACGTTTTCATAGAAATGTACACTTGAAACCTATGTAATCATATTAACCAATGTCACCCCAGTAAATGTAATAAAATAAAAAAAATAAAAGAAGTACCATATAAAATTCCCCACTATAGAATTAGACTTAATTTTTTAATCCAGTGATGGTCTCCTTGATGTATTGGGTTTAAATTTTGCCTTTTAATTGTTTCTTGGGATTCTCCCTGTTAAATGGGTGACAGCACTAGACTCTTGTCCTTCCCAGAACCCTGAGAGCACTGACTGTCCCTCGGGTTAAGGAAATGCCATACAATGCCTCACGGCTTGAAGCGAGTTTTATTATAAGGCATTTTGGGGAAGCATCTGGGTATTTAGCAGATTATTTTTATAAACCTATGTTTTATTTAAACCTCATTAAGCTGGGAGATGAATTTTCAAAGGAAAAGGCAAGCTCACTTTTGCTTTTGCTTTGGCTAATTCTGGGGCAGTTGTGCTCTCTCCCTGTTGGGCCCCAGACTGGCCTACTTTAAGGAATAAATTAGAGAATGAGAGCTTTCAATCTTAAGGAACGTTGCCTAACATAAGACAATTTTAGATGTTAGAACTTCATCTTTATAAAAGCAGTTAATAATTTTGAGATTCCATGATGTGCCAGATACTGTGTTAGTGGTTCCCTATATATTATCTTATTATTTATTTAAGATAATACTTCCAGGAAAATGGAGCTTGTGCATGTAAGTAACTTGCCCATGTTCATACAACTGATCAGAGACAGAGCTAGAATTCAAATCCGAATTGTCTACCTTGAAAAGCAGTTCTTTCCCCAGGACTGCCTTCTTCTTTCAGTGCCGACTGGTTTCTCTGATGGATATTTATGCAAGGTGCTTTAACTGTAAGAGTCTTGCTATGTTCTTATTTAATTCCTTTAGTTTTTTAATTGCTTTAATTTATTTTCAGATGTTTTCTCTCAGTCACTGGCTTGTCTTTTCATGATGCTGTGTTTTTTAGAGAAGGTCTTAATTTGGTGGAGTCCAGTTTGTTTTGAGTGTGTGCTGTGTGTATGGATTGTGCTTTTGGTGTTGTATATAAAAAATCATTGTCTACCTCAAGGTTACAAAGACTTTTCTCCTAAAAATATTATAATTTTAGGGTTCACATTTAGCTATACAATCCAATGAGTTAATTTCTGTATATCTTGTGAGGTGAGGAATGAAGTTCTTTTTTTGCATATGGGTATCTAATTCTTCCAACACCATTTGTGGAAGACTGTCCTGTCTCCACTGAATTACCTTTTCAACACATGTGTGGTCTGTTGGTGGGTACTCTATTCTGTTCTGATGATCTCTTCACTATTCTAATGTCACACTGTCATGTCTTGTAATTAAATTGTGAAGTCAGGTAATATAAGTCCTTCAACTTTGTTCTTTTCTAAAATTTTCTTGAATATTTGAGGTCCTTTATCACTTCTTTCACTTTCAGTTATTCAGGCTTATGCTTATAAAACAGCATCTAGAAATCTAAACATGACTGAAAATTCAAAGTTACTAAAGAGTAGTATGGAACCTTTCCATAATCTAGCTTCACCAGGAAGTGAGACACTCTGGGTGCCAGATTCCATTTGGTTAATCAACAAGTGTTCCATATACCTTACATGGGTTGCCAATTTTCAAAAAACTAGAATATAATAATTTATACCAGAATTGTGTTGGACATGATTTCAGCTTTCATTGATATTGGAGAAGATACTTTGAGCCCTAGAGTATGTTAATCATTGTGACCATTGGTTGTCTTGTCTTGGCAAAGTAAAAAATTACTGACTAAAGGGAGTTTATTTGGTTACATTGCTGCCTGCCATGGTATCTATTCTACTCTTGACTTGGAGGGTACCTTTTTTCAAACATCTGAAGTGTTATAATTGACAATGATATCCATAGCATTTTGGTATTTGTCTCTTCCAATAAAGGCGTATCCCTCTTCTCTTTAAATTTGCTATCTGCTGGAGACAGCGAGGAGTACTATTAATCAAGCTAACGGATCCCTGATCATGTTAACCATCACAGCCACGGTGTGACTGTTAGCAAACTACTTGTCCTCTTTGGGCTTCCATTTCTTCATTTATAAAATGAAAAGTTTGCACTAGTTAACCTTGAGTGGCTCATCCAACTCCCCAAATTCTTTGACTCTTGTAGTGTCTTCATTCGCTTAAAAATCACAACCCTTTTCAAAATAATTAAAAATTCTTAATGGCAAAAAAGCACCATGGTAAGTCAGACTGGCAGCTTTTTAAGTCAGAAAGTAGTGGTCTTTGATGCAGTGCAAACTGCCTAATATCGCTGTGTGGCTGTTTTTGACTGTGGCCAACTCTGAGCAATTAAGATGCATTTATGGTTCTGGGTACCGTGCCATGTTGTTGTTCATGAACCCCATATTCTGAGAAGCTCTTGAGCTTCTCAGATCAAGGGAAGGAGGAAGAACGGCTCTAAGGACAGGCTACTCCAAAGATTCAGAGTACACCTGAGTTGGCAGGTTAGACTTTCAAATGTATCTCCAAAGTACATGGTATAGTATTGAAACCAAAGACGACTTTTTAAAATATCTACATCTTTTCTTATGCCAAGGCATAACAGAGCTACTCTGGTCATATTCTGTCTGTTCATTGTTATAATAGAATGAGATGCTTGGAGAACATTAAGTTTTCTAGGGAATCCTGAATATAAGTATGAATTAAAATAATAAAAGGAACACTTATTGAGCCTATTTATTAGGCACTTACTGTATGCAAGGTGCTGTGTAAAGAATTTCTTGTGTATTCTATAATCCTCCCAACAATAATGAAAACTTGACATTATTGTCTCCTTCTTACAAATGAGGAAATGAAGCACAGAGAGTTCATGTCACTTGCACAAGGTCCCATAGTAGTAAGTGGCAGAGCTGGTCATCAGTCTGTGTCTGTCTCAAGCATAGAGCTTAAAGTCTTAGTGACTACATCAGAAACTAGCTCTCATAACTTAGCCAGCTCATTTGAAGAGTAATTGAATTTGTAGTATGAATTACAGTGATCTAAACCAAGAACACCAAGTACTGATAGGTCACTTTTGGATAGACTTAAATGGAAGTCTTAATGGAAGAAAGAACTCATGGAAAGTTTCCTGAGAAATTGCTTTGCATTTTGAGATGAAGAACGTGAACTGGCGTAGGGAGAAAGGTGAACTCGTGCTGAGGGGACAGCTTACAAAGATACAAACGAACAAATTATATGTTCGGGGAGCAACCCACAGACTTAGCCATTGCAGGGCAATAGCCAGAAATAAAGCTGATGTCATAGGGGTGAAAATTCAAGAGATTTCACTTTATTATGATAGGCACCAGAGAGCCACTCTCAGTTCTTAAGCAAGGGAAGGAACCCAATTAAAACTGTGTTTGATATTTAAATTTATTCCACAACTTATGTAGGATGAATATGAGCTTTAAATGCACCAGGGAAGGTCAAGAGAAAATTTCTTAGCAAATCATAAAAACAAATTATTTTTAGGAGTACAATGTAGCTCACCTCATCAAGGCCCCGTGGCCTTGATAGTGCAGTGACAATATATTTAGGCCCCCAAATAAGAGGTGTGGAAGCAGATTTTATGCAATTTTCAGAAATAAAGGTGACTAGTGCCCCACAGTTAAGCTAGCAGCACATTTCCATCATCACTAGTATCGTGCAGTGTATGCAAATGGAGCACATGGATTATAGACTAAAGTCAGGATTAGGCAAATAGAAAGCTTCCAACAATATGTATTAAACTGAGTTGAACTGAAGTCTAACTTTTACACAGCAAGTGTTGCTCCTGGGTGAGCACTAATGCATTCAGTGAACTATAGTTGGGTCCATTCCATTATAAACCACTACTGCTAACTTAATAGCTGTTCACATTTTCTGAAGTATTTTCTTTCTCTTTCTCTACCTTTCTGCCTCTCCAGTTCCAGAGACCTAATGACTTCTCACCCCCTTTTCGCTTTGGGACTGTACCCAATGGCAGCACAGAGAGGAATATTCGCAATAACTATGCAGAAATGCATGCCTACATGGGAAAGTTCAACCAGAGGGGTGTGGATGATGCATTGCTCTCCTTGAAAACAGGGTAAGAACTGCTTTCAAGCTCAGAGTCTGTGATATGTTTCTCACATTTATTAAATGTACAAAGTTACAGCAAAAAAGACTTCAGTTGCTCTTCATGGATTTCTAAATTAAATGATTTGGGGT
The DNA here is from genome assembly GCA_004026765.1 of Micronycteris hirsuta. Lineage (NCBI taxonomy): Eukaryota > Metazoa > Chordata > Mammalia > Chiroptera > Phyllostomidae > Micronycteris > Micronycteris hirsuta. Next base: position 198,964 of record PVJI01000222.1, on the reverse strand, counting down.
AACAGAAGACCTCTCTGTCACCCATATGGTTATGTCTGAATTTCTTCCTGTACCTCTGATGTGCTTAAATGTTGGTTTTAAATGTTGATTTATATAATGAGGGAAAGTAGGGGAAGGGGCAAGTCAAGGAACATGTATAGAGGGACCACGGGCAAGGACAATGGTGTGGGAATTGACTGTGGGAGCCAGGGCATGGGTGGCATGGGGCAGAGAAGAGCAATGGGAAAAAATGTGGGACAACTGTAACTGAACAAAAATGCATTTAAAGAAATATATTGATTTATGCCTTCCTGCTCTTAACCCCTAGTCTTACTCACTTCCCTTCATATTCCCTTCTTGCAAAGCACAATATACAGAGGAGGGCAAAAGCAAGTTTACAGGTGTGAGTATGCACAACACAGAGTTTATTCTTGTATTATTTACTTTTTATTGTATTATTTACCATATAAACAACTGTAAACCTACTTTTCCCCACCCCTTCATAAAGTGAGGTCCTTAGATATGTTTAGGAATTTGAGAGATCTGAGTTCTTTACGCTTCATTCTCTTGTTCATTTCACACATTTACTCTTAACAGAAGCCTGTGCTGCTGCCACCCCAGCCACTCGATGTTCCTTGTGTGCACAACAGAATGTTGAAACCTTTTGACCATAAAAATAGCGTTGCACCTCTATTGGAACACACACACCTACACTTATCCTACTCTGGACTGTAATGAACTGAAAAATGAAAAATGTTATATAAATCTAACCCATGCTGTTTGTTGTTATCATTGTGATGGTTACTTTTCATTATTTCTGTTATTATTTTTATTGATTCCTTTTTACTTCCTCTCCCTTTCAGACACAGCTTATGAGTTGGCTTTAGGCCCTAGTTACATTCTCGTCATTCCTAGCAGGAGGGAAACAACTCCTCCTTTTGACTTGAAATCACACAAAGAATAGCCTGGGATTTAGGCTTTAGATTCTGTCTGAGTTTCAACTTGAGTCTTTCTTTGAACCAATTCTCCCCATAGTTTTCTGGACCCTACTGCTTCATATTAATGGCCCCATAGATAGTTTTGTACTAAAATTCCTCTACTGGATTTGGTTGGTTTGCTTCTTTCTTGCACAGGAAACTGGATGCCTTCATCTATGATGCAGCAGTGCTAAACTACATGGCAGGCAGAGATGAAGGCTGCAAGCTGGTGACAATTGGCAGCGGGAAGGTCTTTGCTTCCACTGGTTATGGCATTGCCATCCAAAAAGATTCTGGGTGGAAGCGCCAGGTGGACCTTGCTATCCTGCAGCTCTTCGGAGATGGTGAGTTAAAAACGGGAAAGTGCTTTCTTGGTCTCTTCTGATGGCCAGTCCAAAACATCAGCCCTTCTTATTTCTCTATTCTTCTAATCTCTGCATTTCTATAGTTTCCAGAAAAGCATGTCACAGTATACTGTGAGATTTGGGGGTTTGTATTAGTTGTCTAAGGCTGCCATAACAAAGTACCACAAACTGAGTGGCTTAAACAACAGAAGCGTATTGTCCTATAGTTCTGGAAGCCAGAAGTCCAAGATGAAAGTGTTCACTGGTTTCTTCTGAAGGTTGCTACGGAAAATCTGTTCAATGCCTCTTCCTAGGTTGTGGTGGGTTGCTGGCAATCTTTAGAGTCCCTTTGCCGTAGGCACATTATCACATCTCTGCCTTCGAGTTGTGGTGGTCTCTCCCTACGTGTATGTTTTTCCTTTACATGTATGTGTCTGATTTTCCCCTTTTTTAAGGACATCAGTTACATTGGATTAGGGGCCCACTCTATTCCAGAATGACCTCATATTAACTAATTCCATCTGCAATGATCCTATTTCCAAATGAAGTTCACATTCCAAAGTATTGGAGGTTAGGACTTCAGCATAAGAATTTAGGGGACACAGTTGAACCCATAACAGGGTAAAAGATGGGACAGAAGATTAAAGTCGTTGATTAAGGACCTATGTTTTGGAATTGCAGGCCATGACCAATCCTTTAGGGAGTAAGAGAGGCTGATATTAGATGTTCCAAAGAATCATCTCACATGGGGCCAAAGCGGATGGACCTTTGGAAAGGTCTCTGCTTTTTATGTGCCCACAGAAAGGGCAGGGAAATCACCTTGCGGCCATCTACTCGTTCTCCCCTCTCTCCCATCTTGCTCCTTTAGCTGAAAGAGGTAGGAGGCAGACACCATAAGGTATTCCCCAGTGCCATTCTGGGAGCAGACTGAGCAGCCAACTTGCTTTGAGAAAAGATCATCTCCTATGTCATTATAGCATGTCTTCTGCATCCCTTTTCACATTACTGCCCAAAGCATCTCTTCCTTGCGTTAGCCCCGCAGAAGCCAATCTAGTTACGGTGGAGCAGCTTGACTCTACTGGGCCCCGCAGATCATCATCCAAGCAGTTCTCTAAATCATGTCTGCGGAATCTTTTGGTTATGGATGAGAGAAGAGGCAGAGGAGCACAGCTGGATTTTTCAGACCCCAGGGGAAGTTGGTTGCTCCATAAGTTTGGAAAGTCATAGTTTGATCAAAGAAATGAATAAGAAGTGATTTGACTAACATTGGAAAGAGGAGGGGTCATAGCTAGAGTCCTAACTGGACATTTTGGTGTAAGAGCGTCTGTGATTTTTGGCGTAGTTGTCACTGAGAGGCAATAACAGAGCCTGTCTCTGAGGAAGAACAAAGCAGAGATGATTTGTGTAAGTGACCAGTGCTCTAGTCAGATTATGCAAAGTTCAAACTTTGAACCAAACCAAAACTATTGGAACATGTGATTTTCTTCACAAAATTTTCAGAATTTTGCTCATCTAGAATTAGATGCATTCAAGGGCATGTGGTTTCCTTCATGTTCCTTTCTCTAGGTTTTCTACCTTTCTAAGTCCTAGTATCCAGTGAAGTGGATAAAAGTTATTGAAACCTGACATGAATTGAGTTCATCAAAACTCCCTTAAGCAGTGTTAAAAGGAGGCAGGCCTTTTCGTGGTGGCATTTAAATCAAGCTTACTCCCCTTTACTCTTAATGTTTATAGTTTCCTCTGCGAAAAGACCAGTAAGTCTGAGAGTCCCTAGGGGATCAGTGAATCTCTCTGCTGGTCCCTGTCTCTCCTACGTTCACCCAATGGGTTTCGTTTTTTTTTTTTTTTAAAGCAGTTTTTTTAAGAGCAGTTTTCTGAATTACTTGTTTGACGGTGTTATTTTTCACTGTCTACAAAATGAAGTGCAGTGCTTAGCCTGATGCCCAAGCCCTCAGCAATGCTGCATCAACCTTTTCTATTCAGTTTCCTTTGCCTATTTGTATTCTTTTCGAACTATTCTGCATGCGTTTGCCTAAACAAGCCTTCTGTTTTCCCACCTTCCTCTCATTGATCATGATATTTCTGCTGCCTGGAGTGCCTTTTCATACAATATAAAGTAAAATTCACCCATTCATCATGTCCACCAAGTCTTATCTCTCTCAAGAACACCTCCTGGCCATCCCACCCACAAAGTTACTCTCACTAATTTGAACTCTTGTTACTTGTGTATAGCTTATCATATTGAGTATTTATATACTAATTTACACTGGATAAGTAATGGAGAACAGTTAATGTCTCATATCTTTGTATGATCTGCAGCACCATCATCAAGTTCTCAATAAATACATGTTGAATATATTGGAGAATATACATGATGTTATTAATAAAATTACTGTTAACTTTCTCTATTAATTTTTTTCTGTATATCTCCCTGTCTCTTTCCTGTTTTTCTCTCTCTTCCCCAATACCCCTCTTCCCCCTTGTCTTTACTCCTCTGCTCTTTCCTCTCTTTACCTATTCTTTGCCCCCTTTCCAGGGGAGATGGAGGAGTTGGAAGCTCTCTGGCTCACTGGCATTTGCCACAATGAGAAGAATGAGGTCATGAGCAGCCAGCTGGACATTGATAACATGGCAGGCGTCTTCTACATGTTGGGGGCAGCCATGGCTCTCAGCCTCATCACCTTCATCTGTGAACACCTTTTCTATTGGCAATTCCGGCATTGCTTCATGGGTGTCTGTTCCGGCAAGCCTGGCATGGTCTTCTCTATCAGCAGAGTAAGTAGGCTGATTTAGGTGCCTGGGGCCTGTGAAAGGCAGCTTAGTCCAGTCCTGTGTGATAGGAAGAGACCCAGGAGGGCACTAACTCCAGCCTGGGCTGCTAAAGCAAGAAACCACATCCTGTTTCCCCACAGGTGGCATGATATAATTTCAAGTGGCTAAAAAAAACAGGTGATGCTATTTTTTTCCCTTCAAGAAATGGCTTTCTATGTGGGGTTTGGGCATTTGATTATCAATAAGAACTGGCAAATCTATCAAAATAAAAAATCTGGCCTTTTACCAAGTGCCTGTCATCACCATTAGTTAATTCTATATAGACTATAATCATCATTTAATCCTTTTTTAAAATATTGTATTTCTATTTAAATAGAGGAATATAATATGCCCTCTCTTATTCTAACACACAAAGGTATATTACTGTTTCATTGTTCCCCGCTATGTTTTAACCATGCGTGAGTTATGGAGTTAAAGAACTTAACAGAACCTTCAGAAATAAGTCCTAACCCACAGGAAATTTACATTCCAGAAACTTCCTTAATTAGGGCAAAATGTAACTCTGAAGTTGTTCTTTATTTAGGCTTCTTCTACATTTCTAGTCCAAACCGAGGATTTAGGACAGTTTTGAATATGAACAGAAGGTCATGGGGAAGAGGAAAACAAAGAGGACGAGGGATTCTTTTCGTTTTGTTAATGAGGTTACGGGACTCATTCATGAGAGGCAGACTCGAAAGTACTTTCAGAATAGAGATCTGGATTTCAGATATGACCAACTTTGGCTCCAATGGAGTTACATAAGAAAATGGATTTTTCATTAAACTGTTCCATTTTTTGATCATTTTCCTGTAGTATTTTGGTGATAAAGAGCAATTTCCTCTCCAGCTATTAGTTGATTTGGGCTATTCAGGAACATGGGAGCGGGAGAACGAGTTCGTGGTCCCAGAGTCATGTTGTCACCTAGAGTGGCCCCTCTCCAAGGTCCTCAGCAGGGTGATGGCAGAAACAATGGGAGCTCATGACCTGTAATAGAAGTCCCATTCATAGCCCTTCCATTTAATCAGTGCCTCTGTCCAGGGACAATGCTTGAAATTTTCTCCTGGCCGTGACTGAGAAGGGCTAGAAAGGAGACCTGAGAGAGGAAATAGAACAGCCCGAGCTGAAGAGCTGCCTTGCCTCCGTCCTCTGGGACAGTGAGGCTCAGCTCCTCTCAACCTGTCTCCTACGCTATTTAGCTGCCACTCGCCTTCCCAGCCTGCTCTCTTCTCATCCCGGTCCAGGAACTACTTCCCTTTCCACATCTATCCCCTTCTTTTCAAGACACAATTCAAACAACCTCCTCTTCAAATACTTTCCCTTGCCAGGGAGAAAAGTTCCAAATTTGTCCACTTTTGAAGGCAGGGAGCAAGATACTAGCAGGAGGTTGGCTTGACGTTCAACCCAAACCCAACCCATGTGCTGTTCTCCTCTGTACTGTTCTTTAAGGTCCTGTACACAGGGAGTTTTCCATCGATACTAATTTGCTAAGAGATTAATTATTTATGATAAGATCGAGTGAGAAGGTATAAGAAGAAAACCAGGAGCTAGAGAGAATTCAAGAAGGAAATTATTTATTCCTATTAGCACTAGATATCTGTCCCAATTCTTCCCTCCTACGGTGTGGGGCACAGCAGGAGAAAAATCCATCTTTGACCCTAGGGCTTCCTAATTCACTCTGTGAGCTGGGTTCATGCTTGGCTCCAGAAGAGAATTGCTCAGCTGTTATTTGGTGATCAGAATTCAAAAAGCTGCTCAAAATTTGTCAGAGCTGGAAAAGAGTGGCAATTGCGAGCCCCTGAGCTCCCCTGGGCTTCACTGCCAGCCAAGGGTGGCCAGCCAGGGCACAGCAGTTTCAGCATCTGTGGAGCGTTGCTGTCGATTTCCAGGAAGCTGACAAGATTTTTGCTGTTGGCTGATGCTGGTACCACGGCATCATCTTTAAGATGGGAAAACCTGGGCGTAGAAAGGAAAATCAGTGCGACTCCGTGAGGGAGTCAAGGCAACAGTGTCATGACTTGTGATCTGATCCTATTTGCTTGAGTCACTTGGTATAGTCATGCCTCCTCTCAGATAGCCAGGCAACGACCTGTCTCTTGGTTTGAGACTTCTAAATGCAAGGGGATCCACCGTGCAAGCTTCTAGCCACATCTTCTTATGAGTGTATAAGACTTTCTTCTTTCCCCCGACTTGTCTTAGCATCAGATAGTCAATGAGTGGTGGGGGCGGGGGATTCTTTACAGTCACTTCTCAGCCTGAGCGGAGCCCTAACCCGCCCCATCCCGCCCTCCAGGGTATCTACAGCTGCATCCACGGCGTGGCCATCGAGGAGCGCCAGTCGGTGATGAACTCGCCCACCGCGACCATGAACAACACCCACTCCAACATCCTGCGCCTGCTGCGCACCGCCAAGAACATGGCCAACCTGTCGGGCGTGAACGGCTCCCCGCAGAGCGCGCTGGACTTCATCCGCCGCGAGTCCTCCGTCTACGACATCTCCGAGCACCGCCGCAGCTTCACGCACTCCGACTGCAAGTCCTACAACAACCCGCCCTGCGAGGAGAACCTCTTCAGCGACTACATCAGCGAGGTGGAGCGGACTTTCGGGAACCTGCAGCTGAAGGACAGCAACGTGTACCAGGACCACTACCACCACCACCACCGGCCGCACAGCATCGGCAGCACCAGCTCCATCGACGGGCTCTACGACTGCGACAACCCGCCCTTCTCCGCGCAGCCGCGGCCCGGGGGCAAGAAGCCGCTGGACCTCGGCCTCCCGCCCTCCAAGCACGGCCAGCTCAGCGACCTGTACGGCAAGTTCTCCTTCAAGGGCGACCGCTACGGCGGCCACGACGACCTGATCCGCTCGGACGTGTCCGACATCTCCACGCACACCGTCACCTACGGCAACATCGAGGGCAACGCGGCCAAGCGGCGCAAGCAGCAGTACAAGGACAGCCTCAAGAAGCGGCCGGCCTCGGCCAAGTCGCGGCGCGAGCTCGACGAGATCGAGCTGGCCTACCGCCGCCGGCCGCCGCGCTCGCCGGACCACAAGCGCTACTTCAGGGACAAGGAGGGGCTGCGCGACTTCTACCTGGACCAGTTCCGCGCCAAGGAGAACTCGCCGCAGTGGGAGCACGTGGACCTGACCGACATCTACAAGGAGCGCGGCGACGACTTCCAGCGCGACTCGGTCGGCGGAGGGGGGCCCTGCGCCAACCGGGCCCACCTCAAGCACGCGGCGGGCGACAAGCACGGCGTGGTCGGCGGCGTCCCGGCGCCCTGGGAGAAGAACCTGACCAGCGTGGAGTGGGACGACCGCGCCGGGGGCAACTTCTGCCGCAGCTGCCCCTCCAAGCTGCACAACTACTCCGCGGCGGCGGCCGGGCAGAACTCGGGGCGGCAGGCGTGCATCCGGTGCGAGGCCTGCAAGAAAGCGGGGAACCTGTACGACATCAGCGAGGACAACTCGCTGCAGGAGCTGGACCAGCCGGCCGCCCCCCTGGCGGCGCCGTCCAGCGCCTCCAGCGCCAAGTACCCGCAGAGCCCGACCAACGCCAAGGCCCAGAAGAAGACCCGGAACAAGCTGCGCCGGCAGCACTCCTACGACACCTTCGTGGACCTGCAGAAGGAAGAAGCCGCCTTGGCCCCGCGCAGCGTGAGCCTGAAGGACAAGGGCCGGTTCGTGGATGGGAGTCCCTACGCCCACATGTTCGAGATGCCGGCCGGCGAGAGCGCCTTTGCCAACAGCAAGTCCTCGGTGCCCGCCGCCGGACACCACCATCACAACAACCCCGGCGGCGGCTACATGCTCAGCAAGTCGCTCTACCCCGACCGGGTCACGCAGAACCCTTTCATCCCCACTTTCGGGGACGACCAGTGCTTGCTCCATGGCAGCAAATCCTACTTCTTCAGGCAGCCCTCGGTGGCAGGGGCGCCGAAAGCCAGGCCAGACTTCCGCGCCCTTGTCGCCAACAAGCCAGTGGTCTCGGCCCTCCATGGGGCTGTGCAAGGCCGTTTCCAGAAAGACATCTGTATAGGGAACCAGTCCAACCCCTGTGTGCCTAACAACAAAAACCCCAGGGCTTTCAATGGCTCCAGCAATGGGCATGTTTATGAGAAACTGTCTAGTATCGAGTCTGATGTCTGAGTGAGAGGGAAGAGAGAGGTGCAGGTGGGTACGGGAGGGTTGGGCTGTGGGCGTGTGGTGCGCGTGGCACGGAGGGGGACGGGGTGAACTTGGTTCCCATTCGCTCCTTTCTTGTTGTTTTAATTTATTTATGGGATCCTGGAGTTCTGATTCTTTCGGAGGGCATCCCTGGTGACCAGCGTTATCTCGCCTCCCTTTCCACTTCGCTCCTCCTTCCCCCACCTGTGTCATTCCTGTCCCCACGAGAGGACGCAGTGGGCTCGCTCAGCATGGGAGGCCAAAGTGGAGAAAGGAAGTGGCTGCTTGTGAGCCTTCTCCTAGCATGGAAGGACTCTGTCACCCACTTTGAGTGAAGCAAGGAGAAGCAAAAGGAGACCACGTGAGCACAGGATAGCTGTTCCCATACTGATCTTGATGTTTAGGTGAGAGAGCAGAAGCATTCAAATAAGACCGTGTAGCATACTTGCCTGTGAATGGAGAGAGGCTTTTGCTAAATTCTTGGTGCTTTGATGGCATCTGTTTAGGAATCATGTGCCAAGCAGAGGTGGGGGAAGCCATGTGTGTTAGTATATAAGCCAAAAAATGCTTGCTTCTATTCCCTGAGACTCATTAGTGGTGAACAAAAGGTAATTGGTGGATGATGAAAAGTACATCATAGCAGTTGTTTGTGGTGCCTTAGAGGCAAGGGAGGATGGACTGCGCGTGTATGTGTGTCCAAATACACTTGCACACGTGTAATCAATACATGTGTGTAGGCAGGGGCCTATAAATGTAGAGAAAGCAATCCTGACATATGTTTCTTTTAATATCCCTCAACAATCTGCTTTTCTTTTTTTTTTTTTTTTTGGCTTATATACAAACAGAGATGGTCATGTGTTACCTAAAATTTTGGCAGTCTCATCCCTTCACCCTTCCTGAATGAGAAGAATGGAAGTTCTTGCCAGAGAAGATTCTGTGGTCTAGAGAGGAAGGGGTAAGCAATCTTGCAAGAGCAAGGTACAAAAGTAATATCTCTAGCTACCAATACTTTCAACTGATTTTGGCCAAGAACTTTCCAGGAAGGCTAAAGGGAAATAGAAGTAGCCATGATTCTTTAGCACATGCCTGAGAGCAAAAGATTCTATAAAGCTCTCTTGAGCTTTAGACCCTCAGCTGGTCAAGGTTTGGGGAGGAGCTGAGTGACTTTGAAAAACAGGGGAATAGTTTGTGGTAGGGTAAGTGAGAGAGGGGGATGTTTTCAGCACTTTGATCCCTTCTTACTTAACCTGGAGCCAGGAGAGCAGGCTTCTTCCCCCAGAGTCGATCACAACTGATAGGGAACAGACATGTAAGGGAATGAGCTTGCCCATGAGTACAGCTCTGAGACGTGGAGGGAAGGGAAGGTATTTGGAAGTAGGAGGGGGAAATGAGAGGGCACCCCCGCTACTCCACTGGGTCTGGCTCCCTGAGAACGTGACATTGAGCCAGTGTGAACACTCTCAGTAGAAGCCCTTCCACCTTCCTGCAACACCTCCTTTCCCTCCCAGAGTGTACCAGTCGAGAATAAAGTATATATGGAAAAACTCCAGGAATGAGGGCACTGGCAGATGGGATGCCCCTTTCACTAAAAGTTGGAAACTTGAGAAGGGAAATGAATACTTGTCACCGCCGGTCCTGAAACTTGGGGTAGGGGTGCTGTATGGGTCAGTTCCGCTGTCCTACCGTCCTCCCCTTGCACAGCTGGCAGCCAGAGAGCCCCGGGTCTGTTTGGAAGCTTGGCTGCAGGATCTCCATGTTGCACACGGGACACATAAACCCGAAAGGTGCTCACCCTCCTCTGGAAGGAAGCTGCCATGTCTCTTCGAGTCACACACCCTCCAGGGCTGCTCTCTGCCTTCTGTTTGCCCTGACTCGCCACCCTTCCTCATTCCCCGCCCTCGACTGCTATCCCCACCCTCCTCCTTGAGTTTTACCTCAGTATCTTTCATCTTAAAGCCAACTGAAGGCCTTGTAAAGCTTTGTTTTCTTTCTAAGACGAGCCTGGGGGCAAGGGGCTGAACCTCTCACAAACTTGGAGAGAGGAGCATGGAGTGCTTTACTTTAGATTCAAGGAAAGACTTTGAGAGAGAGGACACAGGGTGTGAGTCGTCTCCAGGAGGAAGAAGGAGAAGGGCCATATAAACATTGCTTCGCCCTGACTCTGTCCAAGGTCAGGGGCTCCTCCCCTCACTCTTCCTCTTACCTCACCCCTTTCAAATCAAAAAACCAAACCAACTAACTTAGCGAACAGCAATCTAGAACAAAGGGGGCTCTGTTGGTCTCCACTGTTGACAGAAATCAAGATGGTGTTTATTTCACATGTAAATATTTTGTTTTCTAATTAATTTTGTATAGATAAAGTGTTCTCTTGTGAGTATTCAGGGTGTTGGGCTGGAGGGAGTGGGGTGGGGATGGGAATGAAGTGGGGAACGTGTCCTGTTAATGGGTTTTCATTTTCCACTGGGGAGATTGTTTTGTATGGCTTTTGCTTCAGGGTGTCTGGAAAAAAGCGAATGTGAATGGAGGCCACTGTTGTGAAAAAGCCAGGGCAAGTGATCTGTGTTTGTGCTTCCCCACCTCACCGTTCCTACTGGTCTGCGACAAGTGTTCATGCTCATCGGCCTGGGCTTACTTAGCACAGGGTCCCACTTGGCTCTAAGCAAACGCCAGGCCCAGTAGACTGCAGATGACCAGCATTCCATGCAAAGTCAAGCGCGTTTTCCCTGTCAGCACCTAGGGTAAGAAAGATTCCCAAGAGGGCTTAAACTGGAATTGAGGTCAAGTTAAGCTGTCATTCCTGATGTGACTAACAGGTGTCAGGAAGCTCAGTCCTAAGAAATACCCCAGCAGCCCCCTCTGATGTTTAACAACCATCCAAGTACCTAGGCACCAGCCTGTTCACTGCCCCTTCCCGCCCTCCTCGGAAACCAGGACTGCAAGCATGCCTAGAAAATTCCCACTGGGTCTGCTTTTTAAATCATGTGATATCTGGTTACTGGGAAGTAGCATTGGATACCTGTCTTAGAGTTTCTGAAAAGATTACCAGATCTGCTCTGGCTGGCACGGCTAAGAGGATTCAGTGCCGGCCTGTGAACCAAAGGGTCGCCAGTTCAATTCCCAGTCCAGGGCACATGCCTGGGTTGCAGGCCAGGTCCCCTGTAGGCAGCACGTGAGAGGCAACCACACATTGATGTTTCTCTTCCTCTTTTTCTCCCTCCCTTCCCCTCTCTCAAAAAATAAATAAATAAATAAAATCTTTAAAAAAAACAGATGACCAGATCTGCTCAAAAACTCTTCAGCCAGATGATCCTCTGAGGTTGCCAAAGTTGGTTTTAGAGGTAGAAAAGCAGGCATATGAGGAATGGTGCCAACAGTGACCTTATATTTGCCTGTCCTCATTTCTGCCATCAGGAAGGTGCTATTTGCCTCTAGCCAGGTATTCGTAACCTGACCTTGGTTTAGTGGAGCAAATAGAATATCTTTCACTGGACTTGCTGGCTTTGTGAATGACGGCAGCCTCTCTTTCTTTACCACAGGATGAAATTTCTGAATCCACTTACCCGAGATATGACATTACTTATTTTTCTGTCCTTCATCATCAAAGCTGTCAGCTGAGTAATTTTATTGTTCTAAGCCCCTCCTTTGGCCCCGTTAGTTACCTCTTTTCAACTGGATGTTTGAATTGGGACCAAATAAGATATTTATGGCCTGCTCAAGAAATCTTAAAGAAAGGGCAGCGGAGCATTGTTAAGTTCTAGGTGTTACTTCATTCCAAAATAACAACCCCGTAAAATGCATGAGGATGAATGCAGCAGTTAGTCCCAACAATTTCACAGATGGACAGAGACCGAATCTGTTCAAAACTGTCAGATTCCACGGACACCCTCAAGAGTAGCAATTGTTTCGATTTTCTTGAGTCCATGCTTTCTGTCTTTATGCCTTCCTTCATTTCCTTCCACCGTGGAGGTGGGTGGTGGGTGTAGTCCTGTATCGCTCCTTTCGGTGGGACACTTAACTCTCAGCATTTCCACTGACCTCAGATAAACTGACACTTGAATTTGCCTCAGTCAAGAATGTGCACACCCTTCAGAGTGATGCATGGACAGTGGATCTTGTATTTCAAAGTATGTCACTGTGTATTCTCAGCCAGAAAGTGGGAAACAGCCTTGATGTGCCTTCCCCTGTGCTGGCCACCCATGTTGTGACTTGGGCGAGAAAATCCCAAATGATTCCATTAAATGTTGCTAGTATCAGTGGTGCCAAAACGCATGTGTCATGTGATAATGTAGGAGTCGTCTATGTAACTCAGTGACTGTCACCGCCCAGTCTTCTGTGGCCATCTGAAGTTCCCCATGGTGGGATTCTCTGCATGGGAGGTGAAGAAACCGTGCAACCCAAGCTGCAGTGTGCTGGTCACCTGCGCATCTCATCCTCCTCTGGAAGGAAGCTGCCATGTCTAGCTGCCAGTAGAGTTCTTGGAGGTTTTTTTGTTTGTTTATTTATTTGGTTGGTTGGTTGGTTGGTTTAGTTAGTTGAAGATGTATGGACAGAATAACCAGATGGTTTGGGCTATATGGAGCCTTTGGGAAAAGCTATTCCAGAACTCTCTTTATTCTTTTAATCCCGTTATCTCTAAAAAAAAAAAAAAGCCCTGTCATTGCTTGACACCCGTCTGTGTCTACTTGGTGTGTTAGGAATGATTTAGATGTGTGCATAAATATTGTAACTGCAGTGCTATTGATGGATGCATTAGGCGTTTCCAGGTATTGTGGCCATAAATTATGTGCTCTTGAGCCCAAAGCCATATAAGAAATGTGTACTCAGTAGACTGCCAAATACTTCAGTAGAGCATTTGCTTTCTTCACTTGAGCGTCAGAAACTCTTCTTCCTGTATAAGGAATTCTTTATGGATGAGAAGCAGTCCGAAGTGGACAGCTATACTGAAATGGATCTGGCCTCACAAATGGCATATGATCCATGGTCTGATTTCAGAGGCCATGAGAAGACCCTCCCGTTTCATTCCCCACCCCTCTCCAACTACTGGTTTCTCACACAGATTTACTTCTTTAGCACTGAGATGCTCATCTATCATTTAAATGAAACCAGGAAGGGTGATATATTAAGCCATATTAGGAATTTATACACTGAAATGCCTAGTGTACATTAGGATTCTCATTTATTTTCCTGAGAATAAAGTAATGATACAGGAGAAGACAGAAAGAGTGGAGAACACTAAAAGTAACAGTAGGGAGTAAAGGTACAGATTCTAGGGTATAAAGACATTTAAACCATCTCATCCTGCACCTACTTTTACTCAATGCTCATGTGATATCGGAATAGGACTCCTAGCTAGGAATTATTTTCAATAAGCAGTTACATGAATATATAGCTTATGAATTTCTGAATTTAAAACTTTGTAGGACTATGACTTTTTCAGTAGAAAATGGAAGACCGATGCTTCTCCATTACAGGTTACTGAGTGGGCAGCTAGAAAGATCAATTGAATTAATGTTATGATAATAAAAAATTACTGTGATAATCTGTTCTCTGTTCCAGTTTAATTAATCGTCCAATTTAGCTGAGTTGTTCTGTATATTATACTTTCCCACCTCCGTAGGGGGTGCCCAATGATCCAACACATACTTAATTAATGTTAAAGAGCTACAGGACTCTACAAGGTGCTACCGAACCAGTGGGCAATTCTTTTTTAGACCTGTCAGGTGTTTGGGAACATCACTGAAATGTAGATTTGTCATTCTGAGAACTTCTAATACTGATCTAGATCAAGGATTCCACTCTAGTTTGGGGGTCCAGTACTATATAAAATCACGTGTTATCAGAATACATCCCACCCTCATCTCATTTCAACCTCATGGACTCAGTCATGCCCTGTGAATTCTGTGACTTAAAGTACATAGACCTATCTATTCTCATGACCGAGAACCCCCCACAGAACCTTACATGACAGTCAGTGCTATTTTACATGCCTTGGAGAGGTCGTTTAGTGAAGTTTGGGACCTCTAATTTACAATATTAGAGCAAGGAAAAAGAATTTTGCCCAAAGAGTGATGGGTTAGGATAGCAGTACTGGAAATAAGTGGGGAAAGTTAGAAATCATCTACATTTCTCTGCCAGTGTGTCCATTTGCATTCGTCTCGGAGCTCATCATAGCGAGTTTCTGGCACTGTTTGGTGCTTTAAAACATAGTTGCTGGTGTGAGTCTGAGGGTGAGGACCCCTGGTGAGAACTGGAGGTGGAAAGCAGAGTGGATGAGTACAGTTTCTCATGGCCTTGGGACTCTGGTGTGCGGAATCCGTTTTTTGGCAAAGGTAAAAGAAATGGAACTCAGTCTAAGAGTTAGGGTACAATTAAAAGCACAACACTAAGCCCACTATAAAACTGTTATTTTAAAGATTTGGTCTCCACACTTTAAATCTGAACTCTCTTTATTTGTAATTATTTAGCATTGTGATTTAGGGGGTGGAGCAGATTCCAGTACTATTCAGGAGAGAAAAATAAAAGCTCTTTAACATGTTGGTTCAGTTAAACCAACGTCTACTGATACATACTATGCCCCTGGGCTGGTGCTGTGAAGAATATAAAAGATTTTTTAAATGGAGTATATTATATAATATATGAATACAAAAGTATAAAATATTTAAATATATGTAGTATGTATGTATAAATAAGTGTGCATAAATTAGTATATTTATAGATGCAGGTTTAATTTTTTCTGGTTTCAGGGTGTGCATCAAAGATATTATCCACTGTATTATTTTTAAAAACACTGCAGAGATTCAGTTCTCCCCATCATGACCAGGCCTGGATCTCTTTTGGGAATGAGTCCACCTCCGAGAGGTAAAACTGAAATTCCCTTTCTGGCCACAACCTTGCATTTTCTATATCTCATCTGCCTTTCTTCAAGCTCCTCCTGTGGTCCTGGCCCATAAACCCCTCTGACTTCATGTACTTCCCCCTTTGGTCTAACTCTGTGTTCAACCACATCAACAGTGCTCTTGCCAGCAATCTCTCCCTCTTGCCTTCCGTCTCTAAGAGCAGAAGGTATTAAACCAATGCTGAAGAGCACAGATTTGACCCACTTAACTTCAGCTGAACCCTACCCAGCTTGGACATCTTTTTATTTTTCCAACATTGTGTCCATGTTATATTCTCCAAGGGTTTGTTGAATTTATTTTCACTTTTCCTTTCATTTTTATCTACTTTATTTCCACAAGCAATCTTTCCTACTATGTTACTAAGAAAAGATATCCGATTTATGAATTCTCATGTAACCTCTCCTCTCGACTTTATATTTCTTGTCTCCTCATTCATCTTTTCCATCCTCTCTCCCTGGCTCCGGTATCCACCCTCTTACCTCTTCCAAAGTCCACTTCAACCAATAGTACTTCTCTCCATTGCATCTCTAATCTTTTCCACGCATCTACCTGGCAGTATCTCTAAAAACAAATCCTACAACAATCTTGAGAAACAGATCTTGTTTCAATCCAATTAGACTCGAATTCATGTCCTATCCATTTATTTTATCACTTCGCACCTTCTCCAAAGGGTAGTCTTTCTTTCTTTTTTTTTTTTTTTAACTTCCCCATCCAGTGCTCATGACCTGACTTAAGATTGGGCTACACCCTACCATTCTACTGGAAGTACTGTATGGCAACATTCCAATTAACTTCCTGGTACAAAACAAAAATTTTTTTTCTTGGCTCTTCAGCCTCATGGAAATTAACCTAAAGGTACCATTGAGAAGCAGCCCACTCTGGTTTTCATCTAGGCTTCTGATCTTCTCTCTGTGCCCCTCATTGGTTTCTGCTCTTCCTCCTGTCCCCTCATCATTGACTTGCCATGGCATTCTGAGCTCGACCCTCTTCTCCTCCTCTCCACGCTTCTGTGTCTCTGCCTTCTATGGCATCCACAATTCTATGAATGAGGGTAAATTCCAGCTCTTCAGCCACCTTATGTTGGTTCTCAGGGATGGTCTTGAAATTTGACTCAATTTGGAGTTAGTTGTCCAGAAGGTACTTAGAAATGTATGCATTAAACTGAAGTGAGAATTAGGGTCTGGGGGGGGAAAGATTTGGAATTCATCCTCAAAGAATAAGATATTTGTCTTTTAACCTTCCTATAATGACTTGTTTTCCCATTTCTGACTTAAACTATTACAAATTATCTCCTCTCAATCTCCCATCTGACTCCCTTTTTATATAAATAATATCCATCTTCCTCTATACAAATCTTCAAAGAACAAACGGACCACCATGTTCACCTTTCTTCATCTTTTATCCAGGGAAAAAAAATAGGCACTTTTTGAATGCCCATAACACTTTAAATGCATTTCTCTAATAGCAACTATCACAGATCATCTTAATTTATAGTTATTTGGTATATATTTCATCTCCCTTCATAGATCATAAACAATCTGTAGTCAGGGGCCATATATTTACTTATCTTTTTAACTCTTTAGTGTCTACCAATGCATCTTATGTATGGAAGGCACTAGTAAATATGTGATATTATTATAAATTTTAACAGAAAAGGGGTCACTTTATCTTAACCTCAGGATATTGAACTGCAGTGAAATCTAAGGATGAGTCCCTCTGAATTTACCTATCTCTGCACCTACCCACAATCAAAGCAATACACTACATGCACACATTTCCATGTTACTCATTTCAAATGGGAATTTAGGTGTTTCCAAGTTTTGCTTTGTCTTCTGAAATTATTCTGTGACTGTCTTATGGTCTGTACAGTGTACTTGGAATACAGGTATACAAACAAAGCGACAGAGGGCGATACTGTGGATTAAACATTAGGTATCAGGAGCTTTCCAGATGCTTTGAGAGGAGCTTGTCTCCAGACACTTCACTACCTGAACCGAGTCTCTAACAACCTGACCTATGCTGGGATTGAACTCCGTTTGACCCAACCTGTAGCTTTTTTTTTTTTAACACTTGCAGTACCAGAGGACCTTGCACAATTCAAGCTCTCTAATCACACAGACATATGGACCCCACATGGTTGTCTAATAGGAGGAATGTTATGATGCTGCATGCTGGGTACTTTCCACATCTGTGTATGCGCTACGCCAGATGGGGGAACAGTTTGTGCTGCTCATGACCTTGTCTTGATGATATTCCTTTTCTGTGGATTCTTACCCTTTCTGAGGCTTTGTCTATAGGACTTCTCCAAAGGGAAGATGAGGGTTGAAGTAATTGAGCACTTTTTTCAGATCTGTACATTTCTAGTGACAAAGGTTAAGATTTGAATGAGCTGGCTCAGAATTCTAGTCTCTAAAGTACTCATTTATTTATAAACGTGAAGAGATTCATTACATTGGGGAAGATAACATCACTTCTGACCTTATGGCCTTCCTGTCTCTTTGGTCTTTGAGCCCTATTCACCCTTCCCCGTCCCTTGATATTTCACTTAGCAATCTGTCCTGTTCCTTCTAGTCATTGTCACTCTATTTGTCCCTCTACAAAACTCTTGAAGCTGGTACTGTCCTCTCACTACTGATAATGTTCCCTTCTGGTCACCTTCCTCTATAAACTTCATTAAGTCATTGACGATCCATTATGCTCCTGTAGGAGGCATCTTCTGCCACTGTGTGCTAATTTAAAGCATGCTATAAAGAACTGAACTCAAATAAGTTACATGCAGTGACAAGTTTCTTCTTCAAAAAGTAAATGAAGTCCACTCTTCACTAAGGCAGGAGAGAGATAGAAGAATTGTTATTGGCACGATGGGGCAAAATGTGACAACTTTGAAATACCATAGTGAAAATTAAAATGTAAATCTAGAGGAGAATTTTTCTTCTCAAAAGTCCTATAAGGTCTAGATCTGTTTCTGGGGAGAGTTAACATTTTAGAGCAAAATCTAGCTCATTATGTAATTAAATTAGATAGGTAGATAGGAAACAATTAGCCTCATAAAAGCTGGTGGAAGGGTAGAAAGGCAACTATTCTCATGAAGGAGGACCTTCTTGAATCTCTGTTTGACCAATGAAATGAGGAAGATTTTAAGAAACTTAGAATATGACAAGGTCTATCTGGAAAAAGTCCAGCCATTATTAATATAATGAGAATGGTTTCCATGACATCAATAGAACCTGGCAGCCAAGGAAAGTGGACTGGAATGCTCATGCATGAACAATGACGACTTCACTGTACTAGTCAATGGGGGCAGTAGACACTAATTGAGTGAACATGTGTACTGTGTGGCTGTCGCATTCAAAATGACTGAGCAAGTAGAACAATGAATCTGCGTCAAATTTTGTGTGAGCTTGAGCATTCTTCCATGCAAATTATTTGGATGATTCAGAAGTCTGCAGCTATGGGCAACTGGTGATTGGCAGCTTCATCCTGACAGCACATCTGCTCGTGCATCACGTCTCGTACAGAGTTTTCTTTTGTGAAACATCAAATCACCCAGGTGACTCAGCCCCCCTACAGCCCAGGCTTGGCACCCTGCAACTTCTGACTTTTCTCAGAACTAAAAGCACCTTTGAAAGCGAAAGAATTCAGATGGTCAGTGAGATTCAGGAAAATACGACAGGGCAGCTGATGGTGACTGGGAGAACTATGTGAGGTCCCAAGGTGCCTACTTTGAAGGGGACTGAGGCATCATTGTCTTGTGTACAATGTTTCTTGTATCTTCTTCAATAAATGTCTATTTTTCATCTTACATGGTTGGGTACCTTCTGGACACACCTCGTATATTCTGAAGGCAGTTCTACCTATGAGGTGTCCGTGTGGATTTTCTGCCTATAAACACCTGTAGATGTTGAGGTATACTAGGAAGAAGGGAAAAGCAGGAAGTCTACAATGGAGCCTCCCTTCATGTCACAAGTAAAGTGAGGAGCTTGCACCTGAGTCCATTGGTTCCACCATGGTTGCTGGTTTGGAGGATAGTTTTGGAGAAAGCAAGACCAAAGGCTGATGATCATCCAAATGCTTGTTTCTTTAGTCACTCCCATAGAGAAAAAAACTCACCCAAACTTGGAGCTTGTTTTCTGGGCATAATTGGACTAAGGATAGAATTACATTTATTGTTCTCCATTTTCACTTGTAACTTCAGATGCAACAGAAGGAAAATAAGGAATTTTTTAAAAATGAAAAATCACTTTTTGAGGGCCACTTTCATGCCTGTATGTAGACTGGAGGTGGATCAATGCCAAAAATACCAGGGAAGGTAACAGCTGTCCAAGGAAGTGTCAAGAAAGCAAAAACCACATCACAGCTGCCTTCAACTATAACTGCACCTGCCCTGGAATGAGTGAGGAACCTGCATCCAACCACATCCATGAGGTTCTGATTGTCCACAGGGATTCAGGACACCCGTCAGCCCCGAGCCAGTGCTTAGGCTGTGCCCGTTGGACTACAGCACCAGAGATCATCACCCAGGGCAGAGAGGGAGTGACTCGTCCCACCGCCTCTACCTACAGAATCCAAGCCACCAAGCCATGACTCAGTCTGTCCTCCTTGCAGATCTAAGACACAGTCTCTCAGATCTGACAGGAGTGCGGCTTTAGGGGATGTGGCTGCTCGAATGTGAATGTGTGCTGGGCCTGCTTCCCTTAAATAAGGATATTACCTGTTTCCAAAGGGAGCATTAAAAAAATTGCCTACCTGAAACCTCAGTCATATTCAGAACAGTTTGTGTCGTCAACCCCCAATGTCACTGTCACACTTTCATTGTAATTGATCATTTGCTTTTAAAGCCAAAGGCTACTTTAGTGCTCCCTTTGGCTGTGACAGAAGAACCACCTGCAAACCAGAGACTAGGCCACTGTGCTGCCTCTCCCTGAGTTGTGCTCTCAGTAACTTACGAATTGCTTCCACAAATCCACCCAAGCAGCACAACCGCACATAATTTGATGTCTTTGCCATGAGCTCCCTCAAGCTCGTGCATCTCCCCGACACACACACGCACCACATACACACTCCTAACAAATAGATCCCAAATTGCCCATTTCAGTCACTTTATGGAGGAACAGGGATACATTCTCAGTAGATAAAAGTGTTCGTTTAGAACTGGATGGGCGCATTAGAGTTTATTGAGCCAGTCTTTTCTCTCTCGCTCTACCTTGCCTGCGGGTCACTGACACTGCCAGGTTTGTCGGAAGTGTTCAGACTTCACGTGAAGGGAGCATTTTCTTTGTCTGTGATGGACCAAGCTAGTTGTCCTGCCAACTGTCCCTGTTTTACTCTGGAATCTGTGTGGTTCTGATGTTTTATTAATGGATCAATGTGAAGTCAGTCTTCCTGGGACAGACAGTCCCATTGCTTAGATATGTTCACGTACGTGTGTTTTCACACCTCTTCTTGACCACACTGTAAGTGAGTGTGGAGAGGTCTGTCCTCGGTGCGGTGAGGATGGGAATGGCAATATGTGCTTTGGGTGATTCGGTAGTTTTTCCTCTCCCACGGTCAGGGGCAGGGAAACTATCAAGACTCCATTTCAGCTGGGAGCAAGGAGGCTAGGGAAGCATCAGGTAGAACTCTTACTGATAAAAACATTAACATAAAATAGTAAAGATACCTTTTCTTTGACGTGAATGCAATTGGAGATCAACCAGAGCACTTAAACAACTATGTTTTCCCTCACTACTTGTCATCTCTTGCCTTCTTATTACCATGTCTCAGTTTAGGGATCTTGAAGTATTCTATGTCCTGAGTCAGCTTCAAGCAGCTCACCCTCAAAAGACACACACACACTGTTAGGATGAGAAGCTGAAAGAGCGCAGAGCTTGAACATGCACGTGATGTTAGAGCCCAAGAAGCCTGGTACAGTCAGCACTCCCCTATTTTAGTGACTGAGGACAGAGCCTGCTGTGTGCATCAGGATTCTCTGGGTCCCAGAAAAAAAAAACAACTTGGTATTGATTGCTCCTGAGACTCCTGGACACTTTCAATGATCAGGGCAGTTATATCGGTTAATTTTTGGTACCAGGCCCAAGAAATGGAGTGCATTTTCTACCCACAAAGGGGCAGAAAACCTTCTGTAAAAAAAAAAGTTGAAGGCCAAATAACTGAAAAGTTTTTGAGGAGTCATTCTTTGAACATTCTTAGTTTAATTCCCACATAAAAGGCTGTGAGCTGTGGCAATTTGTCACCTGACCCTACTTCCCCTCCTTGGGGGAGCGTGGAGTTTTAGGGTCACCAGCAGCCCACACAGGCTTCCGCCACATTTAGCCTGTGGTACATGCTGAGTAAACTGAAGTCATCGGTATGTGGATGTGGAATAATTTACCGTAACTATTTCTCCAAATGGCCTCCTTTGGCAGGGAAATATAATCATCTTTTAGTTTCACATATGAAAAAGTTGGAGAACAGCAGAACTTGATGATGATATAGGTTATTCTTGTCAGGTTATACAGAAGATTCTTGGCAGAACCCAAACTTACCTGAATTTCCAACTCTCAGCCTAGTCCACTGGGTAATGGTACGTGAATCGTCCACCCCGCCCTAAGGTTCAGCATCTAATAGTGGAGAAAAATCATGAGAGCAGGCTGATTTACCCAAATCTTTTCCATGGACATTTGTCTTCACAGACCCATATGTACACACACACACACACACACACACACACACACACAGATACCACATGAGTCCACAGACAAGAAAGAACAAAACAAGAGCTTTGAAAATGAAGAGTAGAAGAGTTTTTGTAATAAAAGTTGAAGGCCGAATAACAAAAGTGTTTTTGAATTTTGTGGGGTAAGACATTGTGAAAATTTTTTTATTGTTTAAAACAGTTTTAAGTGGCATGTAACCCACACAAATAAAAGTTCAAGAAAAACTAAGAGGATTTCTTCCAGAGTGTTACGTGGGGAAGGAAGCCTTCAGGAACGTATGCAAGAAAGTCCTGATACTCCGAAGGTGTCAGCAGTGAAAGTCAGTCTGCAGTGAAGAGGGCCACCTCTAGGGAGCATCCCCTAGACTTGTCTTCTTGGGACCTTTATGTAATTTAGTCAAGATCGAATGCAGCAGACTGATTCAAGGCATGAGTTCCAGAATCATAAATAGAAGTATAAAATAGTCAGTCACACATACAAATGACTTCAAGGAGGAAGGATTTATATCCTCCAGACCCTCCAGTCTGCCTAAAACCTGAAGGAGAGGAGGTTATGGATGTTAGAAAGACTGATAAAGTTCTCCTGAGAATTTTTATGAAATCTGGATTTTGCCCCAAGATTGCAATGGTGAATTCTTTAAGCACCCAAAGGCCAGGGAATCCTGCACCTATCTTTTCTCGTAGTCCACCTGTCCACTGATGAATGGTATCAAGATGAGGAAGTAATCATGGGTCTTTCCAAAGAGGACAGTGACTTTAGTTTGTGTCACAGAGCATTTTATTCACAGATCATTCTGCAGATACTAAAAGCAGTGAAAGAGCTCTAAGTGTTCTGGCTTAACACAGAGTTTTTAAAAATTTCATCAGTCCATCCTGCCCCTGGAGGGAAGATAGGAGAGGAAGTAAGAAGATGGAAAAGTCCTTAAATGGGTGTGTGGGGAGTCTTCTATACTACCAACTGTATACTGTAGTCCTTCCCAGAGCCTAGTTAAAGGATATAGGCAGAGAGAGGAGTGAAATTTTATTCCATAAGTAGGGATGGTGTTGAAGAGGGTACTAGAACCTCCATGAACTCAGTTTAGAATCAAGCCAATTACAGATATCCTTTCTCTCCTTTTTGCCTCCCAATAGGCCACATGGAATCATGGTGGTAACATAGTAAGCTAAGAGAGAGGGGCGAAACCAGTCTATCTTGACCCCATGGTGACTTCATCTTTCACATGAGCGTCATTACAAATTCCTGGATCATAATGCTCCTTAGTGACAAGTAAGACAGCCAACAGCTGAGAGCATTTGGGGCATCTCAGTCCCCTGAGATGACCACTCCCTGTTACGCTACAGCTGTATTCACTAGAGAGAGAAATAACAGGATTCGTGGGGACCCTATGGGTGTGAAATAACAGAGAATTAATTAATCAAAATGACAAAAGTTCTTGTGCTTAGTACTCAAAACTATAGTAGAAATGAAAAAAAAAAAAAAGAAAGAAAGCTTCAAGCGTAGCTGCCAAGAACAGTTTAGGGAAGCATTATGGAGGGACAGTTTCTCAAAGGAGACTCCTTTCTGCACAAGACTTAAGCCAATGCCGTGCATAAAATGAGGGCACCTTACTGTTTGGAGCATATTTTAGTGCTGGGCATTAGGTGTCCTAGGAAAGGCAGAGTGGGATAAAGTCAATTTGAGAGCCAAGACTCTGCTGAGCAGCAGCCTCCACAGGAGCGTAGACGCCTTTTCACTGGGCCTGGGGCAGCATGTAATTCCTTTGATATTATGGTTTTGACTTCTTCCCAAGCTAAGCTTGTCCATTTGGTCATTGGCTCACACCTTTCCTTGGCCTCTTGCTTCCTGTAGCTTATATGAAGGAACAATCTGCATAACCCTGTTTGGGTAAGGCCTGGTGGACAGGAAGATAAATGAGGCTAAAATAACCAATGGTCTTTGGGGCAGTGTGGTTTTATGATTTGTTTCTTTTTCTTTTCTTTCTTTGTCTTATGCTGGAGAAATGTACCCAGTCTGGTTATTACCAATCAAATATCCTACTGGCAAAGTTTGGTATGGGAATTCATGAAGAATGAATAGAATCGGCATATTTCATTTAACCTTGACAGTCCTCTGGTTTCTTATTCTTTCCCAGAGTCATCTCTTATTTTAGCCACTTTCTTCTCCTGGGTAGTCATAATTCCCAAACAAATTTCAGTGGTTGGCACTAGACAAAAAGAACGATAGTCCTAATAGTAAATAGACCAAAATACTCATGTTTTTACCCATTGCAAAGTGGGCTTCATCATTGAGAATTACCTTCCAGGGTCTTTACGTGGAGACTCGTCCTAACCTAGCAACCTTCTTGGCAGCTCTCCTGGTTGCCCTCCTCACCTTCTTTCCCGTGAAGGTGGGGTGTGTTTCTTAAGCTGCATTGTCATCTATCCTATTAGATTGTTAAAAGAAACCCTTGGTAGTAATTTCTCATGGTTTTTCTCACCATTTTTTAACTTGGGGAGATACAAAAGGTACAAAGAATGATAAGCAAACAAGAAAGGTTTTATTACCAGATATTTCAACTCAAGGTCAAGTGCTGGGGAAGTGCATGCCCTCCAGTGAGAGCCTGCAGTTTCACTAGCGAAGAGGGGTGTGATCTGGAATATTAAGCAACTACCGTGAGTGTGTGCGCCGGGGCTTTGATTGAGGTGCCTGTCTGTGCATGGAGGCATTTTGTGGCTGTTATTGTCTTCTCTGTTTTACTGCTTCAAAGCACAGGCCCGGCATGATGAGGGGGAGGCTTGGGTTTCAGTCTGAACATGCTGGTGATAGAACAGCTCTAAGACCAGTGTTTCTAAATATTTCACCCAATAAGCTGTTGTTGCACATTCTTTTTTTAACCATTAATATTGTGTCTTCTGTTGGAATGAGAGCAGGAAAGAATAGGAAACAGATTCAATGACAAGCAGACAGAAAGCAATCTTCTAAAAAAAAAAAAAAAAAAAGCTCTTCACAGAGCTGAAAAGAATCTAGAAGCGAGGAAGGGGGAAGCCAGGGTAGAATGGCTTGGGAGTGAAGGGACAATGGCCCTGGCACTCAGATGCTCTGGGTCACTCTGGAAGAGGTCTGAGAGCTGTTGGCTATCAGCTCCAGCAGAAGGAGAAGCGGTGCTGCTGCTGACTGTTCAGAAAGTGGTGACAGTGTGAATTCAAAGAGAGGCACAGATAGGCTTCCTTCCAGGAAGACATTGATGAGCATTGCGCCTTACCTCTTCAAATCCTTGTCTACAAACCTGTAGGGTAGCTCCTCTCAAGTGACTTCTATTCTCCAGTCAAGAATATTCTGGGTAGAAGACCCTTAGACCCATTATGATTACATTGACTTAAACTGGGAAGCCAAGGACACAGTGGGGAGCAAAGTGCATCCGGGGAATAGAGTTAGCAGACAGCTTTGCTTAGTGTTGGAATGATTTTGGATCGCAAATTTAGGTCACCTCTGAGCGAGAAAATCTTTAAATAAAATTATATCTTCCCATCTCCAGCAAAAACACCAGGTTTGTAATCTGATTACTATTTACATCAGGAAGGAAATTGGTAGATTAGATTACAAGTAGGCATTTCCAGATTGATTTAATCCCTAGTTTTACACATATTAACATGGAATTTACTGACTCAGACATGATCTTTTAAGCTATAAAATATTATTGAAGGGCATTAGATCAAATGTTCTGAGCAAACCAGAGAGGCTAAAATGTTAAGTTACCCTCTGAAATATTCTGAGCCTCTATAAATTCTACTGTATCCACAAAGGGTTTGGGAGTTAGGGAACAGAAGGAGCGGGGCGCCATTGACTGAGACTTGAAGTCATTTCTTCATGATTAAAAAGTAATAATAAATCTAAGAATGATCTTCAAATTAGAAGAGAAAAGAGAAAGTGAATTCTATTCTCGTCATTCAGAGATACTTGGTTAAAGTTTAGAATAAATATCCAGAATTAATTGTCATTTTTTTTAACCTAAACTCTTCTTTTGGAGAGATTTGGCCTACAGTTTATGATCATCCTCGGAGGTATGATTTACTCAGGCACTTATTGAGTGGATACCCCAGGCCAGCAACACAAAAGTGAACAACCAGGCTCGTGAAGGTTCCATATTGAAAGGAAATAGAGACAAGAAACAAATAAATACACTTCACGTCAGATACTGCCAAGTGCCCGTGAGAAGAGTGAGGCAGATCAAGGCGGGTAGGGGATTATGGCGGGTGTTTGATTGTTACTTTTTATAGGGTGGACAAGGAAAAGCTTCTATGAAGAGGTAATGTTTGAGCAAAAGCTTAAAGAAAATGAAGGAATAAGGGTTGGGACTTCCTGTGTGAAAGTTTTTTCAAGTGAAAAGAAAACAATTACAAAGTCCTCGTGGTCGAGCCCCATGCTCGAAGTACTTGAGGAAGAGCCAGGAGGCCAATATTTGAAGACAGAGGGTGAGAGATGAGGGCAGGGTGGTGTTATTGACCCTTGAGCCTTGTACACTATTGTCAGTATTTGGGTTTTTATGAGAAGTCACTAGAAGCTTCTGAGTGGAACGTGGTATGACTTGACTTCCATTAAAAAACAAAACAAGACAAAAGCCTTGTGACTGGTGTATTGGGAATATACTGCAGGAGGGTGGGCGATAGAAGGGCCGCCAGTCCAGTTAGGTGGCTCCTGCAATAAGCCAAGGAAATGACAATGGTTGGGCAATGGTGCTAACAGAGGAGGTCGTAAGAAGTGGCGAATTCTAGAAATATTTTCAAAGGTTTGCTGATGAATTAGATGCCACGTAAAAGAAAGAAAAAAATCAAGAATCACCCTAGAATTTTTTGCCTAAGCTACCAGAAATTTGGAGTCACCATTAATAAGACCGGAATCCTGCAGGCGAAGTAGGTTGGGGAAAAGAGCCTTATAGTAATACGTCCATCAGACTTCCAAATGGAAATGCTCATTGGCTGTATGAACCTGGAGTTTAGGAAAGCGGTAGAGCCTGAAGATATAATTTGTAATTCATTAGCGTCTGGATGGTATTTGAAGCCATGAGACTGGATCTGGTGATTGAGTACAGATGGAGGACAGCTTCCAGGACTGAGCCTGGGGGGTTGGAGTGGGAGCTTTTCAGAGCCCCAGGAGATGAGGAGGAACCTACACTGGGAGGAGTGGCCAAGAGCAAGTCAGGCTCTGCTATTGAGTAGAATAAGATTATCTGGAAACATGGAGGTCATTCCATCGATGGCCTGGAAAAGAGCTGTTTCCATGGACCGGTGGGGACAAAAGCATGATGGGGAGGATTCAAGGGAGAGTTGGAACAGAGGAAGTGAAGACCGTGTGAACAGGCAACTCTTTCAGTTTTGAAGTAAAGGGAACATAGCAGTAGACAGTAAAGGATGTGAGGCCCAAGGAAGGACTATATTTAAGATGGGAGAAGTAACAGCCCATATTATACTGATCAGAACGATCCAATGGTGAGGAAAAATTGATGGTGCTGCAGGAGAGGGGTGGTTACGGCAGTGATGTTTCTGATGCAGTGAGAGCAACGGGATCCAGGGCGCGAGTGGTGGGACTGGCTGTAGGAACCTAACCAGGGTGTTCGAGTAGGAGCAGGCAGACTGTACATTTGGGCACATACACAAGTGGGATGGTAAATGCGATGGTGGGAGTGTGTCCTTTCTGTTTAATTCTTTTTGGTGAAATACAAAGGGATTTTATGAACTAAGAGTGAGTGTTGGGGAATGGGTATTGGAGGTCTGAGAAGAGAATAAGGCATGAATTACTCATATAGTCATCTAAGAGAAGAGTAAAGAGACGAAGGATACGTAGGGGATGTGCTAAGCGGCATAAAGCAGTTACTTGAGGTTCCTTTCATCATGAGTTTGAAAGAAACTAGAGCACTTCAGCTACTTCCAGCTGCTTAGACTGGAGAGTCGGATTTAAGCAGGTTTGGCATTTAACCAGGTGAATCCAATGAAGGCAGCAAGAGACACAGAGTTGGGGCAACTGCAAAGCAGTGATTATGATTGGCTGTGGAATCTAAGCTGGGTGGGGAGAAAAGTAAGGATTTTTAGGGAACAGGGAATAATGAAGTGTGATGGGGGGGAGGGATTAAGATGCAGGTTAAAGTCACAAGATTATTGACCCAGGTTCCAGAAGAAACAATCTGGAAATTAGGAGCTGCGTCAGGGAGTGGGATGCTGGAGGTTTGATAATGGAGAGGTTGCAGTTATTGGTAGTGACGTACGTAGTCTGGGGTTGGTGTGGGACAGTGGGCTGAGGTTAGATGTTGGAAAAGGTTATTGAAAGGGCGGAGGCCAAGGAACTGAGAGTCCAGGATGTGGGAACGGTGGTTGTTTATATGACTGTCAAAGACAACAAAAATGATGACGAAAGTGGTAGTGAACTGAAGACAGTGACGGGAAGGAGAGTGATTCGAGAATATTACTGCTTCGAGCAAAGGAAGCAGCCAGTATAGTCCCATGTGCTTCAAGGCTGGACTGTTGTTTTGTATTGATTTTTAAGGAAGCGGGAAGAGAAGATAGTCCAAAAGTGGCCACGAGGAGCAAGGAATGTGCCTAGTTCACCTCTAGGCCCAGTGGCATGGGAAATGTGGGACAGAAATGCCTGCCATTTGAGAGGGTCCCCAAGGGAGGGCCAAGTTTCAGGGAGAGCAAGGAGGTAAAATTTATCCTCAGGGTCATGGTTGACAATGAGCCCTGGATTCATGGGAGGATTTGGGGAGTTCATAAAAGACGGGAAATGAGCACGAGTGGGACATGTCCTCGGTCATCTGGGATGAACGTCTGAGTGGGGAGAGCTATTCATAAAGTCTTGGGCTTCTCGTGGTGATTGTCCCAAGCAAGATTCACAGGCATGTTGGGTCAGTCTGGGTGGTCTTGGTCAGAATGAGGGGGTCAGGCTGGGCGTGCTGGGGGAGGGGTTCACCAGTAGCACCTGGGGCTCGGATGCTTCTTTTTCAATCCTAAAGTTTGTTTCTTTAACTTCCACTAAAAACCACTACTGCCATCTGAGGTAGGTCGCAGTATAGAAGTCAGCAAATGTGACCGCGGTTTGAGGCGGCATTTTGACTATTTGCCCTGGAAAGAACACATTTGCACAGTAAATCTTGTCTTTTCTATTTTCAAGGCTCCCAGCTAAGTTCATTTCCTTGGGGAAATCATAATCTTCGTTCACTGTTTTCCTCGTTTATTCTTTCTTTAAAAAAGTCAAAGTAAAAGGATTGGAAAGCAGCTTTGCTTCTGCCCAATTCTGCTAAATGGAAGTTTTCCCCGATCATTTTTATTTAGTATTTTCTTTTGAGACAGCGGCGAATAGAAGGACGGTAGCATAAGAAAAGTATTGACAGTCTTCCAAAGCCTTGGGCGAGAGGTTTGGAAGATCAGGTGAGATCTTGGGGGGAAGGGCAGGGGGCGTGCTTTGAGTAGGCCTGCATGAAAAAGGGACAAGTGAAGGCTTTTAGGGAGAGCCTGAAAAATCATTCGGTTGACCAAGGGAGCTGGTGGGGGTGCAGGATCCACTGTGTTGGCACTTGGAGATTTAGCAAGAGCATCCTGGAGTACACCCCAGGTGTACTCCACGTACTTCTGACACAGACAGTGTGCTGATTCTTTTTTTTTTTTCTCCTGTGCCCTTAAAGAAAAAAAGCAAACAAGCACCATAATTTGAAAAAAGACAGAAGCTATTCAACCATTTCTAGTGCACTATCTCTCTAAGCCTCCACAGAATCTTGAACAGGGCATGAATCTGATCACAATTGCAACCACTGGCCCAACTTCTCCACCGACATGCCCAGTCATGTCCTGCCAGGCATTTTCCCCAAAAGATAAAATTATGTTCATCCTGGCTTGTCTTGTGCCACGTCTTCAGTTCTCGTGTTGGAAGGCTATTGCAACCAATTCAAGGGGGGTGTACTGCACTTTATGCACTGAAGACTGAAGGGGCCCCTTTAAGAAAGAAAAAGGAATCAAGGGAAGCTGACCAGTGATGGTGTTGTCATGCTCTGTTTGCTTTCTCACCTCGGGGAACGCACCCTTTCAAAGGTGAGCAGAAAACCATGTGGCTTCCTTTGCCCCTGCCGCAGATTCCTCTTAGCTCAGGTTGCCCACACCCTATTTATTTGGGTGCACCTCTTTGTTAAGGGAATTTGCAGAAGGGGGGGTGGATATCTTCCTAGGAGCTTTGTGACTCAATGGCCTTCCCAGGATTAATACTTCAGAGTAGCCCTGATGCTTGTGGAAACGTTTCTGGGAGCTAAATGGCAGGTTACCATGGCGATCAGAGAAGGGACTGGGTAGGGCAATGAGCTCTCGTCCCTAAGGGCAAATCTCTTTGCCTTCACTTGACCGGGGACAGTGCTCCCGCAGGGTCCTAATTCCACTCCGCCCGCAGTGACTGGCACATGTGCCTGTGAGTGCGTGCTCGAGTGAGTGAGCGTGAGGGGGTGAGGATGGAAACCACGCAATACGAATCCACTGTGGGGCTGGGCTGCAGACTCCAAGCGGACCCCCTCCCACGGCAACATGGCCAAGGGGACGCATTCAGAGCTTTCCTGGTATGGTAGCCTCCCCAGGGGAACGCAGCCAGTTCTGGCTGGCCTTGACTCCGTGAGGCCCAGACCCCACCCCCTCCCTGGGGCCCGCTCTCCTTCCTCTTAATTCTCCCCTCCCCAGCCCCTCCACCTCCAAGTTCTTTTCTGTTTGTTTGTTTCGGTTTTGTTTTCTGTAAATATATATCTCTTATTTTGGACGTGCAGGGATCAACTGAGATTCTGGAGTGGGGGGAGGGGGCGGTGACTGGGTCTTTTTATTTTTTCCTTTCTCTCTTGGATTTTGGTGTTTGAACTTGAACAAAAATAATTACAAGTATATATATATAAGCAAATGACTTACCTTAAAAAAAGAAATAAGTTGATTTCACTCTTTTGATTTATCTTGTTTCTCATTGGGGTTGGGTGGGGGTGGGGGGTCTTCTGGGTGGAGGGCTTTTTTGTGAGCTGTATAGATTTCCAGTTTGGACTTGTTCAAATGATGCAGGAACAAAAATTAAAATGAATTTAAAAAAAAAAGACACAACATAAAAACAAGAAAAACTTTGTGATGTATAAAAGCTGTAAATAGTCAGATTCTTTCTCTTTTCTAATGGCAAATTATTTCTGTCACTTTATATTCAAAAAATAAAGAAACTTACCACAAATTATCAGGGTAAAAAAAAAATCAAGAATCAGAGTTGGTTTTTTTGGGGGGATGGGGTCTTTGAATATTTGTGCTTTCTTTACTATGGCTTGGAAAACCTTGTTATAATGAGATGCTGTTTGGGAAAAAGCCCTTTCCCAGTTGGTCTCTGGTTGTCAGGGGTCATCTAGATGGACGGATCCGACTGAGTTAGGAATCTCTGCTAGCTGATGCTGTCATCTCTTGGTAAGGGGTTGGGGGGGAGTAAAAGATTAGGATCTTAAAGTAATTTTAGTTTCTATAACATTCTTTCTTTACTACATAATAACTGTCACCTGCATTTTTTTCTCAGCATGGAAAAATTTAAACATATTTAAAAATAGACAGAATGGTGTAATGGACCTCCATGTATTCATCATCCAGCATCAGCAAGGATCAACTTCTGCCAGTCTCATTTCAACCACACCCCTATCCATTTCCCCTTTCTAGTTTATTATTTTGAAGTAAATTCCATAATTGTATAATTTAATCTGTAAATATTTCACTATGCATCTCTAAAAATTAAGGACTCTATTTCAGAGTAACCACAATATTGTGACATCAAAATTTAGCAATAATTTCTTGAAGGCAAGTACCTAATTACTGTTCTAATTTCTAATTGTCTCAAGTATAGTACTGTTTTACAGGGTTTTGTTGTGTTTTTTTTTTTTCATTACAAGCCAGACAAGAGTCACACAATTGGTTGCTATTTCTTAAATTTCTTTTGAATCTATAGACTAACCCCTCAACTCTTTTTTTTTCCTTGAAACGTATTTGTTAAAGAAATGGAGTCTTTTATTCCGTTGAGGTTTCCACAACTGGTTTTTGCCGGCGCCCTCCCCAGGTAATGATTACCAGGCCCCTGTCCTCTGTATTCCTTATAAACTGGTAATTGTCTTACTCTTTAATGAATTCTGGTTCCATTGCTTAGAGCACAGGTGGCAAACACAAGGCCCCTGGGCCGAATCCGGCCCTCCACCTTGTTTTGTCCAGCCGGGCACCTTGTTTCTACCCTGCAGCAGCGCTGAGCTCCTTGCCCCTAGTGAAGGAGTAGTTACACTTATATAGTCCTAAAATCACATCCGAACCTTTGAAGTCAACCTCGAGGCTGATGTGGCCCCCCCTGCAAATGGGTTTGACACCCCTGGCTTAGAGGTATCAGGAAAGCACACTGGCCCTCATTTTAACCAACGTGCAGCGCATGTAGAAGAACGGCCTAATCACAAACATCTTCCAGGTGGACCACAGTCACGTGAGTCTGAACACGGTGACCGAGCTCCTCTCACAGCCAACAGCAAGTGACAAGGACTTGGCCTGGCCCCTCCCCCTGTCCTTTGAGACATTCCGTTGACCTGAATGATCTTTTTCCTCTAGTCCCAGTTCTGTCACTGACTGCATATGTGGGTACTGGATGACTTCTCTTAGTATACACTGATTTCTAAATTACTCAAGTTACAAGATATTTCTGATAATAAAATAACAGATATATTTAGCTTTTCTAATGGAAATCATAACGCATGTTCCAGCATCACTTTATGAAGAGCCACGTGCTCCTCCTTTAATCTTAGCAACAGCAAGTTCCCCAGTAATGTTATTTTGCTTTAATGTTTATGAGGAAAAAAATTAATTCTCAGCAGGGCCACTGTCTGTGGAGTCGGCAGGTTTCTCCCCATGTCTGCGTGGGTTTTCTCCAGGTGCTCAGATTTCCTCCCACATCCCAAAGATGTGCGCGGGAGGTGAACGGCAGCGGGCCTGCATCGCCCTCACGTGAGTGCGGGCGGGTGTGCGTGGTGCGCAGCGTGATGTGCCGTGGGCGTGCCGTGTGACGAAGGGCCTTCCCGTCCAGGGCGGGGTCCTCCCTTGCACCCTGAGCTGCAGAACAACGCCCCAGCCGTCTGTAACCCCGAATTGGAATAAGCAGGTTGGAAAATCATTATCTTACTTGTCTTCATTAATTTTTCTTAAAAGCGTGTATAGCTCACATTTATTTCAATGTTCACTATTAGAAGTGTTTTGGGTCTTTATTTAGAAGTTTGGCAATATATTTGTGACCAGAAATACACTGCGGGAACTTGACTCTTGTTTACATCGCTTAGTCTATGGTAAGATTGGTTCTGCGATTTGTTGTTTTGCTTAGAGTCACAGTTTCCAAGACCCTGTCGACGAGGTGAAGTGAGATCAACTGTACTGGAAGAGACTTGCGTAGAGAACAGTCGGTAGCGCCCCAGCTTATGGCCAAGGGCCACAGAGAGCTACCGGGTGACAAGGGCCTGGCTGGAGGCCAGCGCTCCTGATCCCTGCTCAGGGCTTCTTCCAGGGTGACGGACTGTCTTGCTAGACTTGTTCTCAGAGGGGTTCTCTGTGAGGGTTCCTCCCGCATTTTCCTCTGTATGGAAACAAGAAAGTCTCTTTTCCCCCTGAACATTCCTGGAAGTGGACGAGCCCTAACCTAGCATAAAGCCAGAGCTCTTTTCAGGTATAGTTAATTCTCTGCACTTCTGGAGATATTTCCTTAAAGTCCAAACTGTCCTTGGGCTGTAGAATTGTTTTCACAAGAATCTGAAAGGTCCACAGTAGGTTTGATTGGAAAACCTAAGGCTTGTTTCTTTGTTTTGTTTTTTAACTTGAGGGAGACAAACATTCCACTCCAATCTTCACTCCGGTTTTAAAAAGCAGAAGCTTAAGAGCAGGTATCTGATTTCTGGTGGGAAAACCAGTAAGGACTTAGTCAAAGCTTGGGATCACAACCAGAGCACCTCAGAACAGAACAAAACAAAACAAAAAAACAACAAAGACTGAACTAACCAGGTCACCCTGTAGGGATTCTCCAGACTGTGGCAGGTGTGAGTTCTTTATACTGTTTGCCTTGCCCACCTCCTGGGACCTCTGACATTAATTAGCTCAGAGCACCTGTGTTCTTCACGTCTCAGTGCCACCCTAGGTTCCACCGTAAGGGGCTGCCAGCAAAGGCAGTCGATGACGGGTGGAGTCGATGACGGGTGGAGGGGGCAGGCAGTACCGTCCCCATCAGCATGGGCTTCTCAGCCTGCTCCGGGATCGATGCCCTTGCTCCGCACTTGCCATTCAAACACCTACCCTGGTCATTTCTTTTGAATATTACTATGTTACTGCCCTTTCACAAACCCCAAACAATGCTTTTCAAAATATAGATTATTCTCAGGAAGCAACTTCTTATCAGATTCTAGAATGACCAAGGGACAGGGAAAGACCACCAGAAAGGTGAGTCTGGTACAGAAAAATGATGCCAAGCTGTCCTTGGTGGTCTTCAACACATCATTTAACTTCAGTGTTCTACACTGCAGGGGTGCCCAACCTGTTGGCGTCTCTGGGCCACACTGGAAGAAGAAGAGTTGTCTTGGGTCACACATTAAATATACAAACACTAAGGAAAACTGATGAGCAAAAAAAAAAAAAAAAGGTTTTATTTAACTAAATTTATGATTTTGTGTTGGGCCATTCATAGCCATCTGGGGCTGCATGCAACCCGTGGGCCTGTGACGCCCTGTAGTTTTCTTACCTCCAAACCCAAGTGTGAACCTCCCTGCTCTCCCCAGAAAATATTACCCAGAGCAATAGTTTTCAATTTTGGTTGCATATTGGAGGCATCTGGGGTGATTTTAAAATGCTCATGCCTGGGTCTCCTCCCCGCCAAATTCTAATTCAATTGCTCTAGGGTGCAGCTTGAGCGTGAGGCATTTTAAAACCTCCTCAGCTGATTTTAACACATAGAATGAGAACCATCACAAACGTCCGTGTATGCGGTGGGAAGGAAGCCTTGTGTTTGCTTCAGCTTCCACTCTGTGCTGCCGCCGTTGTCCTCATCATTCTCAACCTCACGACGCACCGCCGCTCACTTCAGGACGGTCGCCCTGGGAACCCCTGGACCTCTTTCCTCCTTGTTGGTGCTGCAGAGGGAATGCAGGGAAGGTTCCATCTACTGTCACAATCCAGTCCTTTACTTTTGTATACCACTGCCACACAGGGCTGGATAGATACACTGAAAAATGAGTCTATCAAAAGGAAATGCCACATGGAAATTTGAGATGGACATTACAAATGACTACTCCCATGATCACGGGAGGGAAACCAAAAAGAGAAGCCTATTATGAGAGGTTGGTTTCTGGACATACTGCAATTCCTGTATTTACTCCACAGTTTATAAAATCTTCCGTCTTCTAAGGAAGCACCTCTCTCCTCAGCCTTCCATGGGTGGAGTCCTGCTTCTCCATCCCCTTCAGTCAGAGAAGCTTACCCTAACCAGTGACGTTCTATGCCTCAGAATTTGCCCCTCCCTTTTTGCCAGGTGATCACAGGATGTACCGATAATCCCCAAATACAGGCCCTGTAATCTCAGCAATTCAGACCAGTCTGACATCACACGGGGCTTCACCAGAACAGCCAGAGGTGGGCTTTCGTCCTCCACATGCAATCATCGTCAGGGTCCCCATTAGAGAGCAGGTTTTCCCTGTTGACCACTAGGCATCCCAGGTATCATCCCACAGATAATGAAGTCTAACCCAAAGGTCAAAACCTGGTGCCCTGTAGGCTGATTCCAGCAGAAAACCAGATTTTTTTAACTGACACACTTTTTCGAATATTGAAGTTTGAATGCCTCTAGATATTATCTGCTCTTGAGTTTAGCACAGTCCCTATCATTTTCTTTACCTGTATGTCTCCTCTGAGGAGGTACAGAAATCAGCAGTACTCCCCCTCTTCCCTACCGCCAGCCGAGAACACAGGCTCTCAACTCCCTTCTCCTAACTGCTGAGGCATACTCAACAGACTTTCATTTCCACCATGAAATAGCATTCCTTGTTTAGCAAAAAGCAGGGGCAATCTTTCGTTTTCTTCCTGCTCTCTGTCCTTGTGCCACGGTCCCACCCATGATGGATACAATGGTCCGCTACCTGACCATCTGCACCATTTAAGTTCAAACACCCACAAACGCTTTGAATGTCAAGTTTTTTTCTTTTGCCATTTTTTCAGATCACATTCAGTATTTGAGTAGATCCTTCCTTAATCCCAGTGCACACGGCCGTGTGATTTCTCCCTTACCCAGGAAAGCTCCCAGACATCAGAGAGAGGCTATTTTTCCCTTAGAGTTCCATCTAAAAGAAACTATCATTTAATGTGCACCTATTATATTCCAGGCCCATTAGCTCATGTAATCCTCTTAATAACTCCATTTCACAAATGCTGTTATTGAGGCTTGGAGCAATTCATCCACTTGCCCAAAGCCACACAGGTATCGTTAAAAATAATTAAAGATGACAATTTAGATGATACAAACAATATATTTAGTATTTCATGAAGAGGACAGTCTCTATTTGGAGAACTAAAATGGGCCAGGAGGCTTTTGTAGGATGAAGAATGAAGAACAAGGAAGTCAGTATAGGGCCGGGTTGGCTTGGCACCAGGGACTGGCCAACAGGGCATTGCATCTCTCCGCAAGCAGAGCATTTATAGGACCATAAACGGTCCCTGAGTTTTGATTGGCTTACATGGCCCCTTGGGCAGAAGCTGTTCCATCTTCGGCCTAGAAATTTCTGTCGACACTGTTATGTGACAAACCAGCAAAGCTGGTCCCACATAACCCACTCTCACCATTAAGTCAAATAGCCTTATGGGCACATTTAAAAGAATTAACAATGATTGTAAAACTGTTCTGGAAACTGCACTCAGGATGTTATACTATTATGTCCAGTAATGGCTCGGTATACACTTACCTGATTCTGATAGTCAACAGTTAGTCACATATACTTGCTTAGGCACCAACCTTTGGAAATCATGTGCCTTCAGACTCTGTAATACTCTGCTTTGTCCAAAGTGACCCGTTTTGTAGCCATTCTGAGAAACTCATGCAGAAATGGTCTTTACCAATGACAGTAGCCACCACCTCAGACACTATAAATATCATCTATTGAGTACTGAATAATTACCAGCATTGTGCTAAATATTTCACATATATTATCTCATTTGTTGTTCATAATGATGCTGGGACAAATCATATTTCCCTCCCCATTCTCATTTCATGGAGAAGGACATTGAGGTTTAGTGAGGTTAATTGACGTGCCTGGAGTTGCTCAGGTGGAGCAAACCTGCCTCCCCCTGGACCTTCCCACTGGAGAGGCTTGGATGACCTACGGTGCACACAAAACATGGTATTTTCGACCCTGGCTGCATATTAGTGTTACCTGAGGAGATTTTGAGAATACAGATGCTAAATACTCAGTATTTTGTAAAAGCTCATTGGCTGATGCTAAGATAGAGCCGGGATTGGCAACAATGGTTTTAGGTCATGCCAGAAAATAAAATAAGGGCCATGGAGATGAAAGAGAGGCTGGAATAAATTTCTACATCCCAGTGAATGCAGAGGGCTCATGGCCAGAATCCACACAGCCCAGAAATACGTATTTTTTCTTACCACAATCCCATATGTCCTTTGGGGATGTGTCAGTTACTAAGTTTGGCCTCCAAATTCCACGTGCACCCTTCTTTGCCCTGCTTTGGATGCTAGAGCTGGTCTCTGCAGGCTTCATATCACCTTTTCCAGCCTCTGCCAACAGAGGGCACTGGAGGGACGCTGGGAGGCAGCCAGCTTCTCTTTGTGTGGCTGGCCTGAGTCCTCGTGCCACAGCAGTGGGCAGTTAACGTGGCTCCAGAACAACCTCCATCCAGTGTCCTCATGGGCGTCCGGGTGCGCTCCTCCAGCGGGTGTCCCCGTGCAAGGCTGAATCCCAGCCTTGCCAGTCCCTCCTTCCTGTTTGCTCTTCCCTCAGCCTCAGGGATGGAAGCCTCCTCTGCAGAGTTCAATTGTACCTTTTCAGTAAACAATTACTCAGTAAACACTTCTTTAAGTTACTTTGGCTTTACTTCCATTGCCGCGTCACAATGGTAAGAGAATTCAAGTTAATTAATTTGCAAGCTGCATATAATTAGGAGACATTATTTCCTGACAACTTTATAGAGACAATTATATTTACATAAGCTTAGTTACATAACATATATCTTATAATGAGCTTTCTGTGTAACTTGTGTAATAATATAATTTATGTAAGTAGATGTTTATGTTTTCATGTTTCATATTTATTCTGGTGGCAGTAGGGGAGAGATAAGGAAGTCTTAATTATTTTGTCTCTCTCTCTCTCTTTTAATTAGGGTAAACTTATTGGAAAATTTTGGTAAAGGTGGTCCGCTCCAAATTAACGATGATCCCAAACATTGGGTGGGGGCTGTGGGGATGGATCCCAGGCTAGGCCTACATGCAGATTCTAGGAGAAGGGCAGGGCTCCCACTCTTTCTACATATTTTTCATTCAAATGTTTATCATCTACCATATGCCAGATATTGTTCTGGGAGTCAAAGATACAGCAGCTTGCAAAACAGAAAAATAGTCCAACCCTCAGAGAACTCTCATGCTAGTACTTAATCTGGCGGTGTCTTGGAAAGCCATCCCTGCCCCAATGAACCCAGGGATTGATTTCTAGGGCACATACATGTCTAAGGATATAGATCCAGTCACTCATCTCAGAAAGTACTACCTGTGCACGGGGTGCCGGCTCCAAAGGATGAGCCTTTGAGTCAGAAACGGATGCATCAATACCTCTTCAGAGAAGGGGTTCTCTTTCAGACAGACTCATTCTGAGGAATGCCTGTACAACACGTTATGAAAACCATTCCTGAATTGATGTGAGAAACAGGCACATACATAAGATTGTAGGAACTCGAATCGGGGTGGGGATGGGAGGGGACAGATAGAAAAAGGTAAGTGGCTTAGGAAGAGAAATTCCTTTCCATTCCATTCCAGTTGTTTGTTGGCTTTGTTTTGTTTTTTGAGTCTCTCGTAACATCCCTGACAAGTAGGAAGATAGGTAGTATCATTATCATGTTACAGATGAGAAAACTGGGGGGGAAGTGACTTTTCCAAGGTCATGCAGTGAGTAAAAATTGGATCCCAGGCTTTCTAAGCCCAGTATTCTCTCCATTGCACTGTCTACTTTCATGATGATCGACATGCGTTAATTGCAGGAATTTATGAAAAAGAAAAATGCTAACATAATGTGACGAGGATAATGTGGCAGAAGTGAAGGTAAAATGGAACCAGATATAGAGACAGATGCACACCCTGCCTTATGACTTTTATTTAGTCACAATGACAAAATCTTCACATGAAGAAAACAACTTGGCAGATCCTTTCTAAACATTCACCGGCAAGAACTGAACAGCATGAATCCATAAAACTTGCTTCGGGCTCTTCACCTCACCACCCCGAGTCATAGCGCTGATATCTAACTGCACAGAGGCACTCAAGAAAATACCAAAGCGAGGGCTGCCTTTTAGCCATGTTTCCTCTGGTCTACAATCTGATTCCCCTCTGAGCTGAGCCTGAACTGGAGCCCCTGACTGCACAGCGTCGCTCCCCTGCCATCCTGCCAAGTCAACGAGTACAGCTGTCTTCCAGGGCCAGGGAAACAAACCCAATTCTTGCTGAGGCACCGCCTTGCCATAACCGCCTGGTATTCCAGGCTCTACACTCTGCCCCACCCTGTAGAGCCTGTAGGGTCGCAATCCCCCTTCTCCCACATCATTCCGCAGCTCATGGCCATTCTCATCTAAATGGGAAAGCAAAACGAATGAGAGGGCCTCCAGGATGCCACACAGCCACTGCGGGAACCCATATCACCTCCCCCAGCCCAGCCTTGGCCATTGAGATGCTCTCACGCCACACTGTCCAGGGGTGACAAACACCTGGTCCCTAATTATAAGAAGACGAAGCTCCCTGTTGGTCCCAGTGTCATAGCTCTTGTGCCAAGCTGTCCCTTGCATGGGCTCTGAGCCATGGCGGCCTTTACCTTCCACAGGGTGAATGTCAAAGAAGCAGAATTCAATGAAAGAATTGCAAAAACAAAGGGAAGTCAAGGGCAAGAGCTCTCTTAGGGACAGAGACCTTCCCAAGAGAGTTTGGAGAAAGGATTCCATGCCTCACTACATGAGTTTGTGAGGACTGGCAGAAGGGAGGGTTAAATGAAACCAAATATAGACACAGACATACACCCTTCCCTATGATTAACTCGCCCTTCCCAGTAGCAAAACAAACAAAACAAAAGCATAGCCAAATCTTCCTCTCCTTTTCCACACGAAGGTCAATGTCAGACATGGGTCAGATTTCTATTTTTAATATGAACCGTTCTCTTCTCTGTTTTCGTCTTTAACGTGGTTCAGGCTTAGCTCCATCACTGTGGCCTGGGAAGGAAGATGACAGGATTCCCCAAAGTGGCAGGATCAGACAGGCCCATGACCTCCTGGAAGTGCTTTCCCTGTGAGTTCAGGCCAACCCCGCTCTCCCCTCCCACTGCCTGCCGGGGATTGTTGGTTCCAAAAGCAGAGAGTCACATCATGGGCCTGGCGGCATGTCAGTCAGGTCAGTGCTTCAGGGAAGTCACCTCTTACACTGGCTTCTCCCTGGACATCCTGGGCCCACACTCCCTTCCATCCGCAGTGAGTCCTCCAGCCACTCTGCCAGTCAGATTACAGCCCTGGTTTTCAGGCTGCGGTTCACAAAAGGTTTGCAGACTTTTGCTATCTCCTTAGCACCGGACAATAAGTTTTACTTCCTTGCATCTGGTGGGAAAGTAACAGCCACTGCTCCATGAGCCTCCATTTCACAGCAGCCACCGTGTTCACATGGGCTGGTGCTGGCATAACTCCCTGTTTTTCTCCCAATTACCCAAAGCCAATAGTTCCAACCAGGCTCCAGGCTTAGCCTTTGCAATTTAGATGCCACAGGTAGCTTCATGTTTGGATGGTTGAAAAGGGAAAAATAATAACCTTGCTTTGCTCAGGCCCCTGCAGTGTCCCAGCATCCCGGAGTGTCACAGCCTGTGTCTCTCAGACCCATTTAGCATCCTTTCTGTCCTCTTACAGAAGTAATGCCTTCCCCGGTGGAGCCTGGCAGGGGTGAACGTCCGCACAGGAACAGAGCCCAGGGTGCAGGGCCAATAGCAAGGCGGGAGCTGTGCACAAAGCCCCAGGAGGGCGCCGAGGAGGGAGTGTAATTCCACTAGCTGGAATCTGGCCTCACCTTGTGAGAAGCTCAGCGGGGTCTCTAATAACACTTCTAACACAATGTGCCCTTGGTGTGGACAGACCAACTGTGTTTCCAGCCCAGTTCCTTTTAGGCCAGGAGTTCAATGCACATAATAAACTTTGTCTTGAGACATGTGTGCTGCAGAGGGGTTGGCGAAAATCAGCATTACCCACTTCCAATGGGACAGGAGAAACGGGGGCGCTCCTCGGTTCAGGGACTTGCCCGAGGGGACTCAGCTCAGGAGCAGGTCCTTTGACTTTGAAACGGTTTCTCTGTTGCCCAGCGTGTTGCTGAGCAGCCACTTTGTGCAGCTCCGCCTCTCGGGTGCGCGGCAGGATCACAGAGGGGTTCCGCAAACGGGAACAGGTGCTGCCATGTTCTAGTCCCAAGGCTTTGCTCCTCAAAATGAGGGCGAACCGACCGCAGGTCTGCACACAGGCCCTCTGAGAGAAATTCATCGCCTCTGCCCGCATGAGCTCCCTTCTCACGTCCCATTCTCATCTCCCGTGCGCTCGGCTCAAAGCGGGGGCAACTTTGGCTCCCGCCGTGTTCCCACCCCAGCGTGAATCAGTTCCCACGTCCTGTCGAATCTGCTTCTGAAAATGTCTGACTGCCTCCCGTGCTCTCCCCTGTCTGGGTCGGTTCTCTCCGGGACAGTGACAGGGGAGCCCTGAAGGATCCTCTGTCCTTAGAGAGCGCCTCACGCCAGCTCCTCCTTCAAACCTGTAAGGCCGACCTGACGACACAGCACGACCCTGGCCTTTCCCACCCTGCGCACCCATGGCTCCCTAGTGCCTCCGAACACACGTGGACGCTTCCCCTGACTTGATGGCCTGGCCGCACTCCCTCGCCTCCGCAGCCGCGTTCCCTTACACAGCCTGAGCTGAAGCCCACCCACCTGCTTTATTCACTCTTCTTCGGCCATACCCCGTATGCGGATGTTGCCATTTACACGCCGTTTGGGAAGGAGCGCTCCTGTGTTTCTCCTCTCCTACCGCACTGAGCCCGATGGCGCCCGGCCCCGCGTGCGGCGGGCGGGTTCTCCGCCCAGCAAGCAGCGCTCCAACACCAGGTGGACACTGTACAATTCAGTTCAGCTCTGACACCAGCTACCTGGAGACAGTGCTCACGGTCGCAGGGTAAGGGCTGGCCCCCACCCCAACTTTGGGTGCCAATCACACGTTCATGTTGTCACCTGTGCTTCTGGCTATAAATAAGAGAGTTCCTATGACGCCCCTCCTCAGGTTCGATTAATTTGCCAGAGCGGATCACAGAACTCGGGAAAACAGGTTACTGACTATGGGACCCGCTTATTATATAAAAGGATGCAAGTCAGAAACAGCCCGGTGGGAGAGGTGCACGGGGCGGGTGCAGGAAAGGGCTGCGGAGCCTCCACGCCCTTTCTCCGCTCTCAACCCTCCCCACACGTCCCTGGGCTCACCAGCCCAGAAGCTCTCCAAACGCCATTGTTTAAGGGTTTTATGGAGGCTTCACTGTGTAGGCAGGCTGATTAAATCATTGGCCACTGCTGATTAAGTTTTCAGCTCCTCCTCCCAGAGATGGAGGTGGGGGTGGGAAGGTCTGAAAGTTCCAACTGCCAGTCACCTGGCCGGTTCTCCTGTACCCGGCCCTCATCCTGTGGTTACCCGGGGCCTTTCCAAACTCACCTCCTCGAGGTGAACTCAGGCGTGCTTGCAATGGGGCTTCTTATGAATAGAAAAAGACACCTTCATCTCTCTTACCACTTAGGGAATGGCAAGAGTTTCAGAAACACTGTACCAGGTCTAGGGATGAAAACCAAATGTATTTTTCTTATTATAAATTACAATATGTCATTTCCTCTAACCCATAAGGTACCACCTCCAATGTCACCTCTCCCTGAAGCATTTTGCAGTCATCCCGGCGATGTGGCCTTCCCTTCCCATGATGCCCGCATCTGTCTTGTGCCACCTGTTTTCTCACAGGCAGGTCCTGAGTGAGAGGCCACCACGGCTGTGGCTCTGCAGCCAGCCTGTGAGCAGGGTCTCGGCAGGCAGTGCGGGTTGGAGCCATCTCCTTAAATCCACATCATGGAAAGTTGGGGGCGGGGAACGAAACTGGTTTTCTCTGTATCTCCATTTTCCCTTTTTATATCCTTCCTTCTCACAAATATATAAGCATCTCCTATATGCCAGGTAATGCTTTTACCGAACACATAGTGCAGCTCAGACCTGACGCAAAGCCTTTGCTAAGGGGAGGCAAAGGGTGAGCAAACTTGGAACCGATTTAGTGTGCCAAGTGGTAATCGGTGCTATGAAGAGAGTGAAACAGGGGAGAGGGGGAGAGGCCAGGAAGAGCTCCCTGAGGAGGTTCCATGAGAGCAGAGAGGGCGTGAGCCCTGAGGCATGCAGGGAAGAGCATCTTTGCAGAAGGAATGGCCAGTGCAAAGGCTCAGTGGATGGATATGTGTGGTTGCCGGGGAGACAGATGGGGAAAGGGACAGAGAGGAGAACTGGTCTTTGTCCTATTCTGTTTTTCCATCTACCTTCACCGTCATCTAAGAGATGCTCATCACCATGGCAGACAGAATCGGTACTATCAGTGCCAGCGGCTTAGAGTTTTCAAACCCTAGGTCCCTTTTCTCTGCATCCCAGTCATTGGAGGGCACACTAGTCCTGGCTAAGTGACATAAGAAGGGGCCTATTTTCTTTGAAAAGGCCTCGTTTACCAGTTAATTGCATTGCTAACATAGTATTTGGAGCGCTGCCTCACTTTCCATAGCTAAGGCCTTTCAGCATTCAGTCCCTGTGATGGATTCCAGATGCAGAGTATCTGGATACAAGCAGAAATCAGACATGAACAGA
Source organism: Micronycteris hirsuta (assembly GCA_004026765.1). NCBI lineage: Eukaryota > Metazoa > Chordata > Mammalia > Chiroptera > Phyllostomidae > Micronycteris > Micronycteris hirsuta. The sequence goes on along the minus strand of PVJI01000222.1, from coordinate 154,922 downwards.
GAAACCGAAGGGAATGGCATGGGGCAGCTTGGGCGAGAGAGAGGACCACGTAGCAGCTCCAGGCTGTCTGGACGCACATGGCTGCTGGGTTCCTATGTTGACCTCTGCCCCAAGGCTACATCTTGGGTTCCCCCTTTACATTAAGAGGGAAGATCTCACTGGTGGCCTTCCTTGCCTGTGTTTCCCCTGATCTTCGATGTGTCTGGATGTCTCTTTATTCCCAACCTATTTCACGCCAATGGTTTTGGTGCAAAACCATACATCACTGTGTAGGGAGGGCCAGCACACAAAGCTGAGGATTAAGTGCAGAGTGCAGTGTCGCTGGGTCCGCCCATGTAGAGCCTCTCAGTCGGCAGTCATGGGGGGCTGCAAATAGCCCTGCTTGAAGCTGAAGGTGCACATTGTCCCTTAGTTTTAAGAGTTCCTATCTGGCCTTCAATCAAGAAGACAGCTCACTCTTTCACCTCATTGCCTCTAGTACCAGGATCTCTTACCTGATGGAAAGTAGCCTTGGGCGTTTTTATATTTGCCTTTGTAACAGCAATAGTAAACCTAACCCCAAAGCTGTGAGACCACACACCAGTGTCAGATAACCTCACGGGGCCTGGAGGCAGAGGGTAGCTATTGTTTACCCCCAATTTACAGGTGAGGAACTACTAAGTAAATGACTGTGTACTAGTCTTTCTGTCGGTCATTTCTAATGCTTGTATACTGGAGGGATAGCTGAGATGAAAAAGCAAATACCGATTCAGCACATACTGAGTGCCAGGCAGTGGATGAGGTACCTTCCCTTTTCAGGTTTCATCCTCCAGTAACATGATGAGGTAGGTATTGTTATTCTCACACTCAGCATGGAGGAAACAAGGCTCAGAGAGGTTAAGGAACTTTTCCACAGGTGCACAGAGAGTTGGCAATAAGACTGGGATTCAGGCCTGTCCGACTCCACAGCTCACGTGCTCCTGCAATACCCATGGCTCCTGAATTCCAAGAAGAAAGACACCTCACGATGTAGGAAGCACTGAAACCCCAAGTTGATGTGAAAGACGCATGTTGGAACCTTTGGGTGAACGGTCATCCCCGTAACAGGCCGCTTCCTATGGCGTGTGCCCACAGCACATGGACGGGCTGTTCCCAAGGCAGGTAGAGCAGCTCTGGGTCCAGAAACAGATGACAAGAAGGTAGTCAAAAATAAAGCAACATGGGCCTGGCTGGTGTAGCTCAGTGGATTCAGCACGGGCTGGGAACCAGAGGGTCCCGGTTTGATTCCCAGTCGGAGCACATGCCTGGGTTGCGGGCCACGTCCCCGGTGAGGGCCATGTGAGAGGCAACCATACATTGCTGTTTCTCCCTCTCTGAAAATAAATAAATAAAATCTTTTAAAAAAATAAATAAAATAAAATAAAGCAACATGGGAGTTCATGGGTAAGGCCATTCCCTCAAAAAATGGGGTTCTTCTGTCTCCCTTAAGTGAGCTGCCAGGTAGTGCAACAGAGCTGGGGTGTAGCTGGGCACTTGATGACAGCCCGTGGCCCCCCCACTCTCCTCCAGGGTCTTAGGCAGCAAACTTTCTCCTCAACTCTTTTCCCAGCGAAGTAAACAAGCCAGACCTCTCCTGTGCTGAGCAGTGCCCTCTGCCAGGCCTGGGGCCGCTTTTAGCTATAGTTGATCTCTTTTAATCCCCACCACAGGCAAGACTCTGGAAAAGTGGCCAGTACCCTACTTCCCACGGCCAATGTTTATTGAGAGAGAGAGTTTGGTGCCATTCACTGGCCAAGTGGATTCCACTATGTTTCTCACAAGTACTCAATGAGATAGGTCATATTACTACATTTTACGGACTGGTAAACTAAGACTAACTCAGGTTAAATAACTTGTCAAGACCCCACGAGTAAGAGTATCAGTCAGCAGGCAAATCAGGCCCTCTGAGAATGTCAGTTTTTGAAAAAGAAGGGATTTTCATCCTTCGTTATTATTGTCGTTGTCCATTATATATCCCCAGGACTTACATAGTGCCCCAAATAGAGTAAATCCTCAGTCAATATTCAATGAATGAACAAATCTATCACCAGACTCTCCTCAATCACAAAGCTATGTGTTTCCCAGATGCCACAACGCTAGGCTGCCCATCCTTGCAACCTGACTTCCTGCCACCTCCCTACCCTGGGTTTCACCCCTGAGCTTGCTCTGATCAAACCAGGGAACACCTTCTGGGCTTCTTCTATGCAATTTGACTGTTGAAAATCCCTTGCTGACAGTCTTTTTCCCTTGTGGAGTCCTAATGGCAATCCTTCACAATTCTCTTCCTGCCTCTCTGGCTGGCAGTTGAGGAACTTAGCAAAAAATATATTTTTTTCTCTCCAGTCCACTTCTTAAATATCAGGAGGCTCTGCTCTTAGTTTTACTATGTGCACACATACATGCACACTCATTTACACCTAATGCTTCAACTACCAACCGGAACCTATCATTTCCAAGTCTGTGCCTGGAAGCACACCTATGTCCCAGCTCCAGAGAAACTCTGCCTGCCTGTTTACAGCATGCGCCAGCTGGCGGTCTCTTGGTGGCACCAAAGGCAGCCTCTCTAAAACAGAACTTTCTAGTTTCTCTCCCCTCTTGTAGCCCCGATCTTGGTGAATGGCACTGCCATCTACCGGTGCCCCCAGAGCAGAGTCCGGGTACAACCATCCACACGGAAAAGCCACTCACTCCTCTCCACTCTGCTGGCTCTTGAGCCTGCCCCTCAGAGTCCCTCCTTCCAGTGTTGCTCACCCTGTTTGCCTGCCACTCCCCTACACCATCACTGCTATCTTTCTGAAACACCACACTGTGCCATTCAACTGTCAGGCACTCTTTAACAACTCCCTGTCACCTACAGAATAAAGTCCACACTCCTTATATAGCATGCAGTCATAATGAAGAAGCCCTGTTCACTCTGCCTGCCTTGTGTCCCGTCAGGTTCCCCGAAGCACCATCCACTCCACTGTGGTGTGTTTTATTGAATGTTCATGATCTTACCTTTACAGGTGTTTCCTTCTAATCAGAACTTTCCCCCTTTCTTCCCACCCCACCTCCATCTTCTCCAGTTCCTCTCTCCACATAAAACCCTTTTCACTCCTCAAAACTCCACGGTCCCAACACCATCCCTTCTATGAAGTCTCCCTCACCTCTACCTGAAGGGCCGCCTCCCTTTTTCCTCCCACAGTGGCCAGCACATTGTTCCTTTTGGGCACTATGGCATTGAATTTTAAACCGAAGTCAGGGACTGGATGTCTTTGTATTATTACCCAAACCCATCCTGAAGACTCAGCATGGTGCTTAGCTTCCGCTTCTATTGAATGAATGAGTCGGTAAGTTAGTAACTGAGTAAAAAAATGAATGAAGAAAACCGATTGCAGGGTTCTGCCTACTAAAGTTGTTCAGTCATTGTGATGTAAATGAGAAAAGATCCCTGGATCAAACAGCAATTTGGCCCAGAGACCGTTGACTTCTCTGAACTTAATTATATTTCTTTTCAATTAGCATTGTCTTAACTAACCCTCCAGCAGCTCTGTAGCTGGGTTACTTGTAACTCAGAAGGGAATATGTCATTTAACTTATGCTCAACATGTGTAATTAAAAGCAGCCTCCATTCATGTTATTTCCCTCGTATACACGTTGGGATTCCTCTTTTCAAAGAAATGAAACTTGGACCAGCGGCTCGGGAGCGCTGGGGAAGGACTGAGGTATTCACTGACTCCAGCCGCGGGAGGGAGTGAACCACATTGATTAGAGCAGGGATTTCAGCTTGTGAGTCTCAGCCCGATGCTAAGTTGTGAGAGCAATTTAGAGAGCTCTGTCTAGCATTCCTCGTGAAATAAAATAGAATAAAATCAAACAGCAAATGACAAAGAACATGGCACATAGCAAAGGTAAGTATGAGTTTGTGAAACTTTCGTGTGTATGTGTGTATTTGTCGCAGATCATAGTGTGATATTTCCTACTATTGGTCATGGTCAAAAAGTTAGAAAACACTGGTTAACAGCATGAGCTTTATTGAACTGTATTGATAATTAGCTCTGCTGCCAATTCCCTGGGTGACCTTGGACAATTGTTTAAACTGACCAAACCTTGGTTTTCTCTTCTATAAAATGACAATAACAACAACACTCACTTTTTTTTGCCTTGTTATAAGGATTAAATGTGTTTAAAACATGTAAACAAAGTACTTGGAATAGTGATTATCACAGATAGAATTATTATATAGACTGTAATATTATTATTATCTATGATGAGGAACTAGACTGAACTTGAACTATTAACCTTAAAAAGAAGAAAGAATAAATTTTCAGGAATGTTCATAGATAGAAATGGGTGAGTTCAAATGTGAGAAAGAGAAAATGCTCCAAATATGTTGAGTCATTAATTCAATCGAACAGATATTTATTGAGCACCTACTACACATTCCCTGTGCTTCAGAGATCAGATTCTAGATTTGTACTGCTCCTCCTGGCAGGAAGGCTCTAAGCCAAGCCTGGATCGGAATGCCAAGTCATGTAGTTATGGTCCTTGCCCTGAACTCTTAGAGCCCAGTGGGGTAGCTGGATCACAGAGCACACACACCGTATTAGTGGTACAGGTAGGGCCATGGGGGGTAACAGAAACAACTTCTGGCTGACGACATCAGGGTGTGAGGAGAGGAGGATAACGAAAGAGGAGCCTGTTGAGAAAGGACTTAAAGAATGTGTACAACTTGAATGAGAAAAGACAGAAGGAAATTGTCCCGGACCAGGAGGGCAGCATGTAAAGGGCAGCAGAAGTGACTGAGGACAGTGAGAGGCAGGAATGGAAAGAGCGAGGACTGGGTTGGTTCCCTTTCACTTTGTTCTCACTGATAATTCTTCTTCTCCAGGACTTCATTTTCCAGCACCCGAGTACCTCCTTTCATTCTTCCATCTCAGCTGCTCTCGGCTGCCATTGCAGCACAGCCTTGACCTAGAGCCGTCTTCCAGTCCGCGGAGCCTGCGCTTCTACTCTCCCTTCCTCCCACGTCTTCTCCCCCCACCACCCCCAGGCCTGAGTACCTCGTTACACTCATCCATTCCTTCGCAAACATCACTAACACCTTTGCTCTCCCCTCCCCACTAGAAAGCTTGCCATGCAAAGCCTGAACCTAGTTAAACCAAATTGTTTGCCTGCTCTGTGCCTGCTCCCCAACTGGTGAACTCTGAAGGAGGAAAAAGACATACCGTGAGTTTCACCTTGAATTCATGAGCACAAATTTCAGATGACACTCAGCGCTAAAGTGGGCAATCTTGTCACTGCCATGGGATCTCTGTGCTCTCAGTTCCCAAAATTGCCAGTTCACACTTTGTCCATAGAGTCAGTCCAAACAATTATTCTGTCACTTGCTAGTTGTGTGGATTTAATTTCAATGGGCCTCGGTCTCCTCATCTGTAAAATGGCGTTAATAATGGGCTCATCATATAGGATTGTTATGAGGATTAAGTGAGTTAGTAGATGAAAAACATTCATAGACTGCCTGGCATACAGTAAGCTCATTGGAAATATTGCTGTGCTTAGTGTTCTCTTCTCTCCTTAAAGACCCTACACGCTTTTCTCTTGCCCTACTCACTCTTAATAATGACCCCGCCTCATACTGTATTTGGACATGAGACCAATTGAACAGCAACTCTATCTCCCTTGCACCAAGTTTACCATCCTTCCAGCATTGGTACCTGTGCCCCTCACCCCCTCTCCCAGAGGCAACCCTGCTTTCACCCAGAGCCAACCCTTCTCCCGTGCTCTGGGCCCATCGGCTCTCACCTTCAGGGACCTGGCCTGCAGCCCTTTGCCCTCTCTTCTGCGTTCATTGCTCTCCCCTCTCACTGAATCCTTCTGCTCAGCATACAAGCCTGCTCTAGTGTCCCTTAACTTTGAAATAAAGCAAAACTCCCTCATGAGCATCACAGCCTCATCAACTACTCTCCCATTTCTTTTCCCAACTTTATAGTAAAACTTTTTGGCAGAGTTTCCTAAGGTCACTTTCTCCATTTCCTGTCCTGACATTCTTTCTTCAACCCACCCTGTTGGGCTTCTAATCCTACGGCTCCACTGAGGCAAAGTGGCCAGGGACTCCTTTGATGCTTCCGTTTTCATTGTATTCCCCTTGGCAGCATTCCACAGGGCTCCTCCCCTTCTCCATGTGAAAACTCTTTCCTTGGCTTCCATAATTCCTCACTCTCCTGGTACTTCCTCCCTCTTCACTGGCCACTCCTTCACAGACAGCCATGTCATCCCTTTCTCTTGTGTTCGATGCAAAACGCTGCTATGCCAGAGAGCTTGGTCCCACGCCCCGTCTCTGTTACCTACACACCCTTCCTAGGTGACTTTGCCCAGTCTCATGGCACTACCTACATTGCATATCCATTTTATCCTAAACTTTATTGCTGCCGGTAACTTTTTCCAAAGCTAGATGCCTAAATCAAAAATGCTTGCTGTTCTCAGCCTGGAATGATTTGTCAGCAATTATCACAGGCCTGGCTCCTTCTTGCCCTTCAGATCACAGCTTAAGTGCCACATGCCCAGTGTGCTCATCGATGACCAACATCTAAAGCAGGCATTTGTCACCCTGTCATTCCAGTCTGTTTGAATCCTCTGCATGGTGCTTAACTAATGTATTTATTTTTAATGTCTATCCTTCCTCCCCCTTCCCACTAGAAACAGAGAGATAGATTAAGTAATTGCTCAGGGTCAGCAAGGTGAATCCGGGATCTGAACCCAGAAAATCAGACTCCAGAACCCAGTCCAATCTACCAGTACTGGGAGCAGCAAGCACTTAAACATAGGCCATATTGAGTACCAGTCAAATGCTGTTCGAAGCATTTGACACGTATTTCTCACTTAATCTTCACAACAGTCATGTGCAGTGAGCACTACTATTATATCATTCCAAGTCTACAGATGAGGAGACTGAAGCACAGGCTGGCTGAGTGCCTCCCCGCAGATCCCTGAGCACTCTACCAGGAGTGGGGAGCAGGACCGGCCTGTGCTGCCTTCTTAGGGAACCGTGCCTCTGCTGTCCTCCTCCAGGGGTGAAGGCGTGTGCCCTCACTGGCCACCTGTTTCCAAGAAAACGCTCAACAATGGTACCACCACACTGGTAATTTTAAAATAAGTCTGGTGGCCTGTTTACAAAGGCCTTGGGGAGCCCACTGCAGACAGCTGCCTAGTTGGACAGCAGACCCCCACCCTCATCCACGGGAGACAAGTTCCAAACCCCCCAAGTGGATGCCTGAGGCCATGGATAGTACTGAACACCACATACACTGTGTTTTTCCCTTAGATACATACCTATGATGAAGTTTAATTTATAAATTAGGCACAGTGAGAGATTAACAACAATAACTAATCATAAAATAGAACAATTTTAATAATACACAGTGATAAAAGTTATGTGAATATGATCTCTCTTTTTCAAAATGTGTTTTGAATTTTTTTGTTTCTGGAATTTTCCATTGAATATTTTTGCACCACCATTGACCATAGGTAACTGAAACTGTAGAAAATGAAGCCCTGGATAAGAGGGGATGACTGTGTTAGCAGAGATGAAATAAGCAGAGTCCCTCATCTCCTCAGAGGCGTTTCTGCAGTGGGGGATTCTGAACTTGATCTTCTCTCTACAAGGAGCTGGGCTGCACATACTTTACTACAAAGGATTTGGGGCCCGTGCGAGGCTCCCCCTCTTAGGTCTTGGTCCATCTGCCTCCTGGCTGAAGACTCCACATCTGCCTTTAGAGCAGGCTGTTTATCATGCTTATCCAAGCCTCTCCTCCCTAAGGAGCACACCGTGCTCGAATCCAGACCGTCTTTCCTCCTCCCCTCCACGAATATGTACCACCTGAAACATCTGTCATAAACATTGCCTATGTGTATGAAGAAAGCTCAGTTTGAAAATGTCCATCCTATGTCTACAAGGAGCCTGCTTTCTATCCATCTGTTAAATGTACCCACTGTTAAATTTTTAACTGGTGCTAATGACTGGACCGCACTATCCTTTCCAGGTGCCATAATAGTTCCATTATAACTATGGTTTTTGGAGGAAAGATAGATATTAATAATGGGAATTTCAGGTACCTCAGCCTAGTTACAAAGTTTATAATTAATTGTATAGGCAAGAGGGAGACTTTGCAGGTTTTTGAGCGGAAGAGTGACACGGGACCTGCTTTTGAAAATCAGTCTGGCAGTGATGTGTGGAATAAACTAGAACAGCGAAAGGAACAGTTGGTTGGAACATGGTGTTGTGAAGCCAAGGGCTTGGAATGTTGGCACAGAACACGTTGATTCATCAGCACAAACTATCCTTGCTGCTAAAAAGCCAGTCAAAGAGCAGAGCTAACTGATGATGGATTTGCATTAGGACAACACTTAAACTTTGTGTCTACCCTGAGCTGCTTTTATCTGCAGATACCATATTAAGCAAACTCTTCCATACATCTGTCATTACTGAGTTAGTGGCCTCCTTGGTGCATTTAAGCTTCTATTTTCAGGCTTGAATGTCCTGGGCAAGTAAGTCCATTTCAAAGGGATGAAGATGCTCTTTCATTGCTCTTTACGTCATTCAGGGTTGAATCTAGGCAGAACTTTCTTCTTTTACCACCTCCACCCCAGACCAGGGCACTCTGTGGAGCAGGAAAATCACCTTCCTCTCTCTGCCCATTGTCCTCCACCATGCTGCCACCCGCCCTAGGGCCACCGAAGCACTCACTAGGGTCACAAGCTCCAAGTCTGAGCTCCAACCCAGCATGGTGACCGACAACTTCAAGGGCAAATAGCTAGGGATCTTGTCCCTGGGAGAGGGGCTTTTCTGACCCCTTGGCCGTGTCTTGCCATGATCTACGGCCACCACCTCAGCTGCCTGAACAGAGGGTTACTCACGCTCAGGCCACAGGAGAGCCCCGGGCCCAGAAACTTGTGAATCTGGGTCCCGTGTTCCTGCATATTCTTTCCCCTCCTCAGTTGACCAAGAGTAGGAAGACACGATCCAATCCTGCCCAATTGTGGCTGTAGAAAACATTGGTATAGAAAGCAGGGTATGGTAGAATACATAGTTTGGGAAACCCACATTTTAAAGATTGAAAAGATTCAGAAAAATAAATTTGCTAACTCACCACTCAGGCTGCATTCTCCCTCCCACTAGGGCCTCTTGTGCAGCAAGTCTGCTTCCAAATCTCCCCTTTGCCAACTGCCTACTTCAGGCAGCCTCTGTAAATCACCTCCTTCCTTTCCTTGCTTCCCATCTTTCTAATTCTTTTTCTAGTTTTTCTTGCAGGGCATCAGTTCTTTCTTTAACTTCCTGCCTTCTTCTCACCCTCAAACAAAGCAAAACAAAACAGTCTGCTCCCTTTAGAGTATTTCCTAACTCTGCATAGAACAACCCCATTTACCCAGAAATCCAAGGCAGACCCTGGAGGTGATTCTGGATGGGTGTTTCTCACACTTGAGCAGGCAGATCACAGGCTCCAGCATCGGAGCTCCTGATGCAGTATAACTGATTCTGAAGGTCTGGGACAAGCCCCCAGATTTACAGGTCTAAGAAGTTCCTAGGTGACCCTGATGCTGCTGGTCTGGCTACCACACTTTGAGAACCACAGTTCCAGAAACCTCTTTCTCTTTTTCCTCTCTCCTCCCACCCAACAAATAACTGATCAGGTTCCACTTATTTTTGTCTCCAAATTAGTCTCTTTCCTTCCTTTCACCACTGCCCTGGTTCAGGCTTTTGGCATATTTTCCTGAACTATTAAAATCACCTGTAGGCTGGCCTTTGTACCGCCAGCCTTGCCCTTCCACATCTCCTGCTAGAGAGATGATTTAACTGAAACTCAGATCAGGCACCACGTGTCCCCCATGGTTGCCTTCAGCAGCTCCCACGCTACCAACAGAACAATGTCCAGCTTCCATAGGATGGCACGTGATGTACCACATGGCCTGGCCCTGCTTGCCTCTGCATTCTCATTTTCCAACACTCCCTGTAGTAATAGTGTCAGAAATTTCCAGCACATACTCAGCAGTTTCCTGCTCTCTTGGCCGCTGTCACTTTTTTTAGTTCACTTCCTGCCTGTACGCTTGGCTCTCAGCTCAGGCTTTAGTTGTTCAGGAAGCTGTCCTTCAGACCCCCTGGTGACCTTGGGGACCCCATGCTGTGCTCCCAGGGCTCCCCAGCGCACTGACCTCTACGCTACTTCTTAGCACATTATATTAAAATATTCTGTTTTCATGCCCTCTGGAGGCGGGACACTGAGGGAGTTTTCCAGCACCTAGCTCAGTGCATGCTTGTGGAACTGAATCTCCTCCCCAAAATGTCTTCTCTCTTCTCCTTCTAGTGGGCTCTGTCCTGCTGTTCCCCAATACCCACTTCCCCTTGACCTTCACCGAAAGATCAGAGAGCTCAGGAGGGCCAGTAATGGCTGAGCTGCAACCTATCAGTGGCCTCTCTTGGTCACTCTGTGAAGCCCAGTTAGATTTTCCCTTGTATCCTGAATAGAACAACAGCTCTGCTTTGCTCAAAAATCAGCCTTTCTCTTCAAAGAGCTAGTGGCGCTTTACAGCTCTGGCAGTGATATCCTAGGCGGAACCCTGTGAGGTGAGGAGAGGCCAAAAAGAGATTAATGTGGCACATATAAAGGCCAAAACCCGAATCAAATACATTTCTTTTGTTGTGTTCATGAGTCACTGTGGCTGCAGGAATCTTCAGCCCTGCAGAATTCTGGGTTTCTGGTGTTCCATTTCTAAACCAGGGTAAAGTCAGTCTGCTGTGTGCTGCTGATTCATGAGCCTCTGACCTCAGAGATTCTGGGTGGAGATAACAAAAATCAGGTACAATCAATCCCTCATGGCAACATGTTTTGTTTGCCGCTACCCCCAGTTTCTTTCTGTTTTAGCTTTCTGGGTAGGAAATGACAAAATCAAAGGAATATGCCCACAACTTCCTATTCATCTATATGGTATTAATAAATAGTAATTTTGATGCTAGAAAATGTAAATGAGCAAAATTGATGAAATTAGATGGAGGCTAATATAATATCTGGGATTAAATGTTTTAAATAGGCAAGATGAATAAATTTTGGAAATTAATCAAGCAACTGACAATATCTCATTGAATCATTTAATGTACTCAGTAGACACTGTGCGCATTCTCTTACAGGCATATGCAAATGTATAAAACTTGCATATTAAATAGCAGACTAGGGGATGAAAGGCACTTTAGGTATATAAAATGTTATTATTTTCATTATTACTTTTATTGCAAAATTGAACACTCTTTATTGGAATTGTTATTTGCTTGGAGAAATTTGCTGAGTTTGGCAATTTTCCAATACCATTATGCATTTCTCTATGTCAGGCAGCAGGGCCTCTGAATGAGAAAAGGGTGCAGAATGCAGATAACTGGTTGAAAAAGAGTCCTGTTTATTAGCAGAACTCGTCTGGCCTGACTGCTGAATCTTTCGTCATGACTTGTCTGAGCCACATGTCCCACACCTTCCATTTCCGAGAAGTAGTCACGCTTTCTTCACCAGGTGGGCAGCTGTTGAGAGAGTAACAAGTGAAGATACTCAAGGATACTTGCCAGCAGGATCCGCCTTAATCCATAAGCACCAGACATGGAAGTTCTGGGTTCTTCATTCTACAGTTTACTGCGGAATGGCTCTGGTTGCTGGCCTTGAAATATAGACGGAATCTCAGAGGTGTAACATGACAGCGTGCATTAGCCGTGGACCACGCCTTTCTCACGTGCTCTCAGGAGAACCATCGGGTGGATCCTGGTGAACAAACCCAAGCAGCGGGAGGAAGAATACATGACTGGCTCTTGACGGTTGTTCTTTTGGCCCCTTTAGGATTGACCTTGGTTTTGTATTCTAATGCGAAGCCTGGAGTCCTGTTACTCTTTTGTGTCTGATAGTCTCACTTCTTGATTCTGGATTTGCAAATATGAATAAGGAAATGTCCGACCAAGTATTTAGTGCTGACTGCTTTGTGAGCCATTAATCCAAGAACGAGGGTCTCCGTGGATGTGAACGACAAGAAGCCTAAACCAGCAGCACCCAATCCACTTGGCAGGGCTTTCTAAACAATGGAGCATGGGCATTTTTACTGATAAATGCATTACAAATAAAAATATTTGGGCTGACCTACTTGGAATTTGGCAGATATGATAGTCCCAAACTCAGCAAAGGGCTCTTAAGAAATAATGAATTTAATAAATGAGTTTCACTCTAATTCAAAAACGTTTTATTAACCTCATTGGTTTCTAAGTTGTTTCCTTAAAATATAATTCCATCGAGTTGAAAGGCCTGAATTATGGTTTTCTGGGGATTGGGGCAGATCACCCTCACCACATCACAGACCCAAAGGTCAGGCAGCAGCTGGGCAAGCCTGCTTGCTTGGCCTGTAAAATGCACACTAATCAATGCCATTATGTTCATGAGAGGAAGGAACAGAATAGGATAAGAACACTTGCTTGGAGTAAGAGTAACCTTAAAATGTCCAAGGCAACATCCCCGGCTGGGTTGCTCAGTGGGTTGGAGCTCGGCCCCATGCACTGAAACGTTGCAGATTTGACCCCCAGCTGGGGTGTGTGCGGGAGGCAACCAACCGATGTTTCTGTCTGTCTGTCTCTCTCTCCCCGCCCCCTTCCCTTTCTCTCTCTCTAAAATCAATAAGCATATCCTCAGGTGAGGATTAAAAAAAAAAATTCCAAGGCTTCATAGAGCACAGTAGAATGTTCAGGGAAGAATTCTTGATGTTTTACAGTTTTAAAGAACAGGGTGGAGGTCAACGAGGACAGTAAAACTACAGTTGAAGAAGCGCTTAGGGCTGTGCTGGTCACTGCGTATGTATGGTGTCACTAGGCTGTACAATAATCGTGTGGAGTACGTACTGTTTCAGCCCCAGTCTACATGTAATAAAAGTGAGGCACAGAGAAGTCGAGGAACTTGCCCAAATCACACAGCTAGTAAGTAAAGGAGGCAGGACTTGAATCCAGGCCATCTGACCAAATTGAAAGAAGCAAAGTGACACTGTCTTCCCAGTCTTATTGCAGTTATGTGCTTTGGCCAATGGGAAAATGGAGAAATTTGGGTCCTCCGGGTGGGACTAATTGATGAAGTTGGTCATGGTCGCAGACTGGCAGGGCTATCCAACCTTTTGGCGTCCCTGGGCCTCACTGGAAGAAGAAGAGTTGTCTTGGCCCACACATTAAATACATTGCAACATTTACGTTATCACAAAAACATCTCATAATGTTTTCAATAAATTTATGATTTTGTGCTGGGCCACATTCATTGTCACCCTGCAGCCTGCAGCCCATGGGCCAGAGGTGGGACACCCTGCAAGGGTCGTAAGTAATCTGTCTGCCACCCCATGCTCAAAAACAGGAAATATTTGTGCGTGGGTGTGGTAGCCAGCCTTCCAGAAGGCCCCCAAAGATCCCTACGTCCTGATATTCACTACCTTGTGTAGTCTCCCCATCTTGCACAGGGTCAGTCTGTATGGCCAATTGCAAATGGCAGAAATTATGGAATGTCGCTTCCGAGATAGGTTATAAAGGAGTGTGGCTTCTGTCCTGGTGTCTCCCTCTGATGTACTCCATCAGATCATGGGCTCTGAGGGGAGCCAGCTGCCACGTCATGAGGATATGCAGGCACCTATGGAATTGCCATAGTGTGAGGAACTGAGATTTCACCGATAGCTGGTGAGGGACTGAGACCTGGCAGCAACCGCAAGAGTGGGCATGGAAAGGAATTTTCTAGCACTGGTCAGGCCTTGAGAGGATCGACACCTTGATTAGCCAGCACCACCCAGCTAAGCCACTCCAAGATTCCTGACCCTTAGAAACTGTGTGGGATAATAAATGCTTATTGTTTGAAGTAGCTAAATTCTGGGATAATTTGTTGTTATGCATCAGTAGGGAACTAACATATAGGACATAACCAGAAGTCTACATTAGCATGTGTGCTCCAGAGGCTAGTAGACAGGGTGGGGTGGAGGGAGGCAGGCCCCAGGGAAAAAAGAAGCACCATGATCTGAGGAAAGAAGCATTTGGTTGCAGAAGTATGGCTTCAGCATTTAGAAGTTTTATTTGTGTGAGTCTACAATCAAGCATGAAGGTGGGCAGATGTGCTTCGTGCAAATCAGGATTGATGAGAAAGTCAGGGATACAGTGTGGGAATGAGCTGCAGACTCTGTGAGGAACCACCTAAGGCCCCCAGTGCGTTTGCAGGTGCCTCTCAGTGCTCTCTGGGGGTTGAGGCATGAAGCTCTGTGGCCAAGGGAATAAGCGAGTTTTGAGCAGGGAGGCCCCTCCGTGAGGCCTGCAGGGAGCAGCACTCGCTTGCCAGCCTTCCAGCTGAAGTGCCAGGACATCAGGGAGCAGCTGAGGGTTTCTGGGTCATAACCAGTGAATCAGTCTCATGTCAAGTTCATCCAGACCTCAGTCTACCCCAGAGGGAGAGTTTAGTAAGAACTGGCATCATTTCAATCTTCAGCTTCCCTTGTGGGGCACTACAGCGTCTGGTTCCACCGTGCCTCACCCCAACCGAAAGGCCATGCCCTCCGTGGAGGGAGCATGCAACCAGGCCAGTCTCCTGTTCTCCTAAATCTTGCCTTGTTAGCCTCTCCTTTCCTTTCTGAAAAGCACTGAGCTTCCTCTGCCGCTGTTAGGGTTCCCCATCCTGTTCAGCACCCCACTGCCACTCTCCCCACAAGGCATTCTGTGTCTAAGCGGAGCACTACTGGAGCTGTGTGGGCTTGGAGAAAGCTCATTACAACCCAGTCCCTGGAGCAGCAGCTTGTGGGGGGCTGCTGGCCCAGCCGGGCTTACAGGGCTTATGCAGGCTGCCCCGCTGAGAGTTCCTTTGCCTGCAGGCTACTCTCAGCACGCTCCCCTCCAAGAGAGGCTGCTGACAGTGGGCTGCCGTCAGAGCTGAACCTGAGCGCTGAATTCCAGCCTGGAAGCCTCAGGGAAGTGAGGGGGGTGCTGCCTGTTCCCCTGGGGAAGCCATGCACCCCTGCATTTCCAGTTTCACTTTCCGTCTCTGGTAATTCTAGAGTAGGAACAAAGCATGCAGGCTAAGGGTTTGGCTCTCCCACCTCCTCCCTACTCACTCTTTGAAACCCCAGGACCATCATTCAGAGCCTATAGGGAGAAGCCCATCCTTCCTTTGGTGCAATGAGAATTCAAGGAAGGGAGAGGTTAAACTCTAAGCTCCTTCTAGTAATGCGAGAGATGCTTCAGACCCAGTTTCAGAGTGGGCCCGTGATTTCACCTAAAGAACTTGGATGTGCTCAGAGGACCAGGGACAAATTCCTGTTGCAGAACCAGCAGAGTATCTGGGGAGCAGCACACCGTCCACATGGAGGCAGCTGCCCTGCTCAGCACAGCCCCGGGGGCCTGGGGCCCAGCGGGGGCAGGCGGCATCCGCGGGAGGCGAGGTGGTGCGGGCCATGCCTGTACCCACTGCCCGCGGTGCTCAACCTCACGGCCCTCGTGTCAGCTCACGCTGGAAATGTGAGGCCTCTCTGTAGCAACCCAAGAAGATTTCATTCACCTTTGTGAAATGAGAGAAAACATCCAAGAGAGAAAACAGCATAATGATTGTGTGAAAACCAGCAGAGCTCAGCAAGAAGCAACCAAGATGCAGAGATTCATCCTCAGGCTGGGGTGTAACTGGTGGAGGCCGTGTCGGGAACTGTGTGGGCCGCAGGCTCCGCACTGGTGCCTGGCGCTGCTGATACGTGAGGGTGAAGCGGCCGGGAATTCGGGGCGGCTCCCTGCCGCCGGTGGGGGGGGGGGGGGGCGGGGAGCGGGGGCCACGGGCTCTGAAGCGGAGAGAGCAGACTTAAGCAGGTCCCGTGGCTGATGAGAAACACAAAACCTTTCTTTACAAAGATTCAAGACTAGGAAGTGGGGGCAGCGTCCAAAACTGCCCTTGAGGGGTCAGGGCTCATGGAGAAATTTCATGGTGACCACCTAACCGAACTGGGAGCCTGCCCAGAGAGCCAATGGGAGGGCCAGCCAGCAGCGTGTAAATCCTTGACTTCATGTAGGAAAGATTTCACAAGACACAAGTCCTGGTGGCCCTGAGGATACATTTGTTAAAGCTGGGGACAGTGAAACTAGGAAGCGCTCTGCAGAGAAGAAGCAGGAGAACGTGGGCTTCGCTGCCTGAGCTCCCGAGGACGCAGAGGGAAGGAGGCTCCGGGCCGAGCTGCAGTCTGCACGGTCCCTACACTCTGTTTAGGAGATGGAGCTGCGTGCCTGTGAAGCAAGATGTTGTCGGGGAGAAGGGAGAGGAAATAGCACTGGCTGCTCCCCAGAGGGAGAGTGTGTGCGGTGTCCTTTGTCCTGAGTCTTTTCTCTCTCTCTTGCAGGCGGGAATCTTAGGGGAGCCCTCAGGGAAGGGCTTCAGCAGAATATTCTTCAGTTCTCCAGGTGTGTCCTTGCAGGGCCATGGTCTCAACGGATGGGTCCGGGACAGGTGGGTCCTTAGTCATTGTGGTCCTGGCGTCGCCCAGCGGTTTTGCAGCTTTTCAGGGCCTGGAGCGGAAACACAGCTGAGGCCCAGATGTCACCTGCAGGGGGGAAAGACCAGGAGAGGAGAAGTGACCCTGGGGCCAGGGCCTCGTTTGCCCAGTTTGGGCCCCTGCCAGGCACTGAGGCCTTCTGCCCTGGTGACCATCTAGTTGTTGGTTCTAAAACAGGTTGTTTTTTCATATTTTATGATATCTGAAACCAGTCTGCATCTTATAACATAGCATCTTACAAACTCAGAGGGTAGGGGCTATCAGTATGACATCACTATTATTCTCTGTGCATGTACATTTCTCTCCGCTATTTATATCATCGCTACTTCCGTTGGTTATTTGTTACTCTTTATGCACTGAGAGTACCACAGTGATTGGGCTTTGAAATGAAAAGTTATTGTGTATCCACAGAAAGGCACAGAAACAGAACAGTGGGACATAAATTTGATAATACTGCAGCAAACGTTTGCTATTAGAAAAATGAGCACAATTCTTTATTGTCTTGCAAAGCAGCACCCAGTACTTCATAAGACACAGAAAGGAAGATGCCTGCCGGCATATTAAGCTTTGTGATGTCATTTCATTGATGAGAGCACAGAGATCAGCGCACCCCAAGCAGGAACGAATTGCAAAAGCGTTTCACCAGCTGAAAAGGAAATTCCAGAAAAAAATCTTTAGAAAAATTCTGCATCCCAATGATCCCATTGGCCCAGAAGCTGACAGGGTGTGGAAAAATACAGATGATAATAACTCAGAGTTGAAAACAATATTAAAAAGTAAAATTCTCAATATATAGCAATTTTAGGAATTTTTTGACCAAATTAGTTGGCTTACATTGTGTTTTTGATGTGTGCGGGCATATCACTAATATAAAAAATTCTAATTATGTTTACATTAGTTAAAGGGGCGCTTTTAAAATATTAAATAAAAATTTAATGGGATAATGCATTGTGTCATAATTTAATACTCAGTATTTTTTCTGGAAACAAAATCATGGTATATCTTAAAATTAATGATATGCTAGATTTCATGAATTATGGCATACCATATTTTGTACTCATCAATCCTATTTTGTCTGACTTGATTACTCAGTACAATTTTTATTTTATTGAAAATATAAATAAAATATAAAATTTATATTTAAAAAAATAAAAATTTTAAAGTCTTAAACAATATCTACAATCATTTTGTTCTTGTATTTAAATTTTATGAACAGAAATGATAACCTGGTAAAATTACCTCAGAGCTATGGTCAAATGCTTCACTGCAATCAGGGAGATTTTCATGGTGACCTGCTATTGAAATTGGCCAATATGTGGCATTCGTGATAAAATCCTAGCAGTTTAACTCTCAAGTGAATAAAACATAATATTGTAATGGCAAAAAAAAAAATAAAAAAAAATTCCTAGCCACGAGAGAGTGTTGCCTCACAGTTCAGACATCAAAGGCACGGCCTCCAGTAGAAATGTTGTCTGCAGCGTGTAAGCACAGAGTTCTTAGCTACTTAGCAGAACCTACCAAATATCTTTCTCAGAAAAGCAGCATTTCATTACTGGAAGGCAAGCTTGCTGTCAGCTGGAGTAATTCCTTATGATTCCTCACTGTGTACTTTACCTGGCCCAGTGCCTGGCATGAAACAGGCAGTCAATAAATATTTTTGAATACGTAAATAAAAATCACTCCTGCGCAGGCCACAGGGGATTAAACATCAGTCCTCGGGTTTTAGAGAGACAGTGTGAGAGAGTGAAGAGAGCAAGGATTTTGGAAGAAGGCAGATTTCCCTTCTGGCCGCTTGTTAACAGTGATAGAGCATGCTCACAGGGTTGTTGGGGTAATAGTACATGCGGAGCACTTAGCGTGAATGAAGGATGCGTGCACGGTGCTACCATACAACAACAATCCTTCTCGTCGCGGCAGCATGTGACAAGTACTCTTCTAGAAGTACAACCTGGGTCAAATGGACTTTTTTTCAATATAGCCGGTCCCTCTGAAACCAGGAATCACCAAGACGTTCTTCAAAGTCCTTTTTGGTTCTTTAAATATGTTTTACTTTCATCACCCTGAGGTTTCCCCCAGTTGTTCATCGTATTTGCAGGGTAGACACATCTAACCTAGAGCGGGCTGGCTGGGAGTCCTGTCAGGCCATCCAGGGGTAGACTTGCAGAGTTTCCCACCAACGAAAAAGGCTCACCAGGAAAATGCATCTTCACAATGCATTTTCTAGTCACTTACTGAACTGTGATCCTTTGGTATTTAAAATAGAACCCCATTGGCATCCACTGAAGATTGGTATTTAATTCATGAATTATTTATTGAGCAACTACACAGCTTGGTATTGTAGGGAATTGAAAATACGTATAACAATACTGGCACATGCCCCAGTGTGGCTTGTAGTATAATAGGAGAGGTGAGATATGTACACAGGTGACTGCATTATGCAATAGACTATGTATAGATAAATACTATAGTTGAGATACAATTTGCTAAGGGAATTTCAGAAGAGAGGCAGTATTTATCCACTTCTGGAAGCCAGGAAAGTCTTACCATTTGAATCTCTGCATAAACAATGGTAGGATTTCAACAGGATGGGACCAGGGCACAAGCACCCCAGATGAAGGTAACGTCCCAAGTCAAGGCGTGAGCATTTGTAGGTAACAGCGAGTTTTCCCATGGGGCTAGAACATGAGCAGGGTGAGAGTGAGGAAAAGGAGGCTGAGGACAGAGTTCATGGTTTCTTGGAAGCCATGGATTTTATATTTGTAGATAATGGTGAACTACTGATGGCTTCTGATTAGGGAGTAACCTGGGCTGTATTTAAGATTGCCCTGGAAGGGTGTACAAAGACAATTGGAGGAGAAAGAGCCTGAATGTATGAGGTAAAGCCAAGTATCATAACAAGCAAGCAAAACTCAAATCTCAGTGGCTTAAACAGTTTATTTCTCATCTCTGCCCATGTCCACATCACATCGGCTGGGGCTCGACTCCACCACATCCTCCTGGGGACCCCATGGGCTCAGGGTCCACGGTCGAGGATGACATAAATGATGCTCCATCATAGGAGACAGAAAGCTGGAGACACTGTTCACTTCTGCTTGCCTCTCAGCTCAGATTTCATTGGCCAGGGAAAGTTGTGTGACAACACCATACTGCAAGGAGGCACCAAGTATAGGGGTGCATGATACTGGTGACCGGTGGTAATGTCCACCATGCTTGGAGAGGAGACCTGGGTCAGGAAACTGACACCACTGTCCAGGATAGAAGTGATGAGGATCTTGACTAGAACGGTGGCAGAGGTCATGAAAAAGAAGGAAGGAACTTATGAAACTGTAGAGAGAATCAACAGGATATGGATGTGCAGAGCTTGGGAGAAAGACTCCAGCAAGCTGGTGCTAAGCTTTTCAATGTGTTGGTTGCAGAATTCTGGACTAAGAACAGGAATATTTCAAAACTATCCTAGGATCCCCTGTCTTTCTCAAAAGCACCAAGAGAATGGGGACTGTCCCCATTGAAAAAAGTGCTTATTTTATATATTTACCAAAAGCCAATGAGTCATTCAACAATTTCACCTGGGGGCTTGAATAAAATAATTCTAGGGTGCCAAAGGTCATAATTAAAAATAGGTTTACTAAGGGGAAAAAAAATACTCTTCTCAGAAATAATCATGTATCTTTAGGTCTTAATTATCTTTAATGGAGGGATGTGATAGTTGCTACATGAATTTAATGTTCTTAAACTTATATTTGAATTAACAAAGAGTATCTGATATTTTAGGGGCTGGAAACTATACTTTCTACCCATAATATAGGTAATTCTGAGAGGTCAACTCAAGAAGTGCTAAAAAGTACATTGATATCTTTATTTTGGTTTTACATTTTAGGTGGAGATTATTTTACTTCTACAACTAATGCTTAGTATCAACCCAGGACAAATCACTCCACATGCTGATGTATTGGGGTCTTTATAAAAAAATAACTTTTCTAAATTAAATGTGAAATTTGAGTGATCTCTCCTACGTAATGTCTGGTCAGCAACAATGAAAAGAGGTGAAGACCTATTCTGTTAATGAGCCACACAGGCGGCATTGTCTGTGACAACCCCTGTGTGATTCCTCGTGAACAGTTGAGAGTAGATGGCACCATGAGACTGATCCCTCTTCCTTTTGTTTCCCTGGGTATCTAAATAAATCTGAATTTTCAGGCTACACAAAAATGAGGACCATGCTGCTGCTCGTTGAAAAAACCTCACTGATTGTGTCACTGCTTATCTTCCACAGAACACTCTTTGCCTCACATGACTTCAGCCATGGCCTTTAATTCCAGGATGGTCCTGTCTAGAGGTGATACTAGGGGGCAAATGGAGCCAAAGAAAAATGGGTGCCACCCACCTTTCCAGACTTTGCAAGTAGGATATTTGCCTCATTGTGTGTGTAAATGGCCTCTATTCTCCTTCCTCCGCTGATGTCATGAGGGAGATCCCCTTCAGTGCCCCTATTCAAAAAGCAAGCGCCTGTGGAAAGTTGCTGAGTTGCACTATCGGGCTGTGTGTGGGCCATGGGCGTGGCCTCTTCTCCCTGCACACAACTGCCAGTAACAATCAGAGACAAACATTGCCTTTAACTACCCTTTCTCAGGGGCTGCTTTTTCCCTGCAGATGGACTCTGGTAAGGTGTCTCTGAGCTAGTCCAGAAGACCCAGAATATATGGCAAATGAGACAGCCGGATTCCCTGGCAGGCGAAAGGAAACCAGTTTCTGTGCTCAGTGAGGGGCCCATCCCAAATGACATCCAAGTGCATCGTGCCACAGCTGAGGAAATGCTGAGCTAGTTGGAATCTGTGGCTAGCTTTCTAGCCCATCAATAGAGCTAGAAGCACTGTCACGGTGCCCTTGGTCTTCATCATCAGGGCTCAACCAAGCACACAGCTCCTTCGGCCCAGGCTGTAAGGTGGGCAGGGATACAGGGAAGCAGTGGGTAAGGGACAATGGTACGTAAGAAGAGAAGAGCTCGTGTGTGTGTCATTAGTTTATAAATGCACCTGAAACCACCAAGGCAAAGCAGGTAGGTATGTCTCTGCTCCTGACCACATCCTGCCTCATCTGCCATTTTGTCACCTCAGAGCCCTCTTCCAACCTGTCCTTAATGTCCATGCGTACCTTATTATCAATACAAGAATAGGGATGAGCACGCAGGACCACGTGTCCAGGACCCCGCCCCACCCTGCAGGAGACTTGGTGCAGACCCACCAGCCTCCACTTAGTGAAACAGGAACTTAACTGCCACACTGCACTCCGCCTCTCACCCGTTCCAAGTTAGCTCACCTCTCTGTGGCAATGTTGGCCATTATGTATAGTCACTCTTCATTGCTGATAAATCTCTGTCAAAGTTCTGAGGCCCTGATATGTCCCCAGCTAGACATTTGGGCCTTATTTTGGTACTCCATGAGCCAATGCGGGACTGGCAAAGTCAAGAGGTTAACCCTATTCTCCTCTCCCGAGGGTATCTGTGTGCGAAGAGTGGACACCTATAGCGGTGCCCAGGGGTCTTTTTCTCAAAATATCTCCTTCACATCTTAGCCCCGTTCGGAAAACTTTTAAAATTCTAAATCATTGAATTCAAACCTATCAAATACTTGCAACATTATGGATAATGTCAGTCCTGTTGTTTCCCTACAAGAGAATAGTACTTTTTCTTGGTGCTGGTAGGCTTTGCCTAGCAGGCCAGGACCGGGGGGGATTGCTCTTATGGGGACTGGGTTACTCAGCATCAAGGCAGCCGTGGGGACCCCTGTTTGGATGGAGAGGGAAAAAAGGAACTACCAAAGGTAGCCTTCGCCTGCTTTCTGTTTCATCTAACTTAAAATTGGATGTTTATACATACTACTAGCCTTTTGCTTCATAGCTCTGAGAGGTACTATTTGGCCTACCAGGAAGAAGTAGCTGTTACTCCCGAGAATGCTGCCAGAAGCTTCACGTTACAGGATTTTTTTTTTCCTGCGAGCTTTATGTAGGGCATGCGATGGATATCTGTGCCCTGGTAGGTATTGTCTATCTCAGCAAAGAATCATAACTTTGCAAATCTAGCTGAAGTCTCTCAGAATATTCCAGGTCTTTTTCTAGAATGTTTACCTGTAGCCATCAAATGACCCTCACAACACGTTTCCAATGTTGGTCTCCTGCCATTTCAGGCACGTGGAGCCATCTGCGCTGTGCTGTTGGGACTCAAGGTCTCACAGCCTTGGGCGGAGGAGCGTGCTCCTGAGGTCCTTGTTTTTCGGTGTGGTGTCTCTTCGTCCATCACTGGGTCTCTGTTACCAGAGTGTTCGCTTAGTGCCATGAGGTGGGTGCTCCTATTTTTCCTACTGCTCAGATGAGGCTATAGAGGGGCAAGGGAATCCAATACTTTGCATAAGGTCATGCCACTAGAAGATTGCCAAACCAGATTTTGAACTTGGACGGACTCACTCCTGAACGCATGTTCTTAACCCTCCAGCAGCCCTGCCTCCCACAGGGCCAGGCTGGACCCTGTGTGTGGAAGCTCATTGCTGCAGGCAGTCTAAAGGTCTGACATGGCCGCACGGCACACTCTGAAAACTTTGTTGGAAAAATAAACTCTATTTACTTTTTCTCAGTCGTAGGCCACAAAGTCTTCATTTACCATCAAAATTATTTTATCTGGTTTCCTAAAAACTGAATTCTTTACTCACCAGTGAAGCCAGAGACAGGTACTCTCTTCTCCATATGCACGCAAACAAGGCACAAGCCAAGCAGGGAATTTGTTGGAGCAAAGGGGGTTACCAGGCGGAGGGGGGCCAAGGGGAAGAAACTGGGACAGCTGTAACAGCATAATCAATAAAATATACTGAAAAAAATCTCGAGAGATTTTCTAACCTGACTGGGCATAAAATCAGGTTAGATAGAGCTTGGTCTGTACGACACTGACACCTGTCCCCATTTGGGTTAATAATGACATTTTTGAGCTGATGGAAAATTGGTTAGTAAGCTGTGAACGCGTTTTGAAAAGCTAAAAGGGATGCGCCAGTAAATGACGGTCTTGTTATTTAAATTGTTACTATTATAAAGGGCTGAATGTACTTGATAGAGTTTTACGTAAGTAATTTCAAAATGATCTGATCTTTTTTGTTTTAAAATTGGCAGCCCATAATATATATGGTAGCTGTCGACCAGAATATTGAGTTAACACAATAAATTTAAGTGGTAATACTCGAGTAACAAAGAGTTTTAAATAACTTGAAAATTTCTTTTGTAGTGGGTGACTACTAGATAAACAGTATTCAGAGTTCAATTTTATGACTTTACCCCCAGTTTCTAACAAATTCATGTTTATTTCTAGGAATATATATATACATATAAACACACACACATACGCATGTAAAACTCTTGCCGCTTCGTTCTCCGTACAGTGTCAGGGCACCCAGTCCTGGCCACAGCGTTGGAGTGAAGGAGAGATTGAAAGCCAAGTCTGCCAAGTTTGGAGTCAGGCTGGTGGCTCTGTTTCAGCTTATTTACCTGTTGCAGCTTGGCATGTTGCTTAGCTACTCCAAGCCTCAGTTTCCTCCTCTGCAATATACTATCAAATTCATAAGGTTTTTGTAAGAATTACATGAGATCAAAGCACTTAGCATAACGCCAGCTACATGTGTACATATCTAAGTGAGCTATAATTATTTTAGAAATCTTAAGAACAAATAATCTCTTTTTTTTGCAATGCAAAACTGCAAATAGCCACATACATTTGATCCATTTGCTAGCATATTGCATTCAGTATAATTGAGGATATAAATTATATTGAAATATTTCCTCTATAGCCTTGAAAGCAAATTTCCCCAATTCTTTATTGTGAAAAATACCAAACCTACAAAATAATTGAAGGAATATTACAATGAAAATCCATTTATATTTCAGATTCATCATTGTTAATATTTCACCACATATGCTTGCTTTCTCCACGTCCCCACCCCTGACACCTGTCCCCCATCAAAGCATGGAAAGTAAATTGCAGGTGTCGTGATTAAAATGTACCCCCAAACATGTTAACATGTGTTTCCTAAGAGCACCGTGAGAATTCCCAGGAAAGTTAACACTGATATAAGAATATTTTCTGATGTAGAGATCGTATTCCATTTCTCAGTTCTCCCATTCTCCTATGTATTACAGAGCTTTTATTCTTCATTTGATTCAATGAAAGATGATACATTGTATACAGTTGATATATCTCTATAACCTCTTTCAATCAAGAACAGTCCCCTGCCCATTTTTTCTCTTTCATAACATTGGCATTTTAAAGAGCTCAGGTTAGCTGTTTTATAGACTGTTGCACAATTTATATTTATATGATTATTTTGTTATGCTTAAACATTTTTGCTGAGAATACCTGATTGACCTCTCAGTAATCAAATCAGGAAACATCAAATGTCAGGTTGCCCCATTATTGGTGATGCTGAGTATGTTCAGCTGGTTAAGGAGGTGCCTTCCGGATTTCTCCATTGCAAAGTGTCACATGTTTTCATTTGTAATTCATATATAATCTGTGGGTTGATACTTCGAGGTGGTATGAATATCCTGTTCCAATGATACTTACCCAGTAGCATTATCATCCACTGATGATCCTTGCCTAACTTATTTTGGTGATTATAAAATGGTTACATTTTAATTCTGTAATTCCCTCTATATCTATTGGCTGATATTCTTCTATTACAAGAACCTACCCCCCTCTTTTGTAGTAATATTCTGGATTTAGCGATTCTTTGTTTGATTAAGTATACTATTATAATCCATTGCTAATATTATTCCTTTTGATGCTTGAGTTTTACCAAATGTTGGCCATTATTTCTTTCTTCTAGTTGTGTCCTTTGTACTTTTAACACATTCCCATCAGTTTTTGAGCAGTTCCTTGAACTTGAACTTCCTATGTCCCGGAACTGGAATCACCCCATGTGGCCCTGGTTTCTTTTAGTGGCAAGTACTCAAGGCTAATTAATAAAAATTTATACTTACATATGTATAAACATACATATATGTTTATATACATAAACATATATATGCCACTAGTTAATCTAAGGCCACTGTTATTCTAATTAAAAGACATTTCTGAAGCCACCGCATTTTGGAGAGTTGAACTTCACACTGAGGAGCCTCTGGTGTTGCTCGGATGGCATGTTTTGCTTAGCAGAGTGTATTGGAGGGCATGTAGAACGGGCCTGGGGAAGGACTTTTTTGGATAATCAGATATAGTAATTTGACCCAGTACCCGGTGGATTTTGCTTCAATGCTGATCAAAGCCATAAACAGCCATATATACATGCTGTGTGTATGTAGATGTGTAATATATACAGAGGTATGGAACATACACATTTACATATTACTGAATATGGAAACTGAGAATCCTTTCAGGCACTCTCAGTAAATTTCAATCAATGTTCAAGTCTTCAGGGTAGCTCTGAAGGAGAAGCCGCTCAGAGGGGTTTTCCTGCCTTGGCGATTGGCGATCCATCTAGACTCTAAGCTTTAGTCGTCTAGAGTTTTAGCCTAGAGCTGCTTTCAGAGTTCCAGTATATTCATATACTCTGCTCCCAGTCTTGCCAGCTCAGCCGAATGTCTTTCTTTCAGTCACCTCCCAGATATTTGCTTTGGGCATCTTCTGTTGGGTTCTTAAAGCTCACTTGATTTCCCTGCGGTAGGCAACTGGCACCCGGCCCCTGCTTAATCTTAGAGGACAGTTGGGGGTAAATGTTCTCCTATTTGGTCCAGTAGTGAAGCTTTTTTCCCCTTCTCTCGTTGAGGCTGGCAGTGCCTCTCCCCTGTTTCACTCCTCTCTTAGGAACCTCGTCATTATTTGTCAATATTATTCTCAGCTAACATTTTCTCAGCGTGTATAACTGAAAATTTTTATCATTGCAGGTTTTTCGGTCAAGATGACTCAGTAAGTTTAGATTAAAATTACTAGCTCTTGAGTCTCTAGTATGTGTTTAAGCTGACTAGACAATGTACACGCAGCATTAGACTCCAGCATCCCAACAGACTTTGGTCATGCCTCCCAAAATTATACCTGCTTTTTCCATCGTTCAGTCTTAGAACTTGTGTGACCTTTTGTTTATAGTAAGAGTAGATGAGGTTACATTCAAAATTCAGCATCTTCTAGCTTTGCCCATACATAACCCAATTCTTGTCTTTCTTTGGAATGTCACCAGATGAGTTTGTACAGACTGAGAACAGCTACCAGCCCGACCCCAGCGGTCGCGCCCAGCACTTCGGAGCCTGTCTTCAGCTGTAAGGCTGCCCCTGTGCCGTGTATTAGGCCCCTTCTCCGAAATCTGGGGAAGGTTCACTCTGCTTCCATGAGTTTTTTCCCTGCTTTCATCTGTCTGCAGACACACAGGCCTGTCTTTTCACATTCCTCATTGCACCAATCACTGACTCAGCTTGGGGTTCTTTGTCTCAGAAGAAAAGACAAAGTACTTTAGGAAATGCCCGAACACCTCACCTGACTCAGCTGCCTCCTGAGGCTTGACATTTAGACTTCTCATGTGGTGTTAATAGCAATGATATTGTTGTGAGTCTCGAATTGCAGGCTGTGGACTCCTTCTCTGAGAATTGGGATGTGTTGTCAGGAACGCGGCGTGCCCTGCTATTGTCCTAGTTTAACAATGTGCAGGCACGAGTCTCCCAAAGCAGGGTCTCGTCTAGATTTGTTGTGACTTACAAGGCAGTTCCGCTGTGGACAGTCTGCCCGCACTGCCACGAAAAACACGAACACGTTCTTGACACACAGCCTTAGCAAAAGGAACCGGGTTTGGATTCGGCTGCTGCAAAGAACACACCAGCAAACACGTGTTGAGGGGCTGTTGGCAGAGCAACATGCTGGTAAGAATCAGCATCACGTGAAAGAAAGAGCAGGGCAGGGAAAATGAGGGGCCCTACCCCTAAACTTGTATTCACACACAATTCAGGATGAGCAACAGAGAGAGGAAAGCGCGTCTGGAACGGGAGACCTAGGTCAGAGGTCATGGGTAGAGGACCCTCATGGTCAATGGCGGGTGGCCTGAGAGGAGGGGCCCCGGGGAGCGGTCCTAGGCATGATGCCTGACCCAGGGAAGGAACTCATGAAATACTTATTAAAGGAAAGATGTTGACAGAATGTCTGAAACTAAGAGAAAAGAATGTGGTGGGGCCTGCCCTGGCTGGTGTAGCTCAGTGGATTGGGCGCGGGCTGGGAACCAGAGGGTCCCAGTTCGATTCCCGGTCGGGGCACATGCCTGGGTTGCGGGCCAGGTCCCCGGTGGGGGCCGTGTGGGAGGCAACCATACATTGCTGTTTCCCTCTCTGTCTCCCTCCCTTCCCCTCTCTCTAGAATAAATAAATAAAATCTTAAAAAAAAAAAGAAAAGAATGTGGTGGGGCCTGATGTGTGATCCGCTTTCCCTGGTGATGCTGTGGAGGCAGCTTAGGGGGTGAGGGTCACTGGAGACTCATTGGTGCTCGACCGAAGTTAACTTCATAAACTCTTGAAGATGCCTAGGCTTTCTTAATTAGAACAAGGATTTGTGTAAATAAAATGGAATCCAAATGCATATGGGCCAGTGGTTGGATGTAGATCCTACACATGCACAGTATATTCGGGTTCTTTTGGAGAAATTTCCCTCTCCAATGTGGCTGTGAGCACTTGAGGAGGGAGGGCCCTCGGAAGCCCTGGGATTCGTGGTATGTTCTTCCCGTAATTAGCCCTGTGCTGTGTAGTAGGTACTGCGTCTCTCCTGATTAGGGTTACTCTTCATTCTGTTGTGTCGGTGACAAACTTCTGTAATTATACACATAACATTTATAATAACAAATATACTGATAAGAACCCCTTTGGTTGATGACAGCAGAAAGCAAGTACACTATAATTATGATATAAAGTGAGATTAAAGAAATTTCATAACACTGTCTAGAATGCATTTGCAGATATAGATGTCCCTCTGTCTCAACCATTTCAAAGAAACAATTCCTGCTTCGAGTTGCATCCTGAGAAAGCCACACCTGTTCCCCTGGAACGAGATGGAGGGGAGGGGTTCTAGCCAGTCCCACGGTATGTCGTTTTGTCAGGGGAAAGCTCAAAAGACTGGGGACTAAAGTCCAGCTCAGCTCTCGCCCTGCTGACGATGATCCACACCCTAGGAATCCACCAGACTCTACACCCCAAGAGGACAAGGGCAATACCTATCTGTTCGTATCTGAAATTTGCTACAATGCTGACACATAGTAGCTTCTCTATAAATATTTATTGAATGCCAATCAATGGAAAAATGACTGATCTGGAAGGCCTTAGAAAGGGGCTGCTCTGAGCGGGTGAGAGAGTGTGAGTTCGGACCTATGGTCTCCTGTTCATACATTCAGCCTCCTGTCCTGACCCTAGAACTCTCAGGACTTATTTGATATCCCCAGAACTTGGGCCATCTCCCAGCTGACAGTCAGTAAGACTCCTTGACATACTAGCCGATAATAGAACATAAAGTCTAACCCTTTCAAGGACTCTTAAACGTTGGAGGGAATGGCTACGTCTATGGTGCTGGGACTCCCGGCACCGTCATCACCCCATGAGCGCCATCCTCAGGTCATACCGCGGGGGTGGTCCCTGTTCCGCCTGCGGGTGCAAGCCCGAGCCTGCTGCCTGATCTCCCCAAGCCCGTTTCTTAATTGTATTTATTCCCCCAAGACTGGGCAATGATGCTCTTTTGGGGACTTTCCTCAACAGTTTTTTTTTTTTAAGTAAACTCTTTATTGAAGTATAATTTTATACAGATCATGTGAGTTTAGCGCAATGACTTTTCACGAAGAGACCTTCCTGAATAACCAACACCTAGATCCATAGGTAGGACCTCAGCAGCGCTGCAGGTGCCCCGCGGTAGCCCCGCCCGGCTGCTGCCCCTGAGAGAGCAGTGCAGGTTAAGTAGGATTATTTTTCACTTTATATAAATGGAATTTACACTGTTTTGTGCCTGGCTGCTTTTGCTCAATACTAAGTTTGAGATTCATCCATTGTTGTGAAAAGCGAAAGTTTGTATAGTATTCCATTGGATGAATGTAACAATATCCATCCTACTGTTGATGGACATGCTACAAATATTCATCTATGTGTTCTCTTGGTGCCCATCGGCTTGCATTTTATCAGTGTATTTCTGGAAGTGAACTGCTGGGTTATGAAGCATATTATGTTTCGCTTTAATGGGTCCCAGCAAACAGGGTTACATGCGGTGGATAAGCGTGCGCTCCCGCCGGCAGTGTTTGAGAGCGCCTCTGCACGCAGCACTTAACGCGGCAAGACTTTCACTCGCGGCCTCCTGGTGGTGGGCAGTGGAATCTCCTTGTGATTTCGAGTTGCCTTTCCCTCCTTGCTCCTGAGGCAGCGCTCGTTTTCAAATGCTTATGGGCCATTTGGACACCCTTCTGCAATACCGCTCCAGGCTATTACCCCTTTTTCTGGGTAAATAGTTGCCCTTTTTTATGGCTTTGTAGGGTGCCTTTTCTGTATCTTGGACTAGAAAAGGTAAAAATATGGTGTAAATATGTTCTTCCACTCTATGGTGTGCATTTTATTTCTCTTAATAGTATTTTTAATGAGCACAAGTCCTTAATTTTTCTGAATTCCAATTGATCATGCTTCCCCTTTCTGATTGGTGCTTTCCGTTTCCACGTCATCAGTGGCGCCCTCTGACAAGCTTATGCAGATCCAGTATCTCCCTGTTTCCTTGTGGAGGCTCTGCAGCGTTACCTTTCCCGTTTAGATCCACAATCCATCTAGAATTGATTTCTGTGTGCGGTGTACGGTAGGGTAAAACTAATTTTTCCCATTTAGATATTCGATTAAGCCAGCACCATTTATTTACTTAGAAGATTATTATCTTCTCCATGCAGAACTGCATCGTTCCCTTTGTCATAAATCAAGTGACCTCACATGTAAAGTTTATTCCCAGACTCTATTCTGTTCCATTTGTTTATTTGTGTGTCAATACCACAGAGTCTTAATTACATCACGTTATAATAAGCCCTGGTGTGCAGTAGTGCGAGGACTTTGTACCTTCTCAAAAACGTCTCGCCTCCCCTCATCCTTTTTCAGAGCCATATACGTTTTAGATCCGGTTTCCTGGGTTAGACACACACACACACACACACACATACACACACACACTTCCGGTGGAATTTTGATTATAATTATGTTGAACCTACAGATCCATTTAGAGAGAATTTCCATTTTTACAATATTTCAGTACGTTTGTTTAGGTCTCTTAATTTGCCTCAGTAATGTTTTATGGCATGTAGTGCAGTGGAATTGCACAATTCTGTGAGATTTATTCCTAGGCAGTTTATGTTTGGGATGCTTTTTAAATCGTAACTGTTCAAAAAGATTTCAGTGAAAAATTTGTTGCCAATTATAAAATACCAATAATTTTACATTGATCATGCACTCAGCATTGTTGCTCGTTTTCCTCGTTAATTCAACAGCTTACCAGTAGATTTTTTTTTTTTTTTTTGGATTTTCTGCATAAGCTGTATGCCATCTGCAGATAACGCTAGCTTTATTTGTTCTTTTCTAGTCCCATGCTTTCGTTTCTTGCCTCATTGCCCTGACGGGGACCTGTGATACAGTGGCGACTGTCAGTTGGGACAGTGGCAGGCATTGTTTAATTTTCAGGATCAGGGAGCCTTGAGAGAGTGTTTATCTACCTCAATTAAAGCAAGGCCTCCTCTCTTCCCATGTCAAGAAATCTTGGCTTTTGATAAGCTTTCAAACTGCACAACGGAGGTGGCACGGAAGAGAGAGTTTGCATGAACAAAAATAAAGGAAGGAAAAAAAATCCCGTGGAATAAATGGCAGAGCCGTTATGACTGTGTCTTGCCCACCTGTGGTGCGGCTAGTACAACCGTGTGTCTGTGCACTGAGGCCTGCGGTGTTGAGAGAGGCGATGGAGCCTCCTCAGCAGGAAATTGGGGTGCACTGGGCCACTAAGACTCTGACATCCCCCCACCACAGGAGAATCTGGCTGGATCAACAGAACCACCAAATCGTAGGCTCGGAAAGTATCTCATTCAGTCTTCTACCCAAGGCATGAGTCCCTGGGAATATCTTCAAGAACTTGGACTTGGAGGACAACTGCGGTCACCCAAATCCATGAGCATCTCCAGTAACATCGCACCAACCCTTCCATGGCTCCTGCCTGTTCCTTTCTCATTTACGGCCCTGCAGAGTCCCCCTCTTTGCCACTCAGCCTGTTTAGATCGTTCGCAGACCCAGGAGCTGTGACCCCAGTTTTCAGCAAGGCCTGGTAGGAGCCTCCTCCAGGCAAAGCAGAAGCTGGGGGCCTAACCTACTGCAGGAAGAAACTAGATTCTGAGGGAGGGACTTACTCCAGGCCCCTCTCCTCTGTCTCCTCTTCTTTAGGTATTAAATTGGAATGTTTCCAGCCTGCTCTACGCCCACTTTGGTTTTCCCAAGCCCTCGTCCTTTTTCCTGCTCCAATCTGGTGACATCTTGTACAGAGTGTACAAGAATCTAGTGTACAGACTCTTGTACACCAGTGTACAGAGTGAGACCTCCCACACTGCCTCCCTCTCCCTTCACATCTTTGCCTCTGGGTTTTCACTCTCCAGACTCCCCTGGAGGCTTGTCCATGTTCAAACCCTGTTCCGACCCTGTTGCCCGTTTGAACTCATGCTCTGGACAAGAGGAAAGGCCAAGTCCCAGCACCTGGTCTGCAGCGGTTCCTGTCACGTGGGGCTTCTGTGGCACAGGCTCCAGGTTCCATCACGCCCCCCACCTGCAGTCCACCCCAGCTCCCTGTGGGAGCTGGAGGACAGAGGCCTCCAGCCTGCACCCCACCCCACCCCGCCCATGGCAGGTACTGCCAGCCAAATTCTTACATTCCCTATCAGCAAGATTTTTTCCCCTTGAAAGAGGCAGATTGCATGGGAATGACAGATCCCAGGTTCACTCTCTCCTTTCATGTCTTGTCTGCTCTCCCTCGTCTCTCTCCACCATCTGTGGCTGACGTCAATTTCTCAGACCCTGAAGGGGGGAGGGGGAGAAGCAGCGACCCACAGGGCTGCCAAGAACAAGCAGTTACTTGCAAGGACAGAAGGAGGTGCAGCGGCAGTTTCCATGAATGAAGATGCACAGTGGGGAGGGGGAGGAGCCCCCTTGAGTTCCTCTGAGCTGGGTTCTCCCTCCCCTTCATATTTATTCTCCACATCGCGCCACCAGGCCTGGGACACGAGCTGTGCATAATTAATCTTTATTGAAAGAGTTTTTTGTCTGCACTGTGTTCTGCTTTTGCCATGACTATAAAGTCTCCAGTACAATTTTGGATTTAATTATAGCCCTATTTCGAGGGAATAAAAAGACACCCTATGTCAGAGGCACAGATAATTGGTAATGCCAGGTGGAACTGAGACGTGGGTTCTGGGGCCCAGAGCGGTTGCTTCCGGCTGATTCAGATCCCACGAACCATACAGCTGGGCTTTGGTTGGGTTCAGGCCTCCCTCTACCCCAGCTCCAGAATTCAGTTTAACTTGGTGCAGGAAGGATAAGAGATGGAAGGGTGAGACTTTGGAGCGTGCCGCAGACCAGTTCCTAACTCTCCTTTCCAGCCTCCTGCTGCCCCTCCCCCAAAGCGTCCTTAAACCAGGCCAGGATCTTTCACTGTGGTGTTGTCATTAGACTCCTCAGGCCTGGGCAGGACCCTGGAACCTGGGCCTCAGACATTCCCCCTGATTCTGTGATTAGGCTAGGAAAGGCTTCATGGGGCAAAGGGGCTTTGTTCCTGAGAATGACACAGATGCCTGTGAATACGAGGCCCCGGGAGATGTGAGACTTTCTGCAGGAGCAGACTGGGTTGTAGGACCGGCCTGCGGCAGCTGATCCAGGCGTATGGTGTCTCATGGACACAGAGAGAGAGGAAAGTGATGGGAGGAGAGTCGGAGGAGAGGGGACCCAAGAGGAGAGGATGTTTGATCCACCGCGGAGAGCCTGGGTCAGCAAGAGAAGCAGGCAGGAGCCCGAGTGACAAGGGGGTGGTCTGGGAGGGAGACACACAGTCAGGGCCAGACATTTGAATGTGTCTTTGACCACCCCACACGGCCAGCAAAGGGATTTAGAGAGGTGACCTGAGTCGGAGTCGGAGCTAGAGGAGTTGGTTATTTATGGGTGACCTTGACTAGGTTAGCATTACATTTTTTGCACAAAAACTCGCAGTTTATGTGCTTCTTTGCAGTAAGGCCTAAAATTATCAGCCAATATTTGAAAAGTGTAAGAGACAGGAAATAAGAAAGGCTAAAGCAGTTGAAGCAGAGGGGGAAACACGGTAGATAAAGGGGGGTCAGAAAGTGGTGACTGCTGAGGAACCCGGGAGAGAAGACACCCCGAGATGACTGAGTTAAGAAAGATGGAAGTACCGTAAATGAAGAAAGTGCAGTGGTGACAGGAAGCGGGACAGTTGCTGAGCTTCCAAGAGAGGCAGAGACGGGAAAAGAGAGAGAACACTACGTGATCATGTGTCCCAAAACAATGATATTTTCTTCCTCTACTTGCTCATCACCATCCTCCTGTGTTGGCCCCACAATGGGCCACCCTGTTAGCTACCCCACGGGTATTGATCACTGCATACTCTGTTGTATTCTGTGTGAATGGCTCCCCCTGGAGTTGGGTGCTGTGGTGGTGCTGCCTGCACCCCACCCATTCTCCTTTATTTAACCTCTCCTGGTGTGCTCTTGCAGGGCTGGTGCCTGGCCTGTGGAGCAGCAGCTTCTCACCCAGGGCAGTGAGGGCCTCAGAGCTGGCTGTGACCTGAGAGGAAAGGTCCTGAACAGGCGGTGCCTGGTTAATGGCCCTGCGCCCCACTTGTGGGAAGTACGTGTGCACAGGTGAACCTACCCTCAGGTGACGAATTAGAAGGAGAGAGATTTCATGCTGTAGCACTCAGTGAACGGCATTAGGCAGTTTGAATGATTCCAATGTGTCTTTTGTCTTCTCAATGAGTGTATAAGCTATTCCAGGGTTGGACTCCATCCTGTAAAGTCTCTTCAATGATCATATTTTATTCATGTGGATGAGAAACCTTGAATTCAAAAGGTATGTCACAAGAACAATTGTTACAATGTGAAAAACAGGTGGAGAACTAGAGAAATTCAAGCTTGTAATTCAAAAAAGTGATTTTTTCCCACAGAAAAGTTTAAAGTAAACCTTTTTCATAGCTGTAAGCGGGTAGCTGTAAAACCCAAAGATCACCGAGCAAAATCTAGCTTCCGATTACACACAGCTTTTACAAAAGAGACGTGTCCAGCCTTTTCCTTCCATCAGCCACTATCCTTAACGCAGGTTTCGTGCAGATTCTCATCACCTAGGTCATGGGCGCTTCTCCCACAGCACCTTGCAGAATCCGCCTTCCAGCAGGTGCAACAGGTGTATGTGGTTCAAGTTTTAGGATCCAGGAAGTGGGCCTCTTGCCTTAGTATAACCTTTCCCACCAGCCACCCCCTCACCCAGAGGGAACTTTAGCTTTTTTCCAGGTAATGTGCTTGGTTCCTTACTCTGAGGTCCAGCTCACGACACAGAGCCACCCGGCACAGGCACAGACTGACACGAAAACACAAACACAGGGTAGCGTCCTCAGAGCAGGGGGGCAGGTGACATCGCAACCCGGCCGCCTGAGCTGCACCTGTGGAGAGCCCGAGCCTGATCTCCTTGGTCATCTCCCACCGAGAAGCATCTCGTTCCCCCAAGCCCATCGCCTGGGTCAACGCATCTTTTAAACTCAGCCCTTCACTCAGGCATCACCGTTTTGGGGTAGGTTTCAGTGCCCCTCCTCTGTGCTCCTACCACGGCCCTTCCCACATCTCATGGAGTGTTTTCTCTGTCGCTCGTCAGCGCCAGGACCCTGTGAGCTGCCCCGAGGTAAGAACTGAGCATTCTTCCTCTGCCTTTCCTGGCTCTGTGCACAAAGGCCTGTGCATGGTGGGCACTTAGCAAATGCGTCTTTTGACCTGAATTTCGCAGTGGTGTGGCAGAAAGAGTATGGACCTGGGAACCGGATGTGGCTTTCATGATAGCCTCCGAATTTGTGACTGGCTTTATGACTGTGGGCAAACAGTATAATTCTGAGCTTCATCAGCAAAAATGGGCGTAATAAATGAGCCTCGGGTGGTTGAGAGGACCTCGTGAGATAATGAAGACTTTTAAGTGAGCACAGGTGTTCCCTCATTGCTTGGGATACTAACGGAAAACCTACGGCGAAAGCTCATGATGAGTCATCAGCCTGACAAATATGTTTGTTGTACACGTAAGCTGCTTAAAGAACATGTCTCCACATGTACTGGGGAGAGTGGTAGACAGGCCAGAGGACTGACTGTCTGTCCAGATCACACATGGGAATCAAACGGGCCAGTCTGGGGGACGTCTCAAACCGGCAGATACACACGAACTTCCATTCTCCTTTTCTTTCCTTAGTAACATCTTGAGTTGTGTTTTATCATTCTCAGGTAGGGAAAAATTCACTTGAGCTTAAAACTTAGATCTCAAACCTGATTTAAATCTCATAGCCTCTGCTCTCCCAGAAGGTTCAGGGTAAGGGGAGGTAAGGGAGTGTGGCAGACTGGATGTTTGTGTGCCCCCCAAAATTCACATGATAAATCCTAATGCCCAATGGGCTGGAATTTGGAGGTGGGGACCTTGGGGGTGATTAGGTCATGATGGTAGAGCCCTCGTGAGTGGGGTTAGTGCCCTAAAAAAGAGACCCCTGAGAGCTCCCTCACCCCCCTCACACCACCATGTGAAGGCGCAGTGACAAGATGGTGATCTATGAACCATGAGTGGGTCTCACCAGACTCCGGATCAGTCAGCACCTTGATCTTGGACTTCAGCCCTCTGAACTATGAGAAATAAATTTCTGTTCT
Source organism: Micronycteris hirsuta (assembly GCA_004026765.1). Taxonomy (NCBI): domain Eukaryota; kingdom Metazoa; phylum Chordata; class Mammalia; order Chiroptera; family Phyllostomidae; genus Micronycteris; species Micronycteris hirsuta. The sequence continues at coordinate 118,428 of PVJI01000222.1, read as the reverse complement.
TTGTCAGCCACACAGTCTAGGGTACTTTTGTTACATTAGCCCAAAAGGTCTAAGAGAGAAAGGTTGGGGGATTCTACGCTTGGTACCTTGCACTTTTCCAACAGAAGTTCTGGAGTGAACAGGGGCTTAGTCTAAACCGGAAACCTACCCGTTTCACCTCTTTTCCAAGTCTAGCTCCTCTGGGCTTGTGCTGGACTGGGGGCTCAGAAGGGAGGTGGTGGTGCCCAGTGGTAGCAAGCTGAGGGGAGAGCTACCCTGGCCTTGATCTGAAATGCCTGCGCTAAATCTCTGAGTGTGTCTCCCAGGTCAGTGAGGGTTTGGGGTATGTGTGTGGAGGGTGGAGGGCGGAAGGTGGTGGGCCAGACAGGAAGGAGCAGGTGCATAGACACAGAGGCATGAGAAAGCCCGCTCTGCTTGCGGCAGACCAGCACTAGGAATGGCCAAGGCAGCACTGGTGCGAGGGCTCAAGCAGGCAAAGGTCACACTGAGTGTGGGGAAAGGGGGACCTTTTCTTGGCAGGCAAAATAAGCAGGGTTTTATCCAATAATGATGGGGGTCATTGAAGGACTCTGAGGCAAAATTGTGGCAAATTGGGAAAATCTCCTAGGTATATCTTGGAGGACAGATCAGAGAGAACAAGACTGGAGGGCACGTGGTTCTGCTGATGAGCTCAAATGCAGAGCTTTGCGGAGCACAGCCTCCCACGACGTTCTCTGCCAGATCAAAGGTCCCGCCTGCTAACTTCTAGGTCCCTTCTACCTGGAGCTCTCTTTCCAAAGCTGCCCCAGCACAGGTGAGCTGGGGAAACTGTCAGGCTCAGGGCTCTGGCAGCACTTGCTGCCAGCAGCAGGAGGGAGGCCTTCCTTTTATGGAAGGCCCGGGATTCTTCCTTGACAACAGCTCTCAGATCCTTGCATAGTAACGGAAGACTCCCCCCTCTCATTTTTCAAGTAGCTCCCACGCAGGCCCCACCAGCTCTCAGCCTGCCAATGGCACCCCCTACTGAGGCTGCAGAAGGGGCTCTCAGCTCGGTCCCTTTGAGCACATCCTGCCACACACACACAGAGGAAGAATGACTTTGATCAAAATTCTACCAATGGAGAGAGTGCATTTGGGGAGGCCAGGGGACAGCACTGGAAACAAAGTGATGAAAGGCAGTGGCCTGGTGGCATTGGAGCCACATGAGACCACACAAAACTAGCGAGTCCTAGATTCCTGGTCTGCCTCGTCCTTACTTCGTGAATTGGACAGGTTATTTAACCTCTCTGAGCCTCAGTTTCCCCAGCTGTAAACAGGAACAGTACCTACCTCTTGGTTGTTTTGAGAATTAGAGATAACATTAATGTTATTAATATTAACATTGCTGCCTATATCAGCATTTGAGGCCTCCCAAAAGGATCCCCTGCCTCACCTCCCCATCATAAGATGGTTTTAATCAGTTGTATTTATTTCACGTGTTGAAAGCCTGCTAAATGCAGAGAACTGTCCTAAATATTATGGGAGATAAAATATATAACAACCCTATCCTTGGATTGTAGACCAAGGATGTCAGATGGAATGTTTTGCTTAGAGGCTAGATTTTCATAGTCAGTGTTCTTTATACCTCCCTCCATAGATCTTCTCAGACTTGATTTTTAGGGTCTGTGGCCCCCTAAAGGGAAAGGAAAGATAAAACTATGTTGTTCAGCTGAACCCTAAGTGTGACGTTTAAAAGTGTGTGAGCAGTGCATCCGAATACACATTGTGGGAGTGAAAACAGGGTTAAAGTTATTATAAACTAATTTGGTGACATAATAGGGAGAACGCTACACCCTCTTCAGAATGCAGATGAATGACTAAACACAGGATCTTGAGCAAGACATTTGACCTCGCTGCAAATGGCAATCATACAATCTGCTCTCAAATCAAGGAAGAATCATTGACGCCAATAAAATAACAGTCATAAATATTTCATAGAAGAAAATGTCAACTCTCTAGCAAAAGGTGATTGATAACTTCAACGTTGGCCAAAGTGTATCTGGATGAAGGACGGAGGGCTGCTGTGTCGGATGGGGAAGCTGTGTCAGGCCACAGAACTCGGTGGGTGGTCCCTTCTGGCATAAAGTAGGAGCTCCCACAGACCACAGAGAGAGGAGGACAGAAGGCCTGGGTTCTTCTCTGTCAAATGAAGAGGCCCAGCTTCTCCTTTGATACTCCCTGCCTGCCTCTGGCCACTTTCCCCCGTGCCTCCCTGTCATTGTCTTTCTTCCTTGTCACCAACATCTTCAGTAAGGCTAGGTAGGCTACTAGCTGGTCATCATCCTCACCATCATCATCTGCACATGAAGTCCTTTAGCAGGAATTGGTCACTGCCTTTGAGGTTCACACTTGAATCCCTTATTCTTAGAATCTTAGTTTTTCTAATCCATTAGTATCTGACAGTAATAAAACCATTACTGTGGATCCACCCCTTTGCTAAATACATTACATCTATTAAGCTCACTCAATCTCCACAGCAGTCCCATGAGAGGGGTCCTGTTATGATCCTCGTTTTACTGATGAGGAAGCGGAGGTGTGAAGATTGAGTCACTTACTTGAAGTCACACAGTAACTGCAAGACCTGGCTCTGACAACCGTGCTCTTAACCACACTCTTCTCACTGCGAGGTTAGAACCAAGTATCAAAGGCCCTTTACTGGAAGGTCATCTTGAGGTCATTAGGGGATTTGGACAGTTTTCTGGAAAGATGAACCTTCCTGTTTCATCTGTGAATGGGAGACCTGGAGTTGAAAGTAAGAGTGGCGGCTTGGTGGGCGCCCTGGTAGAAAGAGAGCTGGAATGCACTAGGGCTCTCCTCTGGCACCAGCTACCTGGGTATTCTCGGGCAGGGCCACCCCTTGGGCCTCAGTCTCACCCTCTGAAATATAGGGTCTGGCACGAATAATGCCCCTTTTTTATTACAAAACCATAAGCATGTAATTGTGTAACATAACAATATCGCACTCAAGCATTCTATATGGTATTTTAGGTGAAATGTTCTAATTAAAACTATAAATTATTGCACCCATATTATTGCCCTTCCAACCACACTCAAGCAGGTGTTACTTCTGCTGGATCATGTATAAGAAAACTGGAAACAATGCCCTTTAATCTCCCTTCAGTTCAGCTGGAAAATGATGTGATTTGGGGGTCACATCACTCTCAAGAAACCATGGAGGCCCCTCCTCCTGGAGGAAGATTTTCAACAATCTCCTCTTCACCTCTTTGGTGTTCGGCTTCAAAACATAGAGTTGATAGCTGTCATTAATCATAAGAAGATAGACAGAAATATGAGGAAAAGGAAGAAAGATCTCTAGAAACCCCTTTCCCCCTTTTTTTCTTTAACTTTTCCTTCTGGCAGCCAAATAACACATCTTGTCTCAGAGAAGCTTTCATGGCATATAATTTAAGGCCTATAAATAGATGGCTGTTATTAACAAGCACGCATGCACACACACACACACACACACACACATTCCCCTCTATTCAGACATCAGCAGAAATGATGCCGATAGAAGAGAAGAGATAAGCTGTTTAAAATGGAAGGCACCTTTTCCTCTCCACCAGCTGGATGGCTGCATCTGTTTCTTCCTCTGCCTTTTGCTCTCAACTCATTCTGTTCTCCTAGGTTTGATCTCCATCTCCACCCCTTCCACGCCGTCAAACCCCACCCTCCGCGCTTTCGCGGTGCTCTCTGCCACAATGCTTGACTCTCCCCTCTAATCTTTATGCCCGAGTCTTTTCCTCATTAACGATCAGCCCCTGTACCCCTTTCCAAAGTCACTTTAGAGCCTTATTAGTCTTCCCTAAAATTCCAGCCAACACAGGACACCAGTGGGGATATAACCCCACTGGTAGAAAGAACTAGAAGATAAGGGTTACAGAGGTTCATTTCAAAAAGGAGCTACATCAAGAAACAGAAAAGACAGGGCTGACAATAAAATATGCATGTCAGCTACTATTTATTATAGAAAAATTAAAAAATGCTCAGGTCTGGTGGGATAATATAAGGAGATAGGTTCATTGATGATTAATATATTGGAACGGACACTTATGTGGCATAACAAGGATTCCAAGGAGCTTTTAAACACATTATTTCAACTGATCCTCAAACCAATAAACTAGAGGACAGAGAGCCATGGAGAGTGAGAGTTTGTCCTCTTCCCTAAGACACCACAGCCAGTGATGGCAAATCCAGGGCCAACCCTGGAGTATTCAGGCGCGCGTCTTATCACCACGTTACACTCATCACAATGATTTATGATAGCCTGTTAACACTTGTCTTTCTCCTCCACTCTTCTTGTATTTTCTGTGCTCGAAAAATGACGCAGGGAAGGAGGGCGATAAACATTGATTTGGAGGAGGAGGAAGAAAGGAAAGGATGGATGCATGCGTGCATCTTCCCCCAAAGCCAGTGTTAAACTCAGTGGTGAACAAGATGGAGTTTGACTTGAGACACCTTGTCGCCTCACCTCACTCCATCCTTTGCTTATGGGCCACCTACTGCAGCAGCAGAACAGCACCCACACTCCCCGGTCCCTTAAACTCCCTCCAGCCCCCCCAGACAACCTCGCTCATTCACACGGTATCTCCAACACGGGCTGCCCTGTCTTTCCTGCTACCACATGCTTTAACCTTCTTAAGTAGCTATGTCTTCTTAAATTAGTAATGAATTCCCTCATTCATTAATTACAGGAGGGGGAAACTAATATGAACTAAAGGTCTACTGTATGCCAAACAGTTTTGGAACCTTAAGAGATTTATACTTTAAACTTGATTTTATTGATAAGGAAACTGAGGCTCCAAGAACTTAGATCACTTATCACAACACAGACTAGGAGGTTAATACATATTTCTTTAATTAAGGAAGAAAAGATGCTGCAGGTAGTAAGTGATTGATCTGGGATCCCAGGCCAAGCCTTTCTGATTAGACAGCCCAAGATTTCTCCAGTAAATTAGCCTCTTCCAATTCTAAGTCCGGTGGGAATGTCCCTTCGAATTCTAAGACAACATGAAGGACTTATGAAATCAATGAATTGAAAAATCATAATAATAATTCTTTGAAACTATTTTAATATTTTCTTTCAGAGAATATAAGGAATAATGTGCATAGTGCTTATCCCTAATGCAGTTTTATTTACACACAAGGGGGCCTGTTATTAGTTCCATTTTTCAGGCTCTTGCATAAAGCAATTTCCTGTGTGACCCATGGCTACCGAGCAAGTGAGGACGGCTCTGGGGATGAGAGGCTCATTCCCCTGACAGGTGCATGTACACTGGTCCTTTCACTAGCCCAACAAATAAGGTTTTCTTTGATTTTTAAAATATATTACTTTTCATGTCTCCAAAAGGAGACCAGGGAATCAGCTGGCACACTGTATTAGTCAATACTTCTGCATGTTGCCCATGAGAACTGGAAGGATCCTGGAGTTCTGTTAAGTCCTAATGAGCCTTCTGAGCAGGCAAACAAAGATTAATTATTTCCTCTCTTATTTTGATATTAACTCTGCTCTCATTCTCACTCCCCCTCTCTTCCTGTTTGCTCTCCCTCATGGCCAGGTAAGCCCCGCTGGTCCTTCGAGGCCCAGGACACCTTACCTCCTTCAAAAACCGCCTCTCACTGTGCCTGCCTCCTTCATTGCTATCTTCTCTGAGTCTCAGTTTCCCTCGTGGTCAAGCCTTTTGCATTGCTTCACATGGTTTTGATTGTTTACCGACTAGATTTGCAACACCTTTAAGATATAAATCTAAACACTAGAGACACAGTAAGTGACAATAAATTTCAATCCCTCAAAAACTGGAAATATACTCATGATCCATACAATAAACAAACTGCTATTAATAGATTAATCTAAGCCTGCATTAGTCTAAATTACGTAATAAGAACGAACTCTTCATTACTCAAACTGAACAGACAACAGAGACGTTGGGGTTCCTGCCCACTGGCCAATGTCTCTTGGAAAGCACCCAGTAGTGACGAGAGGGCCGGCCTACAGAGGACTGCGGTCGGACACTAGGAGCGGTGACCCCACACAGCTCCAGAAGCACGAGGGGGTGGGGCGGGAGGCTGACTCAGAGTCCCAGTTACATGCCGGGCCCTGGGCGGCACACTGGCTGAATCACACCCCAGCCAATGTGGGCCCCCGCAGAACCAGGCAGGAGCGTCCTCTATCCCTACGACCTGTCCGATGGCTGACGTCTGGTCCTCACCCTGGAAAAGATGTCATTTGGTTGGGGCGGTGGGGGGCAGGTGTTCCCACACGTGGGGTTACGCGCTCTGCTGAGCACCAGGGAAGGTGCTGTATTCAGAGACTGGAGCTCTGACAACTTTTCCTCAAGGATGGGGCACACGGTGTCTACAACTCCCCCCTTGCCCTCCCGCCAGTCTTCCGCTCACTCAGGTTGTGCTGGACTCCAGTGGCCAACAGTATCACACAGCGACAAGCCTAAGCTGCTCTCTTGGGTATTTGAATTTTAATGTAGGAAATAATGTATGGGCTAAAAATAGCATTTTAATCAAATGTCCTCTAGAACCAAACCACAGTGGGGCTGTAACATTACAAAGGAAAAGACAGAAGTCAAGATCTAGAATTCAAAGTCAGTTAGAACCTCCTGGTTTCCAGTTTTCAAAGTCGTGGGCAATTCCTGTCACTGTGTCTTATAACAAGGCTATCCGATTGAAGCGGAGATGTCTTCAAAACCCTTCCTCGGGCAAACAAAAGCTCTCCTTGGGAACTGTCGTTTTTGTCCCTGCTTTCACGTGGATGGAATTACATACGTAAAATTAACTGCCAAGGCCAGCAGGATTAGGGACTTTGTAGATAATTCCTATTTCTGTTCTTAAGCGAATATCTTTTTTGTTGTCATGGTTTTTCCTCTCTGCCTGTACATGTGTATAATTCAGTAGATCACTATTGAGGCTAGAAAATTTAGCAATTGTGCCTCTATCTCTTCTTCTGTTTTTTGTTTTCATAGCTAATGTTTAAAACTCTTCTTTTGAAATGCTAAGAGACCCTGAAATATTTAATAAACAAACTATTAAACCTAAACTGTTAGGTTGAAAACCTAAGCGTCAAACAACAAAGAAACAGTGTAGGTTTTGCCATTTGGCAAATAATGTAGAGCTGCCTTGTAGGAAACAAAAAAAAGTACAAAATCGACTCTGCCTGACAGTAGATCTACCAGGAGACCCTATGAAAGGGATCAGAGCAGTAAACCACAGAAATAGTTTCCTTGTTTGAGACAAGCTGGTTTTCACTCTGAAGCACCTTTCATCGACGCTAATCTCTTTTTATGCTGTAATCATGGAGATGGGCAGGAGTTATCCCCACTTTATAGGTGAGAGGAATGAGTCTCAGAGAGGTTCCATAACTCTGCTAAAGCCACACAGCTCAACAGTGATCAAGACAGTGCTAAAACCACGTCTTTTTACTCCAAACTCAGTGCTATTTTCACAACACCACACTGCAGGTAGAAGGCATTACACGCCTCCAATTGTCCTTCATTTCCGGGTAAACCTAGGGAATATCTTAAGTGGCCCTTTTTTCTGGCTCTCTCAGCCTCTACTACACTTACTGAATTAACACTATAGTGTTCTGTGGGCAACAGCTCTATTGATCAGGACCTTGTTAAAAAATATAAATAAATAAGATGCCCTGGCTGATGTGGCTCAGGGGGTTGAATGCCAGCCTGTGAACTTCAAGGTTGCCAGTTCGATTCCCAGTCAGGGCACATGCCTGGGTTGCAAGCCAGGTCCCTGGTTAGGGGAGCACAAGAGGCAACCACACATTGATGATTCTCTCCCTCTCTTTCTCCCTCTCTTTCCCTCTTTCTAAAAATAAATACATAAAATCTTTAAAAAACAACAACAAAAAAAAAAACTTGCAGCTAAGAATTTTGAAGCAATTTTACCCAAGGAAAAACCCAGGCCCTGAGGGGCTCAACACTCTATGTCAGTCCCCGGAGTAATGCAACAGCCGAGTGTCTCGTCTTTCCCCCAGTAGGTCCTGGACCGGGGGTCCGCAGCCCAAGGCAGGTGTTACACTTCAGCCGCAGCAGAACCACCAGCAAAACCCCTCCTCTGGGCGTCTCTTCTCCTCAAACCAAATGAAATATTTGTGAATAGTTTAAAAGTGGCAAAATGCTATATAAATGTAAAGCATTATTTCCACCTTCATATTTTGTGGGCCTCAACAGAAATGCTTCTTCTCTCTCTCCCGTGTCCTGCCTTCTCTGTTTGCCATTCCAACACCTGTTTTGTGTATAGTAAAAACATGCTGCTATTAATGTGGATTTTCACACCTTCAGGATATTCCTTCTAGGACTACTGTCAGGGGCTCTTAAAGCTGAAAAGATTTTATTCAATTAACGCATAACTGTGGCATGCCGAAAACGCTTGGAGTTCACATGGCAAACCTTGTTTTAAGACTGACCCTACCTATGCACTCAACGGCACTCAAAATATCCAGATCTGTTAGCGTTTCTACAATACAGCTGTTCTCCCTCACTTAATCTCGCTCATCGACATGCTGTTCGTTCCCCTGAACTGTCCTTCAGGACGCCACATCTGTGTGGCCGTTGTCCTCTACAGCACAGCTTAGGAGCCATCTCTTCTGGGAAGATGTCTTCACCGAAGACCCTCCCCTAACTCCATCCCTACCCTGAGACTAACTTGCCCCTGCTGTGATCATTGCTGCCCTCCCGTGCTTCCAGTCTGCGTGGCAGACCCTCTGAAGCCCGCATATTATTGGGTCCTGTATCTCAGCACCTAGCACAGTGCCTGGCACACTGGTGGTACTCAGTCCGTGTTTGTTAAGTAAATAACATATTGGTGCCATGAGCAGTTGCAAAAGAAGCTGGAATGATAAACAAAAAAGCCTACTCAAGTTGTTTTTTCCAAAAGTCTTAGACCCTGGGTGTCGTCAGCTCCCAAGTGGTTAGTCCTGAAGTACTTCCCACGTACTCCTTACCAGGAAGTTTAGCCAGGCCATTCAGCAGCTTCTTGGGGTCAAGTATCTGCCACAGCTATCAGTAAATGGAAACTGCCATTCAGTGATGATAATTTTATCTTCCCTCCCTTATTTTAAATTTTTTTTTTAAAGATTTTATTTTTATTTATTTTTAGAGAGAGGGGAGGGGAGGGAGACAGAGAGGGAGAGAAACAGCAATGTACGGTTGCCTCTCACATGGCCCTCACGGGGACCTGGCCCGCAACCCAGGCATGTGCCTTGACGGGGAATCGAACCGGGACCCTCTGGTTCCCAGCCCGCGCTCAATCCACTGAGCTACACCAGCCAGGGCTTCCCTCCCTTATTTTAAAAAAGTGGTGATGCATAGGTACACATACAGAGAAACACAGAAACATATTTATGCAGTTTAACAAGCAAATAAATACAATAAAGAGAACACCCTCAGGTCCACCACCCAGGACAAGAAAAGGAAGACTGCTAGCCTTGCAGATGGCCCTGAGGGCCCTTCCTAATAGGACAAGGACAACTTTGCCCTCTCTTCTTAGAGGTCACCTCTGTGCTGGCGTTCGTGGTCATAATTCCTTTGTCTTTTCTTTGTGGTGTCACCACTCACATCTGCAAACTCTAAACAAGAAAGTTTTGCTTCTTATTTTTGATGTTTGTATAAATGGAACCATTCTGTCTCTGCGCTCTCACTTGGCATTGGGTTTGTGAGACTCATCCCTGTACTTGCATGTATTAGAGCGCTGTTCTAGTATTCCACGGTTTGATTGAACAACAGAGTCATTGGCTGTTCTATTGCCGATGGCTATTTGGCTGGTATCAAAGTTGTAGTTATCACAAACAGCACTGCTATGAATATTCTTGAGTTCCTTGCTGCACATGCAAACAAAACTTACTAGGGCATGTATATTACTGGGTAACATATTAAATATTGCCAAACTGACTTTGCATGGTTGCACCCACTTACACGCTCACCACAGTCAGGAGGAGATCCCAGAGTTCATTGACTCTTCATTATCAGACTCTCCGAACTTTTGCCCGTCACCTGGGTATGGAAGGAATCCCGTCGTCCTCATATCCGTTTTCACTGATTAGTAATCTTATATTTAGTGACAGTCGTATTTCCTTTTTGTGAAATACCTGTTTAAGCCTTTTACCCAGTTTTCCTATGGGGTTCTCTGCATTTTTCTTAGTGATTTGGGAGAATTCTTTAAATATTTAGAATATCAGTCTGTTGTTTGTTATGTACATTGCAAATATTTTCTCCCACTCTGCTTTACACTTTTACCATTTTCATGTGGTCATTTGATAAATAGAATGTCTTAATTTTGATGTAGAAAAAATTTATTAAAATGTTTTTGGTAGTTAGTGTTTCTCTATCTCATTTAGGAAACCCCCGAAGATCGTGACCAAGATCTTTTCTTAGTGATTTTGCCTTCTATCTATAGTTTTTCAATTGCTGAAATAAACTCTTTTAGCATGATATGAAGTAAAAATCCAACTTCATTTTCTTCCACATGGATACTTAATTGTCCTAGAAATTTATTTAAAAATCTTTTTAAATGTGTTTCCCACTGACCTTGGTACCTGACAGTGCCGTGAGGTCTTCTTTGAGCGTGTCCTGGGTAGTCTCATTCTCCCTCCGTGCGGCCACGTAAAATTTAAAATCTGCCTGCCATGTTTAAAAAATGAAAAGAGAGCAAATTCGTGATGCTTTGCTTATGTTTGCATTAAATTTATAATAACTTGAGGATGAGTGACATCTCTTCTGATTCATGAACTTGGTGTATCTCACCACTCATTAAGCTTTTTTTTTAAATGTTTCTCACTAACACTTTATAATTTTCTCTGTGGACATCTTGGACAAAAATATTTTGTTAGCTTTATCTCCAGGGATATCGTCTTGTTTTATGCTATTATAAATGGTAGCTCTTTTATTTCATTTTCAATCTGTTGCTCAATTATATGAATTAAGTTTATTGTTTTAAGTATTGAATATGGGTACTACAACCATGTCAAGCTTTCATAATTATTATAATAATCTCTCTATGATTTCCTTTGAATTTTCTGCACATAATTATATCATCTGGATTGTGACAGTTATTTTCCCCTACTTTTCAATTCCTATACCTTTTATTTCTTTTTATTGGTTTATTGAGCTAGCAAGGAACTCCAGGACACAGCTGAATAGAAGTAGCAATAATGGGAATTCTTGTCTTGTTCCAAATTCCAAATGAGAACTCTCAATATTTCAACATTTAGTGTGATGTTTGCAATAAGATTGTAATAGATAGCCTTTATAAAATTAAGGAAATTTTACTCTATTCCTATTTTGATGAGTTTTGTCATGAATGAATATTGACTTTTGCCAAATACTTTCTTTACATCTCCATGATAATCACATCTTTGTTCCCATTTTTTGGTGTATGTAGTGAATTGCATGATTTGCTTCCCCACAGTTGCACTAACCTTACACTCCTAAGATAAACCCCAATTAGTCATGATGTATTCTTATGTATATTGGTGGACTGAGCACACTAATTGTAGTTCATGTTTGGCATTTACATTCATGAGTGAGATTCGGCTCTAATTTTCCTTTTTCGTTTTGCCTTTGTTGAGTGTCGGAATCAAGATTACAGATAGTGTCATAAAGCATAATGGGAGGTTTGCCCTTTTATTGTATCGTCTGAAGGAATGAATATAAATTCAAAATATTTTTCCCTTGAACATTTATAGGACTTATTGGTAAAACCATCTGGGCCTAGTGAGTTCTGGATAAAAAGTTTTGACTTGTTTTAACTAGTTAAAGTAAAATTCAAAATTCTTATTTCTCCTGGAGAAGGAATTTGTATGGTTTTCCAGGAATATATAAATAAATATATGTCCAGGGATATGTAAATAATATATATATTTATATATTATATATATTTGTATTTATTTTCAAACATATTGGCACTAAGTTTTTCATATATCCTATTATCTTTTCAATGTGTGCTGTATTATTAGTAATGTGCATTTTTTATTCCTGATGTTATTTGTGTTTTTTTTTAACTTTTTTGATCAGTCTCACCAAAGTGCTGCCAATTTTATTTATATTTTCAGAGAACCAACTTTTGATTTTGTTTGTTCACTTTATCATATTTCTATTTTGTACAATATTTTTCTATTCCATTAATTTGTCTTCTTTTTTTTATTTTATTTATTTTTAGAGAGAGGGGAAGGGAGGGAGAGGGAGAGAAACATCAATGTGTGGTTGCCTCTCACACGGCCCTCACCGGGGACCTGGCCCGCAACCCAGGCACGTGCCCTGACTGGGAATCGAACCGAGACCCTCTATTTCCCAGCTCGCACTCAATCCACTGAGCTACACCAGCCAGAGCTAATTTGTCTTCTAATTTCATTCTTCAACTTTTTTTTTGGTTTTATATCACTTTGTTTCTCCTAGTTTCTGAAATTGAAATTTCCAGCCTTTGTTTTTCTTAATCTATCCATTTGAAGCTGTGAATTTCTCTCTTCATAATGTTGGTGTTCTGGTGAAGGAAGGAAGGGAGGAAGGAAGGAAAGAAGGAAGGGAGGAATGGAGGGAGGGAGAAGGAAAGAAAAAAAGAAGGAAAGAGAGGGAGAGAGGGAGGAAGGCAAGAGAGAGAAAGAGAGAGGGAGGGAAAGAGGGAGAAGAAAGAAGGGGGAGGGAGGAAAAAGATAAAGAAAAAGAAAAAAGTTTTGTTTGTGGTATTCCAGTTTCATATATCTGTGTTGAAAGTACTTCACTATGACTGATTTCAAGGTGCTAGTGGGTTAACCACCAGCTGAAAATTTTCCTGAATATTTAAGTCAGTCCTGTGATTAGATACAAGCCAAGTCCAGCACACCACTGACTGTATGTCTCAAAGTTTTAATAGTATTATCACAATTGTTTAGTTCAAAATATGTTCTGGTTAACACTATACTTTATTTGGCCACACTTCTTTGAATATTTAGAAGTATGCAACTAAATTCCCAATCACATTGAAATATTCTGGTTAATTTTTGTGTTTTTATTTGTAGTTTCCTTGAGTTTTTATTGGAGATCAGGACTGATAGGATTTCATCTTAGTAAAATCTGCTGAGATTGACTCAAGGTCCAGAAATAATTGATTCTTATAAATATTACATGTGTGCCTGAAAAGAATGTTTTCATAATCTTATTCTGCAAATGTTTGGAGCAGTGTTCTACAATATATCCATTCATTAGTCAAAGTTTTTATCTGGTTTAACTCTTTTGTTGTTATGATTTTTCTACAAGGTATATCTATGACTCAGAGAAATATATTAAAATTTCCCACCCTGATTGTTATTTTTCTTTCTCTTATACTTCTTTCAGAATTACTTTATATACTCTGAAGTCTTATTTTTTAGGTTTTTTACATTATTTCAATTGTAATATTTTTGTTAATTAAAATGTGTCATTGTGAAATTAAACTCTTTATATCTAGTAATGTTTAGTCTATTATGTTTAATATGAATAAATCCTTCTAAGGTATCTGTTGATTGGTATTTGCCTGCTATATTTTTCTATCCTTTTATCTTTCACCTTTTTGTATCTTTTTGTTTTAGATATGCTTTTAAAAATAGTATGTACAGAAATATAAATCAGGATTTTTATCTTTTTGTTATTTTTACTGGAGAGCTGAATACATTACAATTTTTGTAAGTTGTAATACTTAAGAGTTAAAAATCAACCATCTTATTTTGTGCTTATTTTTGTCCTACTTCTCATATTCTTTCTTTTCTTTATTGCCTTCTTTTGGATTTATTTGTTTTTATTATGAATGTTTTTCTTCTATTAGTTGGGAGTTATATACTGTTTCTATTATTTTAGTATTTACCCTGAAATTAAGGCACTCATATTTAATTCATAAAATCATTAATCAATACCCTGAAGTTCATTACAAATAGCATAAAGACCTTAGAACATTTAACTTCAGTTTCCCTATTATATGCTTCCTGAACATTTTCATTCTTTTTTTTCTTTGTAGTTTTAGAAGACATTATTATTATTATTATTTCAGCAATCAAGTACACATGTTGGAAGACACATTTATAATTGTGTCCTTCCTTTGTTCTTAGAAGAAGGAGACTGGCCTGAGGGCAGATGTGGGTCATAAAGACTGGGGGTGCAGGGCAGATGTTGAGACAAGACTTACAGTGAGCAAGACGCAAGGGGACATCTGAGAGCTGGTGGTCAAGGCCAAGTCCAGGTCACAGTTAGGTGAGAAGAGAGAAGTCGAGGGGGTCTAGCCAATATGAGGAAACAAATCACAGGTGAACATTTGGGATCTAGGGATCCAAACAGGCAAGGGAGAGACAGACAGACATATCAAGTTGTCCTGACCACAGATGTAAGGAAAGCATCATCACAGCCAGCGGGCCAATATTGAGGCAACACCCAGCACAGTCAGGGAGCATCTTAGGTCCCTTTTGCTGAGTGGGACACAAGTCCACAGATGTGGTCAGCAAGTCACGTTAGGGAGCTAGAGGCTGAAGAGAAATAGGGGTCACCAGCAAAAGCTGTTATTTCAACTGTTGACAGTTTTCTGTGCAAAGTACTGATCTCCAGAGCATAATGCAATGCCCAGCACTTAATAGGCATTCAATAAATAGATATCCATTGATTTATTCCCTGACTCTTATTGAACAAATGGGATTATGCCAGCCTTTAATGATAAAAACATTATTTGGAACTGTTTGTTAACCTAAAAGCACTTATACCTGGGGGCTGAAATCAACATTTAACTAAAATATAAGACAAACGACAGAAGTTAAAATGCCAAGGTGGAGGCATTAGCTCTGCCTGAGATTATCAAGGATGGCTTCATAGAGGAGGCTTGTTTGAAGGGTCAACCAGGGGACATCTTCATGACAATGACAGCCACAGGAGATATCGTTAATATTCTGAACCTGTGCTTCCCACGTTACTAGTACTGAAGGTCAGGGCAAGGACATGCTCTGTGATGGACAGAGTCACCAGGAAAAGCCCGGCAAACAAGGGAGACTGCTCAACCCTCCCGCCTCCCCCCACCAGCCAGCTGGGAGTGCTCTTGTCCCTGACCTTCTTATGAGTTTTCTTCCCATCTTGTGATGCTTGTCGCAGTCTACCTTGTATTCCAGACGGACAAGTCCTGGGGCATTCTAAGTTTCTGACACTAGGAAATGGACCAAGGCACATTCTAGGAGGATCCCCAAAGCCCTTGATGACAAACATCACTGGAATTCAGCACTAGCTGGAGGGCCAGCCATGGCGAATGCCACTTTCCACTCCCAGCCCAGTCTCTGATGGTGGCATTTCCCCTGCAGCAAAGAAAGCCAGTGACGGGCATAGTGTGTAGCTCGCACGTTCTTTGTGCAAGAATGCCTCAGGCCTATTCTGACACTCGTCTATTTTATAATCCCAAATGGCACCAGAGAAGTCTCCAGAAGGGGGAGCAACACATGCAGCCTGCCTAGGATTCTCTCACCTACACCTTCCTGCCTGTCAGCAGCCGCCCAGGACCCCAGACTGAGCAGCGATTCTGACCCCCAGGCCCTTAAGCATGCGGCACAGGCAGTGTCCGTCAGGTGATTTGTGGGTCCCCTGTGCTGTCAAGGAGGAGATGGCCTTAGCTTGAGCCTCTTCGCTACCTGCCACCTCCCTGACAAGACCATTCCTGAGACAATTCCTTTCTTCTCACTTTTTAAAAAATCTATTTCGGGGGAAGGGAGGAGGGGAGGGGAGATGTTGCAAATAACTGTAATTGAACAACAATAAAGTAATTATTTAAAAAAAAAAGATCTATTTTGCACTTTTTCATCCTGCCTCATACTTACACGTGTAGCTTATGTGTGGTCATGCACAAAGACTAGAAGAATCACGAGGGTGAAATCATGTCACGTTGTATTGCAACAGGCTCTAGGACAGTGCCATTCATCAAGGCAGAGTCAAGCAGTAGGTCAGCTGGCACAGAGTTATGGTTGCAGTTAGATGCCAGGACTGTGCTGCCCTCAGAGAAGAGGTTCTGTGGGACAAAGCTGGATCCTGAGGTTTGATTCATGCACTAGTTTCCGGGGGTGGCTGAAAACAGAACTGTATTGTCCCCCAGTTCTGGAGGCCATGAGTCCAAGTCGAGGTGTGGGCTGGGCCGGTTCCTTCTGGGGCCCGGGAGGTAGAATCTGTTCTGGGCCTCTCTCCTAGCTTCTGGTGGTCTCAGGCATTCTGTGGCTTGTAGATGGTGTTCCCTCTGTGTCTTCACATCATCTTCCCTCTGCACATGGTGGCTGAGTCCAAATTCCCCATTTTTATAACAACAGAATGCATTAGGATGCATCCTAATGGCCTCACTGTAGTCATTTGCAAAGACCTCATTTCCAAATAAGGTCACATTCAAAGGTACCAGGCTTTAAGACTTCGTGATTTTGGGGGAGACACAATTTGGCCCCTAACTAGCAGTATTTGGGCATGCAGATTCAGAGGAAGGGCATTCCAGGCTGTAGACAGAAAATGAGCTAAGACATGGAGATGGGAAGGGAAGTGATTTCGTGTGCTTGAAAGAGTGATCGGTTTCCCACGGCTCTGTGATTAAAGTCGTTAATGAATATAAATGCATCTGAATAAAGTGCCCATGTACAGGAAATTTGTTTATGTATAAATTCCCAGTGTAGCTCTGACTGATTTTATCTCTCTGGTTCTGCATTTGCCCCTTTTTCATGTGGTTTTTTTTTTTTTTTTGCTATTGTTGTTTCAAAAGGTACAGTTGGCGTGACAATGCTGACCGAGTGCATCCAGCACCTCCGCTAGTCTTGCAGAGCTGAGGCGCCGCCTGGTGTGACGAGGCTCCTTTGTGCAGGTTGGTGGGACCTTTGATCAAGAAGAGAGAAGTCAGCACAGGTGAGCTCTCAGAAAGGGAGATTGAAGCCTCAGCCATCAACTCCTCCGAAAACGTTATGTAAACCATGCTCATTTCCCATTCTGCAAGCACAGAGTCCTGTCCTGGGTTGACGGCTCCCGGGAGACCGGCATCCGCAGTCTGCTCAAGGCTAAGAGTGGAGTTTGTCACATGTCACCTTCACTCAGGCACCACCTAATCCTTCAGCGTGCCCCGGCCATGACCCTGCTGCCACTTTCGAGAAATGCCACACA
The DNA here is from genome assembly GCA_004026765.1 of Micronycteris hirsuta. NCBI lineage: Eukaryota > Metazoa > Chordata > Mammalia > Chiroptera > Phyllostomidae > Micronycteris > Micronycteris hirsuta. The sequence continues at coordinate 101,287 of PVJI01000222.1, read as the reverse complement.
GCTATGTGCAAACACATTTCACAAATGGGTCCTTTTTTGTTTTTGTTTCTTGGCGTCAGCGACGGTGGCGGCGATGGCCAGGTGCTGGGGGAGGCGCCAGTGTGTGAGGCTGCCGAGCTGTGGTGGTGGTGGCCACAGTGCCGGGACATTGATAGTGGAGTGTAGTATCTCAGGATCCACTGCCTTAGTGAGTGTGTGAGCCAGCACTCGGTGAGAACTGGAGCCAGACTGTAGAACTTTTAATATCCCGTCTAGTGCCAACCCAGGATTTTTCCACCATATCCGGCAACTGGATAAATAAATATACAATGTGATTGTTTTCTATGAAGTTCATAGTTCCACGCTTAGGAATTGAATCCTCACTCTGCAACTTAACGAATGTTGTGATTCTACAGAATGTACAGGGGAAAGTCTTGACACTCTATCTGAACATCATAAGCCACCAATTAATGAGCTCTATGAATAGTAGTATTATTCTACTATGGAATTTATTTTTTGAAAAAATACCATCTCTACAGACTAGTCACAGAGGCTGTGGACCGCCTTGCCCACTTTCAACACCGGCGTGACCGTGGGTGGACTGAGTAGGCCCTGTCAGGCCTCGGCAGGCCACACCCATCTGTTCCTGCCCCTACACAATGCTAACTGCAGTGCTGCAATGAGAGTAACAAATTATAAATGACCAACATGCCAACAAGTGACTCAGCAATAAAATCCTGCAATTGCTGTTATTCATTTAGTAAATTGAACCTCCTTAGCAGTAACTACTATTCCTAAGCTCTTTATCTTGGAAAAGAGGAATGAAGGATCTGTCCTCAGATGCCACCTCCGCCCCTCTACTGTGGCACTTCTCAAGGAAGTCGAGAAGGCGCAGAGAAGGATCAGTGCCTCATCCACGCAGATTCTCTCTTCCTTTGGACTAGATTGCCTTTGTGATTGTTCTCGTCACTTTCTATCTCTTCTCTGCTGCCTGTCTGCCCCTTCCCATCTTCTCCCTCTTCTGTCAGTGAAGTATTAAGCTAACTCATCTCATTTCTCCCCAGATGAAAAATCAGACTGATTTCAGGAAGAGACCAAAGTCCATTTAAAAGTCTTTGTAAAGGTATTTTGTATCTTTCAAGAGAGTGTTAAGTAGCTAGCTCAGAGGGGAAATTCTACCCATTCTGGGTGTTAGGTCACAAATTATTCATCAAGATTGAAAATTCTCTCCCTCCCTTTCTTCCCACCCCCCACACCCCCCTCAACACACACACAGAGATAGTCATATAAGGACTTCAGATTTAACAAACCTTTCTTTCCGCTCTTGAGGGCAAGGGGGCAGGCAGTTTAGGAGAGGAGACAGGTGCACAGGCTAGAACTGTGCCCCAGGCAGGGTGATCAGTGTTCCGATGGACGTATAGCGTTTTGCTGTGAGAACCCAAATGAGTCCAGCTGGGAGGCTTGCAAAAGTCAGCTGCAGCCCATTTCAATCAGGGCTTTGTTTTCCCAGCTTTGTTAGTAGCTGATTGTCTCGGTTTTGGTTAGCTCTGAATCAGCTCTTAGCATTGTGGAACTAACCAGACCAGCTATGCCTCTGTGTTTCTTAATAATAGCTCACATTTATTTAGTGCAGCTTTTCCACAGCCTCTGCATGCATTATTCCGTTTATACTCTCACTGTCCCCGTGAACTCGCAGAAATCAAGGACGGCTCAATGCTGAGCTCAGTGCTCCCACCCAGGAGGAACTCTTGCGTTTGTGTTCAATGATGGTGGCTGGCCAGCTGGAGGGAGGATATTACCTATTTAGGTAAAGTGACTTTCCCAAAACGTCAGGGGTCTTTAATACCAGAATTGGGGCCAGAATCAAGCCTTTCAGTATTTCTGTCTACTGTTCCTCTCTGTGTTCATGGACCATACGCTCAGGCACCAGTTGTTTTCAAGGTCGGATTGGCACTCTTCCCTGAAATTCCCACGTTTACTGGAGTTGGCATGTTTTTAATAGGGCTTCATGATTTTTTTCAGTTTTCACAGTGATTTGCAGATTTCAAGAGACCAGTCACAGTATCATCACCATCATTATCAAAATTAATTTAGTAAGAGTACAAGTTGTATTAAGCATCAGCATTGATTCAAGTCTCTTTTTGCACTTCCATTCTTTTGCCAAATGGACCTCTCACTCCTAACAGGCCTAAACTTCAAGCAAAATGATTTATATATTTTTATATTATATTTATATCTAAATTTTTATTCAAAAGAGCATGTAGTCACAACCTTAAAGTAATTTTTAAAAATCACTCAAGTTAATACCAGGCTCACTTTTGCATATCAGCTTCCCAGCTTGCTGTAATGCACAGTGATAGTTATAATTATGGTTTCAAGCTATTTTTTATCTTCTTTCATCAGTTACCAGTCTCTCATATTTTCCATCTTGCTCCATAGACATTATAATTGCCATTTTAGTAACTGCATATATCCCTTCACATTAATGCACCATCGTTTACTGAATCTTATTCCTCATCATTGGGCATTAAGTCATTTCCAGTTGTTTGTTATTGTAAATAACATTGCAATAAAGATATTTTAATTGCAGAATATAGTGTTTCACTCTGATGTCTGTGACGCATGAAGATGCTTGATTTGTAAAACTCAACAATGTTGATAGTTACGATATGGTTAATATTGTAACTATGGATACTACAATATTGTAAGACACTATTCTGTCCTTCAAGACATTTACAGTTTTTCCAGGAAGGAGATAAATGTGAATGAGGTCACAGAAGCTATGTACGAAGGTATAGTATGATATCCTCATACTGAACAGACACTAAAGGCTCTGAGCGCTTTGAAAAATGTGTGAGTCAAGGGAGATGATTGAAAAATACACAGAAAGGATGAAGTGTGGTGTCTTCTGTCTCAGCGTCCTTGCCTTCCCTGGGGACTGGGTGCTTGCCCTCCCTCTCCCTCCAAGCAAAGCTACGCTTCACTTACCTGCCAACTGATTACAAAGTGCAAAGAAATCAGAGACAGGAACAGGCAGCCCCAAACTGTCAGAGGCAGGGATGAGACGAGGGAGTCAGGGGAGAGAGACAACTCTCGGAATTGGGTGTCGGACCTAGGAAATGCACTGTGTCACTGAGTGGGGACCTAACGGGGTACATCTGATTGAGGGGTCTACACGAAATAGATCAGAAAACACCCTCTGGTCCAGGGTGTGGGAAAGATGCTCTACAGCATGGGCACTCGTGTTTGCCTCTCTCTTCTGCAAAGCAGAAAATGTGTCTGGAAACATATTAACCCCACTGAACAGTGCGATGAAATTTCCTGTTCAGTTAACAACCATTTATCAGTTACCTACAGGGCCACCGTGTTTTAGAGGCTGTGGTGGGCATTTGGGTGAACATATGAACAAGATGTGGCTATTTTGAAGGATCTCACAATCCACTGAAGGAGACAGACTTACCAACAACTGTCTATCTTTCCTATGAGAGCACAAGAAAATAAGGGCTCAGGCCAGAGGAGGAGGTGTGCATTCTGAGTGGGATCCATGAAAAGAGTCTGAGTGGATGTGGCATTGGAGTAGGGCTTTGAAGGCAGAGGATGCCAGCAGACTGAGAATGAAGCAGGCAGCGGGGTGGGGGGACGTCAGGTCAGGCAACGTGTGAGCAGGGCGTGCTTGCGTAACCACGAGTGGTTGGTTATGAGGGAACAGACACTGGGCCCAGAGATGTGGTGTGGGTGCTAGGATGAGAAAGTAGGTGGGGCCAGGTCAGAGAGGTTCCATCAATTCCAAGGGGTGTGAACTCAGTTCTTCATCCATGAAGAGCTACTGATGAAGCCAATGAAGTTCTCCCACCCCCAAAAGCCCTAAACTTAGCTTGAGTCCTCTTCCAGCACACTATTACCCACTCATCTGCTCCCTGTCTGAGATCCTCACTGGGGCCCCACTAGGCTCTGGAATGCCCTGGAGCAACTGCAGCCTCTGACTCTGGCTACCCAGCCATGGTCCTTTGCCCTGCACACAAGACTGGAGCATCTGCCCAGGCTCTGCTGTGCACCCATCTCCTGGCTCTAAGTCTTGCCTTTGCTACCCAGTGTTGGTGCAGCGACCACCCCCCGACCCCAGATGACTGAGGCCACCGTGTCTCCAGGAGAAGGCCAAGTAAGTTCTGCATCATCTAGGTCACCGAGGAACGAAGCCTCCACATGGCTCTGAACCAGCACAGCCCAGGAAAGCAAAGTCAGGAGGCGTCTAAAGGAACCCAGCCAGCCCTCTGCACTTTCTCCAGTCCACATGGCATTGGGCATTGTGCCCAGAACAAAAAGAGTGCCAGTCGTGAAAAGGCCAGTCTTTTGGATAATTAGGAGCAAAGAATGGAAAAGAATTATTTCCCAGTTCTAAAATCTGAGACTCAGGGAGGCCTCATTCACACGGTATATTGCTGAGAGACTGGTTCACTCAACCAAATTTAATTGAGTAATTAATACTTGTGTAGCATTGTATCGAGCGTTCTTTCGGATGCAGAAGTGGAACTCACACAGCTCCTTCTCTCAGGAACATACAGTTTTCAGTGGAAAATGAGAGAGCCCTCAGAGATGCAGGTGACGTGATATAACTTTTGAGAGGAGGAATTGATTTCTTCCAGCCTGGAGAAAGAGGCAGACAGAGGAGGTTCAGGAAGGAGGTGATATTCACATCAGGGCAAAGGAGGCATTGAGGCATGGGTGGAATGTGGGCTGGTGTAGATATGGGGTGGAGGAAAAGAACATTCTAGGCGATGAGGACAGGAAGGTTACAGCCCAAAGGTGGTAAAGGGAAGACTGGCAAGCTGCTTGAGATCAGCAATGTTGACTTTCTTCTCTGTATCCTCAGCGCCTTGACCCATGGTTCAATAAACAGCTATTGACTATACGAATGAGTGAGTGAATAAAGAAGTAGTTTGATTTAGTGGGAGCAGAGGGAGCATGAAAGGAGTAATGAGAAATCATGTTGCAAAGGCCACTCCTTGAATGAATGTGGCCTGTATCCTGCAGGGACTAGAGGAGCCACCGAAAGGTTTCCAGCAAGGTTAGGGCACGATGAAGCTGTGCTGCAGGCAGATTAACCTGGGATGGAAGGCTGACTTGCGTGAGGCAGAGAGACCATTTGGGAGGTTGCTGCTGCAGTCCTGGCCAGAGGGAATGAGCACCCGAACTAGGGCAGCAGCAATGAGAACAGAGGATGGCTCAGACGTGAGAGATGGTAGGAAGGCAGAATTGACAACAGATAGGTTGGGTGGGGGGGAGGGTGGCATGGGAGAGAGAGAGAGAATCAAAGATAATGGAGATTTTGAGCCTGGTGGCAGGAAGGATGCTGATGCCATTAACAAAAATAGGCTACACAGGAGGTGGTGCCAGGTTGAGAGGGAAGGTGATGATTCTGTTTTGCACACACTGAGATGTGGAGATGCATTCTTTTCTGCCTGGAACACGAATTCACTCTTTATCAGGAAGATGTATGAGCACGGTGAATGGGAACCCAGGCCACACAGCAGCAGCATCCCATTTGTACGGACGAGGTCAAGACCCAAGTCATTTCCCAAATGCTGATTTTGCAGACAAACTCTAACTGCATTATGTACAGAAAATATTTTTGGAAAAAGTATCCTGTAATAATCATGATTTGAGATTTTTTTAAAAACCCCTGCCAGTGTTCTTCCTTTTCCTCATTATTAATGAATTAGGATATACTCAGACCTAGTAAAAAATCACATAAAAGGCTCCTAAGCAGCCTTCAGATCTTTTCCACCAGTCAGTCACTCCCATTCTACAAAGCTGAACTTCTAGTCTGACTATTGTGTAAGAGCAATATCTGCCGGTAGTTTTAACACTCTACTTCAGCAACAACTACAAAAAAAATAGAATAAGCACTCTCTATGGGCTGATGCCATGTCACGCACTCAAAAATAGTGACAAAATGAGAAAAAAATCCTACCACTAAGGAGACCACAATCTAGTGGATGAGGATAAACAAAATGAACACATACAGTGTGAAATGTGCTATAACAGAGATGTAAACAGGCAAGAAATTGGAGTGTGATTTATCCTGTCTTTGGAGAAAGGATTGAGGGAGACTTCAGGGAGGAGGTGACTCTAAATGATGGATTTAGAGGACTATTGTGGAAAGCTGCTGGGGTAGAAGATGAAAAAAATGAAGATGATGGTCGAGTTTGGGTGGAAGGAAGGAGAGAGACCAGAAACATGATGGGGGTCAGATCCTGAAAGACCATTGTGGATGACAAATGCTGAGAGACATGGACTTCATTCCGTCGAGGTGGTTAGATGTACACTGTAGATGGGTCACCACAGCGGCACTGTGGCAAATGTCTTTTGGGCTGTGAAACAGGGCAAGGACAGCCGTGAGCTATACAGTCGTCGTCCAGGTGACAGGTGGTAAAGGTCAAAGGAGATAGACAAGAATAAAACAGAGAAGATGGTTTTAGGAGAAAAAGGTCTTATAATGGTCTTAGGAGATGAAATCAACTGGACTTGCTGACTAATTAAGGAATGAGAGAAGTCTAGGGCCAACCACAGATTCGTGGATAATGATCCTACCTATAGGGAAAGAAAATTTAGGGCTAGAAATATTTGGGGAGCAAAAAGATTTTGAGTTCAGATTTGGATATATTGAATTAAATACCAAACACCTTTGGAGCCATTTGGTTGAGCCGGTAGATAAATATATACAGTTGTCCCTCGCTATATCGCAGTTCACTTATTGCGGCTTCACTGTATCACAGGTTTTTAAAAAATATATATCTAATTCTGTATCGTGGAGTTTTCACTATATTGCGGAATTTTGCGGTATATAGGTATTTATATAATATTTATGATTCTAATGATTTTTGCCTGAAAAATTTAAAACAATATAAAAATATAAAAAATGTTAATTCAAACATATTAAAAGAATATTAAATCAAAATAAAATACAGTATGTATTTCATCAGGGGATGAATACCATACTGTACACAATGGAAATGCAGTATGCCATTACTACTTGCGTAAGTTTGCCAACGTGAGATTGTATAGAAAGAGTATAAAAAGTGTTTAAGAGCATATGAAGTGTTTATAAGAGTGTGGGAAAGGTTAATAAGAGAGTGGGAAAGGTTTACAGGAGTGTGGGAAGGGTTTACAAAGCCTTAAAATATATATAAATAATAAAGTAAATATAACGCTGCTACTTCAATGGATTTTCGTCTATCACAGGGGTCTCTGGAACGTACCTCCCATGATAGGTGAGGGATCACTGTATATTTACTTTTTTCCCCAATATGTCCTTCATTGAATTTTTTTAGCAATTTTCTTTATTGTTGTTCAAATACAGTTGTCTCCATTTTCCCACCACCACTTTCCCTTGGTCCACCCACCCCCACCTCCCGCCCTCCATCCTTCCCCTCTTTGGCTTTGTCCATGTGTCCTTTATACATGTTCCTTGATGACCTTTCTCCTTCTTTCACCCGTTATCTCCTTTCCCCCTCCCCTGTTTACTGTCAGTTTGTTCTTTATGTATAATCTGACCCATGAGAGAAAATACATAAAGCAATTTTCATTCAGGCCTTGTGAAATAGGAAACACAGGACTGAGATCCTTGAGGAAAGGGAAATACCCATGGAAGTACACGGGGTCTTATGATCTAGCCTAGTCCTATGGTGTCTTTTGTTTTTGCTGTCACACACCTCTGCCAGGTTCAAGTAATGAAGACATAGACTCTACCTCTTGGTAGAGAAGAGGCAATGTTCAAGAAGAGCAGGTGAACTAAGGTATGCTCAGGGTCACATTTGGAAAACGCGATCTGTCATACCTACCCTATGAGCCAGCAATTCCATTCCAAGAGATGAAAGTATATGTCCACAAAAAGACTTCATGAATATTCATAACAGCATTATTCATAATATTCAAATTCAAGCCAAATGTCCACCAGCAGGAAATGGGTAAACAAATTGATGTATATTCCTACAATGGACTGCAACTCAGCAAGAAAAAGGAACGGTTTGCTGATACAATACCGTAGATGATTCTCATAGACGTTATTCGGAGCAAATGATGAAAGAGTACATCTGTATTATTCCACAGACACGAAGTTCTAGAACAGGCAAAACTAATCTTTGTTGAAAAATAAAAGGTGGCCTATGGCAATATTGACTGGGAGAGAGCATGAGAGAATTTTCTGGGGTGATGGATATATGATATCTTAATAAGAGTATAAAATATGTATATATTCATTTGTCTTAGTGAATTATACATTTAATATCTGTGCATTGCACTGTTTATATATTTTACCTGAAAATAATATATAAACAAATGTTGAACTCTAATTAGTACATTTAGTTTTAGCAGCAGTACAGATTAGGAATTCTGAAACTATTTTCTGTTTAGTCTAGGCTTGAAAAAGTCAGTGAATATATGGAGGATAATGAAAGCCAGGTTTCTTACTGTTGGAGAAGAAACCCATACATACAAAAAGAGGAGACAGAATGTGTCCTGTGGTGCCCCGGATTTTACTACACGTGTATTTATGAATCTGTCTTTCTGTCATATGCATGTATATATTCTAGCTGTGTCTCCAGAGACAGCCTCGAAACAATGACATGCCAGGAGCACTACGTGTGTCTGTGGCACGCAGACCCTCGTTTCTAATCATCATTCCCCACTTAAGGAACCAGAGTTCTTGCAGAAAGGCTGATGTCAGTCACAGAAAGGACAAGATAAGCCTGGGACAGCTTGTTCCTTAAGAAAGTGAAAAAAATTCAGAGAATGGTAGAGACACAGCAAAGGAACACAGAACCCAGCTCACAGGAGCTCTGCCCGGCCGGATCAGGGCCATCTGAAGATCAAAAGATACAATGACTGTAGTTGATTAGAACCCATTGAATAAAATACATTTTTACAGATATAAATAAAATGAATATTTCTTAAAAAGAGGTCCAAGGAGTAAATCTGAAAGAAATAAAGAGTTAGAGAACCAATGATGTTAAAACTAATGAGTGAAAGTTTGACAAAGACAGGATATTTCCATATTCTCAAACTGTTTTCCTATAAATTACATATTAGTTACAAAGGAAGAAACTGCAACTGAACAAATGAAAACTGGCCGATGACAACTTAACAAGTAATCAGATTCAACATCACCAGTATTGGAACAAACTGATGCCGCGGGCCTGCCGAAATGATACTCCTGCCTAGCCTGAATTTTCTCATGAGGAAACAAATACAAATTGTGTGACACTCTAAAAAATAGCCTGTACTCTGAAAAAATGTCAAGGTCAATGGAGACCAAAAAAAAAAAAAAAAAAAAAAGCAGAGGAAATACTTCAGATTAAAAGACACCAAGGAGGTCTGACAAGACATTGGAACATTATTCTGGGTTAAACCTTGGTCCAGGGGAAAAAAACCTTGTACAAAACACTGTTGGGATGATTAATAAAATTTGGCTGTGGAGAGTGTGAATTCAATACAACTATGATACCAATGTTAAGTACCCCAATTTTGATTACTGTGGTTATGTAAGAGAATGTTCTTGTTCTGAGGAAATACACAATGAAGTATTTAGTTGTACAGGGACATGATGACTCAACTTATTCTCAAATTGTCCAGAAACAAAAAAACACACAAGGAATGAGAGATGCTGGGGAGGGAGGAGAGGGAGAAAAAAGGAGGCAAAATCTGAACAACTAGTTGGGGTACAGGGTCTATGGGAATTATACAATCATTACAACTTTTCTGTAAAGTTTGAGTTCATAGATATACATAAAATGTCTAAATCAAGACTGGGAAGAAAATGGAGGTGAAAAATTCTCGAGAGGTGTAATGGGTGCGTAGAACAGAATCAGGAAAATAACTGAAATGATCGGGTCTCCCCTAAGTTTCTAACGAAGAAACGGGGTGAATGGTGATGCTACAGATGAAAGAGCACACACCACGGGAGACGGGGAGTGCGGTGAGGAAGGAGATCGTGTGGGCAGCGTTGAGTGCGCTAGTGGGACGTCCAGGTTGAGCCATGCAGTCAGCGCCTCTGGTAGCCATCCTATGCTTCTCCCTAACTCCTGGGAAGTTAGAGAGAAGTTAGTGGGAAGAAGAGAGAAGCCCCAATTCACATGCCCAGTTTACCCCATTTACTGTGACGTGACTTGGTCATTCTGGGACACAAACCTGAGAGACTTCTGTGGTCCTAGACCTGTAGCTCTAGTAATCACTTTTGGAAACCAGGAGTTTGAGGAAGATGAAGACTTGGTGAATGATGGGGCAGGAGTGGATACTGGTTCATACAACAGAGGCAGGTTGGGGCACTTTTCCCCAGGAGGGACTCATGGTCTCTCGGCACAGCCACTCCTGTGAGAGAAGGGTCTCTCCATTTTCTCTCAAATCTCATCCAACCCACTCCCCCACCTGGACCCAAGAGGATTAACGTGACCTCAGAGCCCAACATCCTCCAGACAGACCAAGAGATTTTAACCCACATGACAGGGCATTTGTTTGGATCCCATGAACTTCCTAAAACAAAAACAAAAACAAAAAAAAAACACTCACAGAGCTGCATTCATCTAGTCCAGGAAGGACTTGCACTCTCATAATCTATACTTAATTCACTTTTTGACTTAGTCTCAGCGGCATCACACTGACATGCGTTGTCTCCAATTCAACATTTGTGGGGGTTTTACTACGTGGTGAACCCAGGCTGCTTTTCAGGTTCTAGATCTAGGTCAGGTCTAGAACTCTGCAATACTACTCAACTCCAACTCCATCCTAGATGCTTTTAATAAGTATTATGAAATATTTTAGAGGTAAAAAAAATTATACAAAGAATAATCTCATGAACTCCTGTGTGTGTGCTGGTTTTATGTTACTACCTGGCAAAATTACTGCAGACTTAGCAGTTTAAAACATTTGTTTTTTAGCTCACAATTCTGTGGGTCAACGATCCAGGCATGGTGTGCCTGGGTTCTCTTCCCAGCATCTCACAATGCTTAAATCAAGGTATCAGCCAGATTCAGTCTTCATCTCATCCGTGAATCAAGGTCCTTCCCCAAGCTCTTTCAGGTTGTTCAGAGAATTCAGTTCCTTGCAGTTGTAGGACAGAGGTCCCCACCGCCTCACCGGCTGTCAGCCAGGACTACCCTCGGCTCTTAGAAGCCACTCTCCGCTCCTTGTCACATGCCTCCTCCATCTTCCAACTGGCAACAGAGAATCCTCCTCCTGTCAATCCCTCCCATGCTTAAAATCTTTCTCACCAAGATGAGGCCAGTCCCTTTGCAAGGGGCTCATCTTATTACTATAGGCTTATCTAGGATAATCTTATTTTAAGACCTATCTTAAAGTTAACTGATTTGGGAGGGACCTTAATTACATCTCCAAAATCTCTTCACAACAAGACCTCAATTAGTGTTAGATTGAATAACTGAGATTAGGTGTGTGTACACCAGGTAGTGGGAAACTTGAGGACCCTCTTAGAATTCTGCCCACCACACCAAGAACCCACCCTTCAGCTGAAGAAAGAAAACATTCTAATAAGATGATGCCCCTGTGTGCCCCTCCCTCCCCTACCATACTGCATGCAGTGTTTTTCCATTCTTTATGCTTTTCTTATATATGTTTGTACCCCTAACCAGTGTAGGCTCTGTTTTTTTAATCACAAAAAAATGTGTTTTAAACCCAACATGTATATATTCATTTGCAACCCTCAAGTTTCCTATTTTCACTCAGCATTATATTCATGAAATTTATCCATGTTGATCTTGTAGCTTCAGCTTATTTATTTTCACGTGTGTGTAATGTTTTATCATATGACTATTCATGATATATTCACTCTTCTGTTAATGAATATATAGTTTTCAACTTTGATTACAAATGATGCTACTATGAACACTTCTACATATGTTTCTTATGTTTCTGTACATGTTTCCAGGTATGCCAGTGCATACCTAGGGGAGGAGATGCTAGGTCATAGGAGGTGTATGTCTTCAACCTTACTAGCTATCACCAAATTGTTCTCCAAAGCACTTGCACCAATTTGTACACCATTCTAGCTGTTAGTTACTAGTAGTACAAATGATCAACTTACTGTGTATTTATTATGCAAGATAATAACCTCTGTACATGTATTATACTTCATTATTACAAACTTATGGGTAAGGTATTATTATTATCCCTATTTTACAGATGAAAGACCAAGACTCGGATACTTAAATATCTTTTCTAAGCTCACATAGTCAGTGACAGAGCCAGGATTTGAATCCATCACCAGGATCCAGAGAACATGCTCTGAGTCACTGCACAACACTGACTCCCTTCTCCCCCACTGAAAACCAGGTGGGATGCGAGAGGGGAAGGAAAGAATGCGTAGAAATGTGACTCAGGTGTGTGTCCTTCCCTCTATTTCAGCTGGACATTCTTGGGACTCCCCCTACTGGAAGATGAGGCATAAAATTACATCATGTAGGAAGAAAAGTTCAAAATGACATCCTTCTTGTAATCAGGGATATTTACCCATATCGTGTCCTGCAAAGATATAGGCTATACACTTCTAAAGCCAAGTAGATCTTGATTTGAAACACACTCCACCACTAGCCAGGTGATTTTGGAGCAGGTCCTTTACTTTTTGTAATCATGGGCTGCTTTTGCTTATAAAATGTGATAATGATAATAATGACTGGAAAATCTGATATTCAGCTGAGAGAGATGAAAATTCTTGCAGCAAGCCTGGCACATAAGAGGCACTCAGTAAAAGCTGGCAAGATGAATCCTTGGCAGTGGGAGACTTCAAAGCCTCAGAAGTTCTAGTCTTTGAGATATGGAGAAGCTAGACATTAAGGGCACAGTGGCCCATTCACAGTAGACTGGTCACAGCACTGCCAGCAGGTCCCAGCAGCTACGCAACTGTGGGAATGCATGAGAGTCACGTGGCATACATAGCCACAGGAGCTCTGAGCATGGGGTGGAATTCCATGTGCTGTTAGCTCCAATCTATGATCCCTGTCACTCCAGCATGCAGAGGCTGGATTCTCACCCGTGCAAGAGAAGAGCCGTGCGTGTGGCTGTGCCTGCTCTGGTGGGGGAGAGACTGAAAAGCAGCAAGGGCCTATAGAGAGAGAGGCACTGCCATTTGCTTTAGCCGAAGTCAGGGATACATTGACAGTGTCTATGGAGCAAGCAGAGTTCACCTTTCTAAGGCAGCTTCCCAGTGACATGATTCAGAAATGCACCCATGCAACTTTGTCTATTTATTCTACCAACTACCTCTTCTTCAAAGGGGTCAGAGGAAAGCTGGAGGCTCTGTGCTTGGTGCCATATTAGACAGCAGAATGAGCAAGACCTGGTATGGCTCTCAGGGACCCTGGCTCCTCCTCTGTCCAATGCCATTTGCTAGAGCACGTGCAGCTTCGTGCCCCTAGGTCTATTTATTCCTCCAAGATGCTCCTCCCTCCTGGAAGACCCTCATCTCAGGAATGAAGCCCTCTGGACCTGTAAGATAAGTGACCCATTATCTTGCTCCTGGCTAAAATGTCTCTTCACTGAAGAATACTGCTAACATTGAGAACTCAGGCAAGCGAGGAAGGTAAAGATGATGAGATGATCTCTTGGCACACTCCAAGCATGTAATTGAGCCCTGTTCATGGCCAATCTACAGAAGAAGTGGGAGGATAATGTCCAAGCATCATATGACTAAAAGGGAAGGAATCAGGAAGGCATAACAGAGTTGAATCTGAGAAGGCCCAGAATTTAAGTGCATCATCAGCCTAATTCCCCTACAGGTGTTAGCTGGAACTAGCCTCATCTTGAAAAGCCTGGTCCTATGAAGGTCCAAAACTAGAAAGGAGGCTCCTGATGAGGGTATGATTGATAAGAAAATGGAATAGTGCCAAAGCCAAAAGTTCAACAGTAAATAGGGACTTGGTCAGTCAGGTGACTAAATCTTCAGGGATCATGGAAAAGGCAGACCTCTCATTCTGCAACAGAATACTCTTGCAAACCAGTAGGCAAGTCTTTGCCCCAGCCATATGGCTCGGTTGGTTGAGTATAGTTCTGTGCATCTAAAGGTTGCGAGTTCAGTTCCCAGTCAGGGCGTATACCTGGGTTGCAGGTTCAATCCCTGGTCCCAGGATATATGAGAGACAACCAATTGATGTTTCTCTCTCACATCAGTGTTTCTCTCTCTCCCTCCCTCCCTCCATCCCTTCCTCTATCTCCAAAATCAGTAGACATATTCTTGGTTGAGGATTTAAAAAAAATAAGTAGTCAAGTCTTAAACAACGGGAGCCATTAAAGTCACAGAAAAATGAAGAGAAGAAGGAGAGGAAAAGAAGGGGTAGGGAGAAGATGATCCTGCTTCTCACACACAAGCCCCAGGATCCAAATCTTTTTGGGAGGAAATACTGCTTGGTCATAACACCTTTTCTGTATGAGAATGGAGAAATTAGGGCTTGCTGTTCCCAGACTGCAGGTACCATTTCCCGCTGGGATTGTGCTGGAGGAACAATGGTAGCAGGGCCGCCCTCAACATCAGTCTATGGGAAAACAGTTTCAAGTGATAATAAGCTACCGTGGGGTTAACCCCTCATTAGAGAGGCAGATGGCCCTGATTCACAATGTTTCTCTGTGGCTGTATCACAGTCTGGTTGTGGCTGAGTCACTTCCCAGAGCATTTCAGCTTTCCATCTGCAAACTGCAGGGACAGTCTGAAACCTGAGCATGGGGAGGGGAGGGAACAGAAAGAGCCTGGAACTTCAGTCAGTTTGGCTTCAAGAAGAAGTAAGCAAGGCATCCATTCTTTCCTTTGATTGAAAAGTATTTATTTCTATATTGGGTAATAGATTTTGCCCCAGCTGTACCTAAGGTTAATTTATCTCCAGGGCTAAGTTCCATGAAAGGTCTGGTCTTTGTGAAGGGTAGCAGAGTTTAGGAATTTATTCCTTTATACTAGCCTTCCAAGGTATGATTTGAATATGTGCCTCAGCAAAATTAAAAAAAAAAAAAAAACATTACCCTTTGGGGTCTCTGGCAGAAAGTCAAAACTATAAAAATATTGGTAATGTTGATTGACTTTTTTTAAATTATAAAAATGATAAGTGCACATTTTAAAAAGTTTGAAAACCATAAAAGAGTAATAAAAAATTATTCATAACAATGGTTAATATTTTGGTTCCAATCTCTCTATATGTAAATAAGATAATAAGATCACATAATGTGAATCCATTTTTGCTTTTTATATTTTATACTGTGAGCATTTTCTGGGGTCACTAAGTATTCTTCAGAAACATGATTTGTAATAGTTTTATAAAATTTCTTCCTATGAGTACAATATAATTTATTTAACCTTCACCCGTTTGGAGACATTTATGCATGCTGTTTCTATTTTTCTCTCTTATAAATAATGATGTACTTAAGTTTTTTGTGTGTGAATCTATGATTATTTCATTAGGGTAGATTCCTAACAGTGAAATTACTGGGTCAAAGCTAGCTGGCTTGAGTGGCAAATGGCAGAAAACAAAACTCAAACTGACTTAACAATAAAGGGATTTTGTTGTCACATATAAATTAGAATTCCAGAAGTAAGCCAGATTTCAGGTTCACTGATTCACTGATTCGATGGTGTGGTTAGGGATCCATTTTCTTTATCTCTCATCTGTCAGCAGCAAAGGCGACTCTATGATTGGCTGACTTTAATCTGGTTGTAGGAGGGCTACCAGCCACAATCAGTGCGACAGAATTTCTCAGTCACATCGAGGGGGAGAGAAGACATTTCTTCTCTACATTCCAAGCCACAGTTTTGAGAATCACCAATGATCATGGACCAGGGGTTCAAATGTTCTGATCAGTTTAAATCAATCTGTGAATATCTATGAAGGCAGGGAGGGACCAACTTCCCCTAAACACTTGGACTCTTGGAGAAGGATGAATATGGACAGTATTAGGAAGAATGGCAGAAATGGGGGCTGAAAAGGCACAACAAATATTCACTACAAGAATGAATTCTTAAGGGACTTGATGTGAATTTTCAAATTATTTTCCATAGGGTTGTGCCACTGTAAAATCATCAGTGTGTTAGAAGGTCTGTCTAACTGTACTCTCACTAGCACTGATTATTTTATTTAAAAATAAAAATTTAATTAGCCAATTCCAATTTGATAGGCCCACATAACTACTATACAGCCCTACATAAATTTATATTTCTTTGTTTATTATTATGCGCTTGTGGCCATTTAGGATTTCAAAGCCTTGATAGTTAAATTCAGACTATGGAAAGTCAATAATTCCAAGCCTCGGGCTGACCTACTCATCCCTGACCATTGAGTAAAAAATGGGACCCTCTCTCTACCAGTGAGTGGAGTCTGAGTTGAGCCTCTAGCTCTAATTAATGTTCCCTTAGTGAGTTCCCGAGCACCCATAATGTCCACTGTATTTCTAGGCAATAATTCTCCCCTAGCCCCAGCCCCAATTCCCAACTTGCTTTCTAGGGTCCCGTTGATTAGAGCTCTGATGTTTTGTTCCCAGTGGGAGGGAAGACTGAGTAAGCTTAGTCCATTTTCCAGTCACAGCCCTTTGGTTTAAGCAGGGAAGGAAAGCCCTGCTGCCAAGGCCCTGGATTGCTATGCTCCGAGAATCTCCACTGAGCCCTCTCCTTGCAGATTGAACCTCTTAAAATGCTGTTTCAGCATCTCAGACTGGACCAGTGCTTGTGACATAATGTAACTGCGTGCGAGGCCAACTGTAGAGCCGGGTCAATCTCTCCAGAGCTGGCCCTCACGACTCCTGTTTGCTTCCCTCTCCCTCTGGCCCACCCCTGCGTTTTCCTACAGCTGACCTGATGCAATACTTCAACGGCATGAATTCTCCCCCTTCACCATGCACCATGGCCTGGCCCCTTCTGGAACCCTCTACTAATTAATGTCCTCTTTCCCAGGAATGAAAGTATAAAAGGGGAAAAGGTGTGTGTCATTAAAAGGTAGAAATAGGCTCCAGATGACAATATAGCTTCCAAATATGCCTCTAGCAGGAGTCACAGGAAGGGAGGTTCAATCAACGAGATTGTGGTATTCGTGATAGCAATACTTGCATTGCTGAAATCAGGCCTTGGCTGCCCAGGCTTTCAAAACAGAAAAAGGGAGTCCATAGGGACTTTAGAAAAGTGCCCCAGAATGCTAGTTCAATGTGCTGAAAATCTTTGACTGTTACCGTTTCCTTAATGCATGGAATGCTGTAGCAAGCAGGGACTTTAAAGATCACCTCCATTCATTCTACTTTTCAGTGAAAAGTGCCAACCTTGGGCTAGTTGCTGTGAATATAAACATGAACCAGACCTGGCCTCTATCCCCAAATGCAGAAAGGCCAGGACAAACTAATGTACGTGAAAAGTAATGTTGGTGCTGTGATAGACATTTATTCATCTGGGGCACAGAGAAAGGAGAGTTCAGACCAGTTCCATGGAAGATGTGCCCTTGAACTAAATCTTGAAAAGCGTACAGGCTTTCTCCAGGGGCACAGAAATGGTATGGAGTGGGCTAAATATGGAGAGAAGAGAAGCTGGGGAAAGCTGGAAGACATAGAACATTCTGGTATCTTCAGAAGAACCGTAAGTAATTCAGTATTGCCAGGGCATAGGTCAAGAGGAAGGAGGAGCAAGAGATGGGGCTGCAGAAATGGATCAAACAAGCAAAAAAAATTTTTTTTGAGTTTATATTGTGGGTCAGAAATGAAAAGACATATTTATTTCAGGTGTCTGTGTGAAGACTGAGTGAAGTGCCGTACTAAAGGTGAACAGGAGACTGTCAATATAGGATAGAAGAGATGGTGGAAATTAGAATGTACCAGATTTGGTTACCAGTTAGATGTGGAGACCAGGGGATAATGACTAGTACAGGAAATCTACTAACTCATTAAATCATTCATTCATACATTCATTCAATCATTTATCTACTTAATAAATATTTGAGAGCTTGTTCATTGCTGGTTAGGCTGGAGGGATACAAGCTAGTCATGACCTCTGTCTTTATGAAACGTACAAATAATTAAACCAGTGATAACGACAAGAATGATTGTTGTTATGATAAGGGAGGTACAGTGAGAGAAGCGATGATTGATCTTACCTAGGGGACAGGTGAAGCCTAGCTGAGAAAGGGATGTTTACTCTGATACAAGAAGATGAGCTAAAGTTAGCCAGGTAGGGACAAGGGTAAAGGAAAAATGTTCCGCACAGAGAAAAATAATCTGTGAAGACCCGGAGGCAAAGAGTGTGGCACAGGTGGAAACTGAAAAAGGAGAAATATGACTAGAGTATAGAAAAAGAGGCTGGGAGACAAGGTGTGAGGTCAGAAACCAGGCTGGATCCAGGAAAGTAAACGCTTGGTAAGCATTTGGAGATTTCAGACCAGGTCCAAAAGGGCTGGCTAACAATTTGCAGAGCTCAGAACTTACTGTAAAGTCTTTGATCTTGGAAACATGGCTGATCGCGTTAAGTGGCATGATCAGATATGCATTTGGAGAAGGTGATTCTATCTGCGTTGTGGAGAACGATTTGAAGAGGAGTAAGACTTGAGGCAGGATGACCAGAGGGGAGATTGAGGCAACATCTGAGGAGATCACAGCCGAGTTAAGGAAGCCAGCCGGGTGCCGCCTGGGCTATGGCTCTGTGAGTGGAAATGAAACCTCACTGAGTTTCTAAAACGTCAATGGAAATGTGTCAAGATAGAGATACTTGTATATTTCAGTTGTCCTGACAGGCAGAAACATTACGTGCAACTGGAAAGAAGGCTTTGATAAGCCTCTGTGGTCATAGCGAACACCTCGCTGCCTCAGCCAGCTCCTCCCAGGCCTACCACGGGATGTGGTAGACTTACAGCGGATGGTAGCTGAATTATTTCATAGGGAAGCATGCAAGTGTGGGGCCAGAGCTGAATAGTCGAAAACAATAGAGCAGAGGACAGCAAATATTTTCTGTAAAGAACGAAATTGTAAATATTTTAGGCTTCGCTGGCTGAATATGGTTTGTCACAACTAGCAAATTCTTATGTTGTTTCATGAAAGCAGCCAGGAACAACACATAAACAAATGGGCATGGCTGTGCTCCACTAAAACTTTATTTATAACACCGGTGGCTAGCCCACTAGCTTTAGTTTACCAATCCCTGCAATAGAAGATAATTTGAGTGCTCCTTCCATGGGTGTATCTTCTCTGTTCTTTCACTCTAAATGTTTAAACAGTGAATTTACATTATACTTACACAATGTTGTTTTGAAGATATGCCAAAAAACTACTCTTCCTGGAGAATCCACATGCTTGCATCTGCCGTTGAAGTATGGTAGATGGAAGTGATGTGGACTATAGCAGTGGAGGAGAGAGGTGGATGGAGCCACGGCCTATTTAGGTGGTGGCATTATTAGGACTTGGTGACTGGTTGGATGTGGTGTGGCCCAGAGGATGGAGTTAAGAAAGAATTCTGTGTTTCTGATGTCGCCCACTGTAGAATGTGGGGTGATGGAAGAGAGAGAGCTGTTTGGAGAGTGGGGATAAATAGAGCACCTAAGATGTTTTCTAATGGAAGTATCTGAATGACCTGGAGATGAAGCTACACTCCCTGATACACAGTGTGATTTCTGAGCCTGGAGCTCAGGAAACAGTTCTTGGGCTGTAAATGTTGGTTTGAAAGTCACCAGTCAGGAAATGAGTGAAATAATTCAGAAACGAAGAAGGGCTAAGGACAAGCCCTGGCAACACCAGCATTCATGGGGCAGGTAGGGCAAGAGGAACAGGAGAAGGAAGTGGAAAAGCAGCAGTCCAAGAGATGAGAGTAAAATCAGACAAGTGTGGAATACCAGAAGCCAAGGAAAGTGGGTTTTGAGGAAGGGAAAATGGCTAGTAAGGTCCAGTTCATAAAGTGGGGAGAGAGAAAGAGAGCAGAGCTAGAGAGAAAGGGTAATCAAGATAATCTGTCCTGGAATGGTAGAGACATGAACATCTAGCAATGCCCCAACTCCCAGTTTACTTTACAGAAAGGAAAACAGACCTCTGTAATCCCAGCTCTCGCCTTTCCTCTCCTCTTTCCACAGCACAGGCACTGACGAGCAGGAGTAAGTGTGTCAGGATTCATATCCAGGACCCAACTGCAATGGGGAGTGTAAGGTATCAAGAGGGAGACACCTGGCTTCCCACCAAGAGCACCTGGGCTGCTGAGTGATGACTTTTAAAAAGAAACAGACATAAGTAAGAGTTCCCTTTCCTTGCTCAGACCTTCAGAATGTTCTCTTCCTGAGCGCCAGGACAGCCTGACAGGCCCAGGCTAATGCCTCTGCCTGTCCCCCCACTACCCGCCCCGCCATCCCTACATCCCTTACCATCTCCTCCTTCAGTCCCCCCGACCACCACCCTTAGGACTGGCACTACTTCCAAAAGCACCAATGCAGTTCAGGCCCAGGCCGACCAACAGGAACCATCTAGTCTATCAAAGAAGCAGGGAAAAAACCCAGCTGGTGTAGCTCAGTGGATGGAGCGCGGGCTGGGAACTAGAGGGTCCCGGTTCGATTCCCAGTTGGGGCACATGCCTGGGTTGTGGGCCAGGTCCCCGGTGAGGACCATGTGAGAGGCAACCATACATTGCTCTTTCTCCCTCCCTTCTCCTCTCTCTGAAAATAAATAAATAAAATCTTAAAAAAAAGAAACAGGGAAAAAACCTAACTAATTTTATCCCCTGTAAGGTGAAGAAAGCAAAAGTTTGTAATGAGGAAGCCGTGGCTGAGCTGCCCTTGCTATCTGAGAGAGGGGAAGTGTTAATTGCAGCAAAAAGCCCTGCTGAGGTCCAGCGCGAAGGGCATAACTGACTTCCCCACCACCGGGCCAAGCTCTCTTCTGTCTGTCTTCAGTCTCCAGGAGGGAGTGGGGAGGAAATCCCAGAGGAGCCATCCACCCCAGAAACTCAGCTTGCAGCCCACACCCTCTTGGGACTGTGCATAAACTTAATGGGGCAGCTCAGTGGGATGCACTGGGGATGAAGAACTAAGCCCATTACCCTAGCAGAGCTTGATGGAGGCCACTGGGAATCAGGTTATGGTAGAGATTCTCTTGGGTGTGGAGTTTCCTGGTATTAATCTGGAGGCAAGATGGGAAAGGGGGCTGTTCTCTCAGCTGCCTGTGAAGTCGCTCTTGCATTGAGGGAGCCCCATTACTGCCCTGGGATCTCCCTCAGATAGCAGAGATTTATGGCCCCAAAGTTTCATCATTTAACATCAGATTTAATCACAAAACATTAGTGATTCAGGCATTGAGAAATAGCACTGGCTTGGGTCTACAAACTGGGGAAGGTATAGGATTGTTTCTTACCTACGTTGCCACAGCAACCAGCGTGCAGCCTGAGAGTCATCCTGGCAAAGTTCCCAAGCATCTGTTGGACAGAGAACGTTTGAATCTGCCTGTAACTGGTTTGTTGAACAGTCATAACTCAGTGGGGTTTGTGCATAAAATAATTGTATTTTTTTCCCATCACTGCTTTTACCTTGCTCTGTAGAGTCTCCTTTTCCTAATATATAACACATCCTTCAATAAGACCTTGGCCAGATTCCACAATTTCTACTCATTTTGGGCTCCTAGAGTGCAGCCCAGGTTAAAGTTTTAGTGACCTTAAATTGTGTCTCCTTTGCATCCATCAGCACAGGTTTGAGCTGCATGTCAATTTCCTAAGGCTGCCGTAGCAAAGGTCCGCAAACGGGGCAGCTCAGAACAGCAGAGATGTATTGCCCCACAGTCTGGGGGTCAGAAGTCCAAAATCAAAGTGTCCCTGGGGCCAGTCTCCATCTGAACATGCTAGGGAAGGAGCCCTTACCTCTTGCAGCTGCTGGCAGCCCCTGACGGTCCTGGGCTTGTGAGAACATGACTCCGGTCTTCACATGATGCTCCTCCTGTGTCTCTTCACAGCGTTCCTCTGTGTGTGTCTGTGTCCAAGCTTCCCCCTCTTATGGCACCAGTTATATCATTAGAGCCCACCCTAATGACCTCATTTTAACTTGATTACCTCTGTAAAGACCCTATCTCCAAGGAAGGTCACAGTCTGAGGTACTGGGGGTTAGTATTTCAACATAGCTTTTGAGGGGAACACAATTCAGCCTATATACCAATCCGGGACCTAGGACTCCGGTCTGACTCTGAGACCCCTCTGGTGCCCTAATTGCAAATCCTGACTCTTCCAGTACTGTTGGGATGGGAAGAAAGGCGACAGAGAAGGACAAGGGTCTCTTTACAGGGCTGGTCACATACTGCGGTGCTGTCTCTGCTGCTTGCGGCTGCTTCCGTAGTTTCTAAAACTTGGCCATTGAAGCCCTTCAGGCAGCAGGCTTCCAGTTACAGGCTGTCTTTCATTGGACACGTGTGTGAGTTCTTCAGTTTCCTATGGGACTCCAACAGCACAAGCCTTTGATAAAGAAGGTTCAGCTCAGACTTGACCTCACTTACTCCACCCCTCAGTCCTCCAGCTCTCAGACCTGTGATCTACCCCCAACCTCCTTAGCCTCCTGCTGCAGAAATCCTCACACCTGGTGAGCGTTGCACCCCAGGTACAAATTCCAAAGCAAGGGGAAACATTTCACTCATCATCTTCTCATATACGGTCTGTATATACAGTATGTATGTGTGTCTCACACATACACACACATAGAGCTCACAACTAAGACATAACTGAGTGGTCAGTTATGTCTTGGATCATGTAGAACACTTAGTAAATTGTTATCACTCCAGAACTATTGCAACTATCCAAGGGACAAATTGTCCTTGCCTTTACTCTTTTTTTCTAAGGCTAATGATTGATTTGGAACGTCATTTTCATGAACTAAGCACTTGTCACAGTGATAGTTGAAGAAATAATGGTCTCAAGTTGCTGATTATGGGTGGGCATTAGTAAAGGGGGCAACACAGAAGGATAGCTACTACTTATTGATTACTTTCTATATGCAGGCACTGTGCTGAAGAAAGGAACTCTGATGACCCATTTTATAGGAAACTGCTTAGATCAATTAAGGCTCATGCCTAAGACCTGGCCACTCGGAAAATCTGCAGCTGGAAGTTGAACACGGACAGCCTGACTGCAAGGTAACGTCGTCACCACTGTAACTGCCTGACTTCCTTGGAATCCATACCATACGCAAACCATCACAGAATCCTGATGATCTAGGGGACTCTCCTAGAACTTTTATCAAAATTCACCCTTTCTCCCTACTCACACATCTAGGCCCCAAGTCCACAGAACAGTCAGATCAGTGCTCAGTATCACTGTTTTCTCCCCACATCAGCCTCTGGATTTCACTGCCTCTGACCTCTAAGGAATCCTATGAATTTGCGCTCACTCCTGCTGAACCAAGCTGTAGTTTCTGCTAATGAATGCTGTGCTTTGAGTGGAGTTCATCAATATTTTAGGGTTAAATAGGGTGTGGGGGACAGGAAACAAAAATAGACACATAGAGGGAAGAAAAAAGCTGTTGCCCTAAAGAGAAACCAAATGGGGGGGGGGGAGGATGGGAAAAATTATCCCATTAATTCTTTATACCTCTCACAGGTCAATTTGAAATATTTAGATTATAAGAAAATCTATGTCATATAACAAAATCTATGTGCAATTATAATTAGCTCTAGTAGTATTTATGTTATATTCAAAGCGCCTTTGAATATGAATTTGGGGGAGGCAACGGAATGCAAATGAGAGAGCAGGAAGCTGACGGAAGGGAAGAGGAGAGAAAACCAGACCCAGGCTAATGGGGGAAGGAGAGAATTTGTGTTTAAGCTCCCCTGGCCCTTTCTCAGCCGAGTGTCACCTGTCACATGAAGACAACCATTGTTAAAGGCTCTAGAAACACTTATATAAATGGTCACAATGCAAGATTAAATGTAAATGGATGAAAGTAAACAGAGAGTAGAGCAAGAGAGAGCTGGGCGAAGTGAAATAGAATGTGCTCAATTCTGGGGATGAAAAATATAGTTACAATTCACAGTAAGAAGCAATGCTGGGTCCCCTTGCAATAAAGAGAGAGAAAAGCACATTTGCCCTCTGAACGATGGAGAACTGAAATAATCGCACAGAAAACACACAGGCACACACATCCCTTCGACACACTCATTGTTCACTGCTAGTAGCTCCTTACTCCCTTGCATTCACAATTTAATGCTCGATGAAGACACACTGTCATTTTCATTTTCTGGGAAACATAACAAACTGAGTTAAGTCCCTAAGAGTGGTCAAGAGGTGGCTAGTAAAAAACTCTCACAAATAGAAAATTCACTTGAATGCACGTTCAAGGAGAGACTTTTGTTACAAAGACCCGGATCACTATGTCATTGAAGGGAGCAGAAGAGGGCTGAAACCTCAGGCGTAGATTGCTTTCATTTTTTTAAGCACTTTGAGAGATCTACCATTCACATCATTTTTGACGATCTTAGTTCAGTATCTATCAGCCTTTATTGCCAGGAAGGGCTTTTTTTTTTTACATCCAACCCAAGTCACTCTTATCAAAGCATTGATATATGTCCTAACGCACTCACAGACAGGAAGCTATTACAAAAGCTGCCCCCTTCAATTTTACCTGTTTTCCAATCTCTTAATCATCTTTCTGACTGGGTACTACAATGTTCTTTCTGCTCTCCTGCAACTGTACTGCTCTCCTGAAGGACTCCGTTGGTTTATTTATTTACAGAATTATTAAGTACTTACCAGTGTATCAGATCTTGCTAGGGATACAAACACAGGGGTACAATATATGTTCCCCACCTCTCAGAAGCTTATAACTTAGGGCCTCTAATTGTTAAATCAGAGCATTATAGAAATATTAAGTTACAACAGAACCTGTAGTTTGTTCAGCCCACTCAGCATTTTTCAATGGTACACAACAGTGCTATTTGTATATTGAGCCACAGGCATTAGTGGGCAGCCATAGGCTGTGAGTTAGGTCCAATCTCCAGGTAAGTTACTTTTCGGGTAAGATACCTTTCAAGGAACCATGTCTGAATGCAAGTCGGTGAACACAAAATTGTTATTTGGATAAATTAATGTGCTCTGATTTATTATTATAAAAAGAAAATCATTTATAAAATTCTATACTTTGCTACATTAGAAACAACACTTTCGAAATACCACATTTGAAAACCATTTAATCTAACCCAACTTCCCACCTGGGGTGGAGGGCGGTTTTCTGCCATATCCATGACATGGTCACCTAGTCATCAGTCAGAGTCACAGGACCAGAGGTTTTCCTGCCTCACCAGACCCCTTCCACAGTTTTATAACCGCGCCCCCAACCTTGACCTCTGCAGAGCAGCCCCCACTATTGAACTTAAACCCTCCCCACCTTGGATTGACATACACTGTCCAGCTCTGCTCTGATTATGTTTATCCCATCTTAGTTGCGGGCTAGCTTGCCAACTCTAAATTTAATTGCAGCCCAAGTTTCAGACCCCGCCCCCATCTCTTCTCTCTCATACTTCCTCTTAGGGAACCATCCATTTTAACTGCAGGCCTCTCAGATCTCCAGTTCCCTCCCTGGCTTCTGCTCTGAGCTTTAATCCTACATTTGCCTTTGCTTCTGAACTTTTCAGATGTGAGTCCCTCTATCCCTTTCTATAGGACCAAAGTCTAAAGTTCCCCCTCCTGGTTCTTAAACTTCTCTATGTAATTTGCCTATTATTATTCCTAGAAGATATTGGACATCCTAAAATTGCTTATTGGGTGTGATTACCCCACTTCAAGCTGTAAGAAATTTGAAGTCAGGAGTCCTGCCTTATTTGTCCTTGTATTTTCAATGTCTAAGCCCAGCATGCAGCAAACACAGGGGTTCGGTGAATGAGAGTGCGTGTGCGTAGGTGTGTGGATGTCACCGAATCCTCCCGAAACCCACAGTGAAACTTTCAAGACCCACATTTGACCCATCTCGCTCTTCAACCCCATATTTACCCAGCCAAGAAACTTTGTCCTTTGCAATTTCTCTTTCATATGTCTGCTTTCCACTGTGAATGACCGTCCACGGCCCTTATTAGGTACTTCTAGCCCCAGGCTTAGAGCCCCGTGGCAGCCTCCTGACAAGCTGCTCTTTTTAAAACTATGCTTGACTTCACTGCCAGAGAAATTATTCTAAAATATCACGGCCTTATGGAAAATCGCAGTGACTCTTAATTGCACAGAGGGTGGCATGTAACACTCAACAGTGTGGCTTTTCATTGCCTTCATAATCTGGTCTTAATCTTTCTCCCTGGCTTTACTTCTACCTAAATTTTCTAACTCGTATCTATTCTAGCCAATCTGGTTCATTCATTTCCCGCTGCCACATGTTTATCGTGCCCTGCCTCTTTCTTCTGTTTATGTCGTTCTCCACTCTCCCTCCCTGATGATGTCTTTCCGCATTTCCATTACCTTCATAGCTAATCCCACCCACTCTTCAAACACAACGTGAAGTTCTATGTCAGCTGAGAAGCTCTCCCAGCCCACCCTCTTCGAACTCTTAAAGCTTTTACTGTCTATGGCATTCCTTGGGTAATTAATCACACCATGCCTTCTGAAGTCTCCTGTGCTGTGGTTGTCTTAAGCTGCTATTTATCTCTCATAATGTTATTTAACTTTTGACTAATTTATGCCTTGTCTCTACGGCTAGATCACAAACTTGCCAAGGGCAGAGACCCTGTCTTATCATTCTTTGTATCCTCCATGGTATTCAATACAGTATCTTACGCACAGTAGGCACTCAATAAATACATTGATTTATCCTTCTCCATCCTTCAAGCCCAGTTAAATGCCACCTCATTAATAAACCCTTCCCTTATGACTCCAGTACACATTTGTTTCCTTTCCTTCAAATTCCATTGTACTTGCTGTTCATTATCCTCTAAGCATGCATTATGGAGTGTAATCCTGTTTACGACATTGAGCGTATAAAATGGATTCATCCTACTGGACAGCCTGTTTCCTGAGAAGAGGTCATTCTCTTAGACCTCTCCTATATTCCTCTCAGAGATGGGCACTGAATACGTTCTAAATGAATATTTATCCATTGACCTAAAATAGTTTCAAATTCCAGTTGGGTGTAATCTGACAAGATTCACATTAAACAAGATCCCCCAATAAGGCTTGAACTGGATATGAATATAAGTGTTATCACACCTTGATATAACTTAGGAACTTACAATGTTACATATATACGTATACAATAGGACATATATTTTCCTCTGTCTGGGTTTCTACTGTGATGAAGACGCACATATCAAGTCACTTGCCTGGAATCTACTTGGCAAGATAGAAACAGACCTAAGCAAACATAAAGGACCATAGAGTGTGCTGTGAAGGCTCCTCAGGCAACCGTGGTTGGCTTACAGCCACTGGTATTTGCTCCTTCCAATGTCCTGTGTTCAAAAGGTGGCTATGGTGACTAACCTGAAATAAGGCCTAATCCCCCAATCCTTTGTATTTTATTTGATAATAGATTATTCATTACAGACACTGTGTTAGCACTGGTTGTGCAAGGTGAACAAAGTAGAAATGGCCCTTACCCTGCAGGAGAAGAATGACTAAACAGATAGCCACAGATAGTTGAACACATGAATAAAAAAAAAAACTTAAACTTATTTAATGTGGGTAGTAAAGATGGATTTTCAAGAAAGCACATTTAAACCACGTTGAAGGAGGCAGTCAGAGGAAGAGCAGGGCAAACACCATTCCAGGGAACTACGTGTGCAAAACCCCTGAGGTAGGTTTCAAGAACTGAAGGGAAAGTGGGGTGGCAGACACACAGTGAATGAAGCAGCTTTTTATAAAGAGCACACATTTAGCACATTAAAGACATTGCAGCCTTAATCACCGCAGACGGTCAGACTCCAAGCTTCTCTACTTACGCTCTAGGAGCAGGGACCCTGAGGGCGGAGCATGGATCCTGAGGGCAGAGCACTTTGGCTTGTGGTTGATAACAGAGCTAACTTCCTAGTTCTATCTCTATTTAGCTCTGTGACAATTTATTTCACCTCTCTGGGCCCATTGTTCTCTGAAATAAGTGACTGATTAATTCATTTAACTCAGCTGCTACGAACAAAGTATCTACTGTGTGATAGGGTATATTCTGGGCATAGAATATAGACAGAGGGATATATATATGGTACCTAGCAGGAAATAGAAGGACAAAAATCCCTGCCCTCCCAGAGCTTACATCTATTGGGAGCAAACTATAAACTAACTCTCTCTCTCTCTCTCTCTCTCACACACACACACACACACACACACACACACACACACACAATGTTAGAAGTCAATAAAGCAAGGATGAGATTGCTGGCACTGAGGTATAGCCTGGAAAGCCTCATGGGGAAGATGAGATTAAGCCAAGACTTGAGAGAGGCGGGGTGTAGCCCCCCGTGGCTCTCTGGGGGAAGAGTGCTCTTGCGAAGGGAGAGCAGCAAAGGCCCAGAGGCAGCAGTAGGTTGTTCTAAAGGCAGCAAGGAGGCTGGTGAGGCTGAAGTAGAGTGAGGAAGAGGATAAGGAAATGAGTCATAACTGATCTCAAAATTATCTTCCCCCACGAAATTCAGCAGTTCCATGTTCATCTGCAAAAGAGATTATCCTTAGACGAAGGATTAAATCTGGGATGTTGGGGGAAATGTAGGATAACATGAGCACTATATTTGTTCCTTGATTCCAGGGAGCAAAGTGTCTATCCCAGGAGTAGGTGGTAAAAGATCAAATGTCATGAAGAGACATGGGACATAGGCCATTAACAGCAAGAGGCTCGAGGGAGAGAGAACGTGGAGTACGGACAGCCAGTGATTATGGTGGCAGGCAAGGGTTAAAGTATACACAATGGCAGACAAAATGTGGGGAACCCCAGGGGAGAGCACCACCAAGGCCCAGTGAACTGCAGCTCTGCAAACAGTGGAGATAATTGACTTCAGCTAGTGTGGCTTCAAAGAAGTAAGTTCAGAGACTTTATAGATATATTTTTTAAATGAAACAGAAATGAAGGGAAGCAAAGAAATTCCTAGCAAAGGAATTCTTAACAGGTAAGTGAATCAACACGAAACTAAGTCTACATCTAACCAAGGCCCTCCTTTAAACCCCTCCTGGTAGGAGACAATCCGCTGGGTGGTTTATAGGTGTTATTTCATTTAGGCATTAGGATGGGTCAGAAACGTGCCAGCTCCTCTCACCCTGTGTCTTCAGGACCAAGCTACCTGGCCAGCGCTCAGTGACACATGGCTGTGCCTCAGCTGGATTGGGGATTTGGTGACATATTCTCCCACAGCTATTTGGGTGGCCAGAGTCCCTGGGAAGTAGCCTCGGCCACGGGTACCTCTTCAATTTATCACTTTTTATGTGTGACCTGAAAAAGCCTGGAATTCATTTAAAGGTTCTTAAAAAGGGGGAGAAGTTATACTTAATTTGAAACAATAAACTAACTGCTGAATTGCTTGTGTTTCCCCCAAATAATGGGTTGGTGGGGGGCAAGACAGTGTCCCTGTTTTCTGAGCCCCCGTGGCTATAGGCTTATACATTTGGTGGCATAGGATCTGGGCAATGAGGAAGTGCACAAATTTGGAGGCCTGCGGGTGTTGGGGAGGGGTGCAGAGGATGTGGGAAGTGGGAGACCCAGAAAGCTCAGCCGGTGAGTCTGGGCACTGCGTGAGACAGAGAAGGAGAAGAGAAGCCATTGGTGAGCAGGGGGATGGAAAGACTCAGGAGAGAGGACGTGTTCATGGGGACTTGCTGGGTTTTAGTGTTAGAGGTGTGCATTGTAAAACCCTCCTACAAAATCATCAGTAAACTCGATGTGCCTCTGTAATTCTGTGGTGGGGGTGGATTCACTGGGAGGGAGAAAGACATGTTAAATCCTATGGGATGGTCTGAGAAAATGTTAGCCTTCCCAAAGGAGGAGAGCAAGGGCATCTACCTATATGCAGATGGGGAAACTGAGGCTGAAAAGGTATGTGCTTCTTTCCCAGAGTCTCAGAGAAACAAGCTGCCAAGACATTGTAGCTTCTGAAGCCCAAGTTCTTTCCACTCTGGTGGGCTCTGTCCTTGGACCATTTGGGACGGTAATTTGGCAGTTACTCCCAAAACTCTGGCCTTGAAATGTTCTTTGTTTTGTTCCACCAACCCGACTGCTAGATAAAGCAACATCTGCACTTCTTTTTTCTATTTGAGCACAAAATAAGTTGAAAACAGAGACAACAACAACAAACTCTTATGAAAATGTAATTGGAGCTAGGGTCAATATCAGTAAGACTGTCAGTGTGAGAGACAAGATGCTCGATTTATTATAAATTGTAGGTGAGAAAACGCAGCCTTCCATCGTCTTGCATTTAAGGAATGAAGAAAGCAGAAGTGGTCCTCCGTGAGAAACAGTTGTGAGCATTTAGGAAACAATAACTTTGGTAGCTCAGAAAATGTGTATTTCCAGGAGTAGCATATTTCGTGACATAAACAAATTATTGTTGTAGTGGTTTTTAAAGTTGGCTTCCCTAAAATAATATCTGAAGGCTGGGCAGTGAGAGACATAAATCAGAACCTGGAGCCTAACTGCTTTCTGGCGCATCCCTGTCCTCAAGCTTCTTCTGGGACCAGGTTTATGCATCATTTGAGAAGCAAAGAGCTCACCTGAGGGAGCAATTTCTGCACATGATGTGCAAGAAAATATTGGAAACGCCGAGAAGAGCCTGCATCTACAGCAGCGCATCTTAACTTTTTTCAGGACTTAATTCCTTGAGGATCTGAAAAAAGCAAAAGAATGTATTCATTATAAAATGCCACAGAGGCACATATACAGAAAGGTTTGTGCATACATTGTCAGAGGGGAATTGTGGGATAGGAACAGCAGAGCATAGAACTCTTGAGACCTCCTAGGCAGAGTTTCTCAGAGTGACCTGAGACCACTGAGATGCTAATTGAAAATGCAGGCAGGCTCCCTGCCTTACCCTAGATTTACTGAAGAAGATTCTATAAGTGTTAGATTCAAGAAATTTGAATTTAGAGGACTTCTGGCGTAGATAGAAGCATAGGTAGATATGCTTTGCTTCCTCACACAACCAAAAGAAGGATAACAACTTTAAAAACAAAAAAACAACCAGAAATGCCAGAAAATCAAACTGTATGGAAGTCCAACAACGAAGGAGTTAAAGAAGAAACATTCATCCAGACTGGTAGGAGGGTCGGAGATAGGCAGCCAGGGCAGAGAGGCTGTGTGGCAAGGTGGTGGCTGGCAGACTGGGCGATCCCACATTTGCCTGTGGAGGAACAATAGGGAAGCTAGACAGACTGAGCAACCCAGGGTTCTAGTGTGGGAAACTAAAGCCTCAAAACCTCTGACTTTAAAAACCTGTGGAGCTTGTGACAGTGGAAGAAACTCCCAGCCATACAGAAGAGCTTGTTAGAGAGACCCATGGAATTCTAGAACATACACAAAACCACCCACCTGGGAATCAGCACCAGAAGGGCCAATCCACTTGTGGGTAGCAGGGGAAGTGACTGAAAGCAGGCGAGAGCCGAGCAAGCACCATTGTTCCCTCGATGACCCCTCCCCCACATACAGTGTCACAGCAGAGTGAAGTGGGTTGCCCTACCCTGGTGAATACCTAAGGCTCTGCCCCTTACAATGTAACAGGTGTGCCAAGACAAAGAAATATGGCCCAAATGAAAGAACAGATCAAAATTCCAGAAAAAGAGCTAAGCAACGAGGAGATAGACAACTTATCTGATGCAGAGTTCAAAACACTGGTAATCAGGATGTCCGCAGAAATGATTGAGCTTGGTCTCAAAACAAAGGAAGAAATGAAGGCTATACAAAGTGAAATAAAGAAAAATATACAGGGAACCAACAGTGATGGGAAGGAAACCGGGATTCAAATCAATGATTTGGAACAAAAGGAAGAAATAAACATCCAACTGGAACAGAATGAAGAAACAAGAATTCAAAAAAATGAGGTGAGGCTTATGAATCTCTGGGACATCTTTAATCACTCCAATATCCAAATCATAGGGTGACAAAAGGAGAAGAGGAAGCGCAAGAAATTGAAACTTATTTGAAAAAATAATGAAAGTAAAGCTCCCCAATCTGGTGAAGGAAATAGACTTCCAGGAAGTCCAGGAATCCCAGAGAATCCCAAAGAAATTGGACCCAAGGAGGAACACATCAAGGCACATCATAATTACATTACCCAAGATTAAAGATAAGGAGAGAATCTTAAAAGCAGCAAGAGGAAAGGAGACAGTTACCTACAAAGGAGTTCCCATTAGATTATCAGCTTATTTCTCAAAAGAAACTTTACAGGCAAGAAGGGACTGGAAAGAAATATTTGAAGTCATGAAAGTCAAGGACCTACATCTAAGATTACTCTATCCAGCAAAGCTATCATTTAGAATGGAAGGGCAGATAAAGTGCTTCCCAGATCAGGTCAAGTTAAAGGAATTCATCATCATCAAGACCTTGTTATATGAAATGTTAAAAGGACTTATCTAAGAAAAAGAAGTAGATCAAAACTATGAATAGTAAAATGACAACAAACTCACATCTATCAACAACTGAACCTAAAAAGCAAAAACAAACTAAGCAAACAACTAGAACAGGAACAGAATCACAGAAATGGAGATCACATGGAGGGTTATCAGCGGGGAAAAGGAGGGTGGAGAATGGGGGAAAAGTTACAGGGAATAAGAAGCATAAATGGTAGGTACAAAATAGACAGGGGAAGGTTAAGAATAGTACAGGAAATGGAGAAGCCAAAGCCTTATATGTATGACCCATGGACATGAACTAAGTGGGGGGAATGCTGGAAGGAGGGAGTTGCAGGGTGGAGGTGGATAAAGGAGAGAAAAAAATGGGACAACTGTAATAACATAATAAAATATACTTTAAAAAAAAAAGTAAGTGTTAGATTCCAGCATCTGCAGCACCCCATTCTCTAGGTGATTTTTTTCAATTACAGTCGACATTCAATATTATATTAGTTTCAAGTGTATAGCATAGTCATTAGACATTTATATAAATTAGGAAGTGATCCCCCAATAAGTCTAGTACCCACCTAGCACCATGCACGGTTAATACAATATTATTAACTACATTCCCTATGCTGTACTTTATATCCTGTGACTATTTCGTAACTGCCCATTTGTACTTCTTAATCCCTTCACCTTTTGCACCCAGCCCCGACCCCATCCCCTTCTGGTTACCATCAGTTTGTTCTCTGTATCTATGCATCTGTTTCTGTTTTGTTTTTTAAATTCCACATAAAAGTGAGACATTATGGTATCTTTGTCTCTATTTGCCTGACTTATTTCACATAGCATAATACTCTAGGTCATCCATATTGTTGCAAATAGTAAGACTTAATTATTTTCATGGCTGAGTGATATTCCATTGCATATATGTACCACCTCTTCTTTACCCACTTGTCTATTGATGGACGCTTATATTGCTTCCATATCTTGGCTATCGTAAATAATACTGCAATGAATATAGAAATCATGTATCTTTTAGAATTAATATTTTGTGTTTCTTTGAATAGCCAGAAGTGGAATCTCTGGGTCATAAGACAGTTATATATAGATAGATAGATAGATAGATAGATAGATAGATAGATAGATAGATAGATAGATTTTTTTTTAGGAAACTTCATATTGTTTTTCATAGTGGCTGCACCAATGTGCATTCCCACCAACAGTGCACTCCGGCTCCCTTCTCGCCATATCCTCACCAACACGTGTCGCTTGTTCATTTATTGATGATACCAATCCTAACAAGGGTGAGGCTACCGCTGTTATTTTCATTTGCATCTCTCTGATGAC
Organism: Micronycteris hirsuta; assembly: GCA_004026765.1. Classification (NCBI taxonomy): domain Eukaryota; kingdom Metazoa; phylum Chordata; class Mammalia; order Chiroptera; family Phyllostomidae; genus Micronycteris; species Micronycteris hirsuta. The sequence continues at coordinate 67,500 of PVJI01000222.1, read as the reverse complement.
TAGTGACGTTGAGCATCTTTTCATATGTCTATGGGCCCTCTGTATGTTCTCTTTGGAGAAGTGTCCCTTCAGGTCCTCTGCTTATTTTATAATTGGAGTTTTGGGTTTTTGGTGTTAAGTTTCCAGGTGATTCTTATGGGCCCTAAAGGTTGAGAATTGCCCCAGTAGGTCTGTGAGCCCCAGGTTTAAAGCTGATTTAGAACCACCAAAGAGTGCTGGTTTAAAATACAGATAAAGACTCAGAAACCGTGGTGGAGTGGATCTGGGATGCAATGAGGGAATCTGCGTGTTAATCATCCACATGGTTCTGGTGCAGGGAGTCTGGCACCAACCTGTGAGCTACGGCCCTGGTGGTTTTGGAGCTTTCCACCTGGCTTTGGTGTCCCCCACGTGCCTAGTGCTGGACTGAGGTGGACACCCCAGCTTCTTCCATTATAGGTTCTTATTAAATTATCCCACCCAAGGAAAGTACCTGTTCCAATAGCCTAACCCAACTGAGAGTGGTAATGACTCCTAAAATGTTAATTTTGTTGTGCCAAGTAATATAACTTCAAATATATTTATATTTCTCAGGGTCCTCTGATATCTTAAGTCCCAGTAGGGACCAATAGTTTTCAGGAAAGTGACGAGAGACAGAGAACCTGGTTGCTGAGTCCTACAATTGTACTCCCCGAAGACTCGAGCCATCCAAGGGTGGAGGCTGTGGCTGCTTTAGCTTTGTAAGAGCAACTCTGTACAATTCTTAAAACATGATCAGTGCTCAGTAATTGTGACTTGATCCTCAAATTAGTTGAGCATGGATGGGCACCCACCCACGTCATGGATCACCTTTTGCAGAGCCCTCGTCTATAGAGTTCTACACCTGGGTATGTCTGACAAGCAGGACTGGGGAATCCAGGCCTTTCGCCGAGTGGAAGATAGGCTTCCCCTTCCCATCCCTTCTCAGCAACAATTCAGTCCTGGGAATACAGAAGGGAGCAGTCCCCAACAATTTTGTTCCCTTTCAACTTTTCTTGAGAGGAGGAAGTTTGCTACAGTGAAAAGAGATGAATGCTAGCACTCCGAACAATTTTTGGAGCAAAATAAATGATCTGGCAGGTTTTTGTGCTCCAAACTGAGCAGCTGGAAGGCCTGCAAAAGAGTAGACTGTTTCGAACAGCAATTGGTCTCAGGAAAGTTTCCTTGAAAACTTAGTTTAAAATTGGCTTAGATCAGAACCCAGCCTCATTGATTAAACACTGGAAGACTACAGGGTAATGATAAATTGTCCAGGAGCCCGTGTGGGGTAAGTGTCTAATTGGTGACACAGGGTTTGGGGTAAGAACCTGTCTTCCTTCATAGCTTTATTAATGATCAGGAAGCAGTTGGAAATGGAACGCGCCTACTTCGCAGGGAACTGGTACAAGCCAGAGAACAGTAGAATAATGATACAAATAGACTAAACAAAGTAGAAAATAGCTCTATGACATTCAGCTTAGAAAAATAAACTTTAATTTTTTTTTAAATATGGAAATAAAGGGAAGCAAGGGGATTTAAAAGAAAATACTTAATGGCTGTAACAAACCTAGAAATACTCAGGTAGACTAGGAAAAGTGGAGCTCTAGGGGGCACTGGGGACTCAGGGGTCAGAATTATTTCAGGAATGTAAGAAGGAAGGTGGGAATAGGTCAAAGCCACCCCCTTCCCACATAGCACCAGTGCTGGCCCTAGCAGTCCTGTGGACTTTCTATGGGAGTCCTGAGTGTACCCTAGAACAGGAAGTCTGGATTGATGCTGCTGTCTCAAGTGACAATAGCTCTGCAGTGGTGTGTGGGTTCCTGATACTCATGAGTTAAGGGAAGTGTCCTTGGAAGGAAAGTCAAGAATTGGGCGATCAGGACCTGATTGGTGGTCACGGAGGACACTCTGAGTGGAGCCCAAATGTCTTGGACCTGGTGAGAAAGCAGAGCTGGACAAGGGCGCGCGGGCCAGGTCAAAGGATATATTTCATCATTACATGAAACAGCCTTTCCACAGAGAAAAACGAAGGGTACGCCAATATTGGAAGGAAAGCAAAAGAGGACTTTAAATAAAATTCAGTGGAAATAATTGGATAAAATCATAAAACCAAATACAGAATTCTATAGACTGACTATTCGTGTCACTCTCAAAATTCACATGTTGAAACTTAATGCCCAATATGACAGTATTAGGACATAGGGTCTTTGGAAGGTGATTAGGTCATGAGGGTAGGAGAAGCGGAGTCTTTATGAATGGGACTAGTACCTTTACAAAAGAGACCACAGAGATCCCTTCCTCTTTCTCCATGTGAGGTTACAATGGTGACAGCCATCTACCAGAATGTGGGTCTTTACCAGACACCAATCTGTCAGCACCAGCCTCCAGAACTGTGAGAAATAAACTTCTATTGTGTATGAGCCACTCGGCCTGTGGTATTCTGTTATAGCAGCTTGAACAGACTAAGACACAGAATAAAAGCAGTCATGGATGAGGTACCCCGCAATGCTCAGGGGAAGTGGACAAGTTGATGTCCTCATGGATTCCCATGACTTCACATGTCTATGTTTCCAGACACAGGCTCAGACCAAGAAATAAGTGGTCTTAAAATTTGCCACAAAGAAGTACTGGGTCGTAGGAGTGGTTGAAACTCCACGGGCATGGCCATTTGAGTGACAGGAGTGTGGGGATGAGAATCAGAAGAGCTGGGTCTGGGAGGCATTTCCTCTCCCGCTATTATCAACGTGGCCACATAAACATGTTCTAGACTCCTGGTTAGAGGAGCTAAGGCCTATAGCAAATAAGCCCCCAAATTTAATCCAATCAAAGTTTATTCCTTTTTCCCATAAAATCCAAAATTGGGTTTTCTAACTTAAAGCTTGCTCTTCTTTAGGACACAAGGCAGAGATCCAACCCCTGTCACCTTCTGGCTCTGCCATTTTTAGCACCCAGCTTTCTAGGCAATGCTGCCCATTTTCTTCGAGCTAGCAGGAAAGGAAAGAGCTTAGAGGATCCTGCACGGCAAGTAGTCACGAACCAGTCCTGGGAGTGGAGTACATATTTTCTGTGTAAGTGCCCTTGGTCAGACCCTGGTCACAAGGCCACACTTAATCCCAAGACAGGTTGAGAAACACAGTCAAGGTTTGTCTACTGGGAAATGAGGAGCCAGTTTACCAAAGCACCAACCACTCTCCACCCCAGCCCTCTTTAGCCAAAAGATTTTCAGCTCCATAATGCAAATATCAGAATAAGAATGTTTTACTCTCTTTGGAAATAGCTTAAGGTAAAATAGAAAAAGATACTGATGTGTATTTAGATGTGTATCACTGTAGGTGAAGCTTGGAATCTGAAGGCAAAAATGCCAAGGGGAGTGTATTAGGTTGAATAGTGTCCCCTCAAGATTCATATCCATCCAGAACCTCAGAATGTGACCTTATTTGGAAATAGGGTCTTTGCAGATGTGATTAGTTAGATGAAGTCAATACTGAATCAATGCCTCATGTCTTTGTGAGAAGAGAAAGCAGAAACACAGACACAAGGAGAACACCCTGTGAAGAATGAGGCCGCTACTGGAGTGATCCGTCTTCAAGCTAAGCAACACCAAAGATTGCTGGCCACCACCGGCAGCTACGGAGAGGCAAGAAAGGATTCTTCTCAGAACTTTCAGGAAAAGCATGACTTCGTCAACATCTTGGTTTTGGACTTCTAGACTCAAGAACTGTGAGAGGATAACTTTCTGTTGTTTCAAGCCGCACAACTTGTGACCGTTTGTTGGCAGCCCTAGAAAACTAATACAGGGAGTGATACATTCTATCCATAACCAGGTGGTTAAGATCGAAGACGGTGGAGAACATTCCATCATGGCGTGCCAACAGGTCACTAGGGAAGGTCCAAACTGGAAACAGGTGTGTGGCTGAGAACACTGCTTGAACTGGAGACAAGAAAACTCACCAAGGATGAGGGAAACTCCTATTCTAAGACATTTATATTGGAGGCAGGATAGTAGTAATAATATTTTATGAAATCCTAAATCAGAACACCTCAAATCAGAAAGACATGGTCTGACATAGAGTTTTGAAGTTGGGGAATTATTTAAATGAAAAGTCTTCAGAAATATCAACATCAAATTATACCATTTTCATTAAGTATATTATTAGTCCCCTTTGTCCAAATAACAATTATATTAACACTTAGTAGTCCAAGAAAATCCAGGGGGAAGTCAGGCATCAGAGACCAATCTTTTTGTGGCCCAAGGCACTGAGCCAGTTTATCAAGTGCCCACTCTGCCAGCAGTGCTGATAGGAGCTGGAATACAATGGTAAAAGCCATCAGGTGGAAAATGACAACAACCTTCTTAAATCTAATACTTGCCTAAAACTTCACCCACAATTGTCTCCCAGCAGTCCCCCAGGAAGACATGGGCACTATGTCCTTGAAGGGACTATAGGCATTGACACCTTCCCAGGGATTGGTTTATCAGATCATTTCCCATGCTGAAAGCAAGTGTAAGTAAGGAATGAAAGGAGGGGTGGGGGTCTGGATAGGAACGGGGACAGGCATAGGGATGGGGTGGGAGTGGGGTGATGGGGAGGGGCTCTAAGTAAGTATCTAGATCCCACATGAAGACACCACACCGCCGAGGGAGGCAACACAGGCCACAAGGAGAAGCCAAAGGGAGAGAGTGGAGGACGTCAAGGCAAACTTTGGCGACCTCACGGTTCTGCCATCTGGAGCACTAAAATTTCGGGTGTACGCAATTCAGAGGCTCACAGGAACGCTACTTTTAGTGCTGTTACCATAATGTCTGTCTTGCCTTGGTTTACTTACTAAGTTATTTATCTCAGAACAACAGGAGGCGGCGAACACCACAAGTTATTTATATAAAATGGTTTTTTATAGTTGCTTTTTCCCCTTCTACCTGCAGTCTGTTATTCTCTCATTTTTGTAAGAAAGAAAGAAAAAATAAAACTCTGTATTTCTCCCCAGATGGTTCACCCTGCTCCTGCCTTCTCTTAGCCCAGAGTTGGTGGTCTGATGTAGATGAGTGCGAACTGCCTGCCTGGTGGCTGGTATTCCAAACAGGCGTTCGGACTGGATCCCAGGGCCGGGGCCCAGCCTGGCTGGCTTCCAACAACAAGGCCCAGAGATGCAGCTTCGCTGACAAGGTTCAGAGACCAGAGCATAGAGAAGCACAGGACAGCTCAATGCGGACCTTCCACACACATGTGAGTTCAGCCTCATGCTAGAGACAGTGTTTCCCACGCGTTCCTGATCACGAGAATCCACTAGGTTCTGGAGCCCCACCCCGACCTGCTAAATTAGAATCTCAGGTGCCTTACAATCAAGGAAGCCCTGAGAACACTTCCACAGGCAACAGGGAGCCGGGAGGATTTGAAGCAGCTGTGAGAGGCAATCAGCTGTGTGATTTCTAAGCAGTAGTCTGAAAGTTAGGAGAGAGATGGGTTAGAAGGTGATGAAACCACAGGGGGAGACCATTGAGGGGACTGTTTCGATAATGCAGGAGAAAAAAATGGGAGTTTGAACTAAAGCTGCCCACCACTACCCTCCCCGCCGCAAAAAAAAAAAAAAAAACAGCGGTAGATAGAGAAATATAAAGACATCTGAATCAACAGGACTTAGTAAATGAGTAGGCAGCTCTCAGGGGTCACACTGAGCACCCCTCAAGGGAAGTCCTGATCTACTGGGTTCATTAAAATAACCTGTAGGAAGCAAGAGTCTTCATGGTGCTCTGCCAGAAGTCGAAATGTGCTGAAACATGTTCTTTAACTTCCTGACCCATTTCCTGTCAGCCATTCTCTCTGGTTTCCAGAGAGAATGAGCAGAATGGTTTTCCCTGTCCATTTCTAAGCTTCCTGCCCTGACTCTAGCCTTAGACCTCTTGCTCCACCTTTGAGGTTCCTGTTTTTCCTCTTCCACAGACTTCTCTAGTCTACAGGGTCAGGTCTCTGGGTGCACCATGGCAAAATGACATGGCCCCTGGTGCCTGGGGCTGTGTTGAGAGCATGTAGATCCTGTTCTGCACCCCACTCCTGGCTTGCATTTGGGGGTACTCTTGTCTCCTGCCCCCTGGGACAGCCTGTCCTGGGTGCTCTACCCCAACTCCTGAACTTTCCACTCTTCTCCCAAACATTTGTTTCTCCCGTGTCCACACCTCCTAATTTTTTGTTGCTTCTATTATTGACTCTGTGACTGTTTTAAGTAAATCACTGTAAAACCCTTTGTGACATTGTTTTCCTTAAATCCCGCATTCATTGGGCACCATCTGTGTTATTCCTCACAGCACTCCAATCTGCCAGGAAAGGTGGCCCTGCTCAGGAACCTGGGAGTCAGTTTTGCTTTGCTCCATGGGGATCCTGCCAGGTAGGGTCACAGGTTAGTACCTGGCATCTGCACGGAGGGGCGGTGTGAACTCCAGAATGACTCTCTGTCTGATGTCACAGAGATGGAACATGGAGAGAGTGGGTTGACTCCCCCAGCCCACCTTCTCTGTTATTTGCTTGGCCTGCTTTGTTGTTTGTGCTGTTGTTCCTCCTTGCCACTTAATCCTGACCTGACAATGGTGTAAAGAATGATTGAGTAATGTTTCAAAGTTCAGAGAGCATGGGCTGAGTTAACTTCCCATCGCTCTGAAAAAACCAGAGTAGGGTGGCAGGGGGCAGGGGACAATCTGTGGGATGACAGAGCAGAGGAGGAGGACACAGAGGAGGCATCCTCTCCATCCCATCAGGGATGTGGGCCAGGCGGCTGGGTTGTTAGTGCCATGGCGGGAAACCTGTTCAAGGAGGTAAGCTGTCAGAGCTTCAGGCTGTGCCAGAGTGTCACCTGTGGCTGTGCCCAGCTTTTCCACAACCCTATAAGACCCTGAGAATTGTCACAGCCATGTGCCAGGCTCCTCCCAGCACACTCAGGCCTCCTCTTGCTATGGATACAATTTGGCAGTGACCCTTTCCTATAAGCCAAGGAAAAAAGTCATTTACTAAAGGAGAGATAAGGGCCTTTCCTTTCTGTTGTCTTCCCACTCATTTTCCCCCATGTCTCAGATAAAAGGAGGCAGAGTTGTTTTAATTATGTTTTCAGTGTGAAAATACAGACTCTTCCTTTGTGTGATGCCCAGAATTCCCTTTGGGGCTCCTGAGCTTTTTCATGGGTCTGTTTTCTTGGCAGGAAAAGCAGCAGCTTCTCCTTTGCTGGGAATGATGCCTCCAGCCTCATGCAGAGGTTGATGGCCAAGCCCGAGGAGCCCCATGCATAGGGAGAGCTAGTGGTTAGTGTTCAATGTGGTTTCTGAAAGAAGATTCTCAACCGTATGTGAAAACTCTGGTCTTTTAAAACCCAAACCTGAGACTGCTATCCAATCACATATAAATGGGGTGAGGCTCTATGCTCGTGCAGTTCAGACATCTAGTTGTGTTGCCAGGGTGCTCATATTAATCGATGCATTGTATTTGTGGAAATTTCTCATGTGTCCAAGCACCTTTACACCTGTGGTCTCCTGTAAACCTCCTTGAGCATTTCTGTGAGATGGGAGGGAAGGCATAGCTGTTTTTGTTTTGCAAATAAAGAAACTGAGGCACAAGACAGATAAAGTGACACCACACACACACACACACACACACACACACACACACACACGGGATCAGATGCAAACACAGCTTTCCAAATCCCTCCTGCCTCTGCCACCATTCATCTGAGGGCTAAATACCAGGCCCTTAGGTCTAAGTCCTTGATTTTCTTCTCCTCTCTCTCTTTTACTCCCCACTGCCAGCCAGGCACAGCCAGGGCCTGCCAATACTTCCTTCGTGCAGGCTTACCTCGTCCTCACATCTGACTCCAGCCCAGTAATTCGGCATTTGGAATAATGTCTTAACTGCTTTGTCTCCATCTGGGACCCCCTTGTCTTGATTGCACCCCCGACACTTGTGCTAGAATTGCATTCCTACAGTCCCATTTGTCGACCTTCCATGGCTCTCTCCTCCTAAAGAATAAACTCTTGCTCTTCAAGGCTGTCACTGTCTGGCCCCAACCTGGCGCCCAGTTAGTCACTTCTTTATACCAACCCTCTGCTTCCATTCAACTTTCTGCCCTGCTGAATTGTCTTCCAACATGTGCCATCCCTGTCCCTGAGTAGTTGGTTCCGTGCTGGCAAAGCATGCAAGAATCTGATTTTCCTTCCCGCTTGGCCTATTCATTGCTGTGTAAGTTGGATTACATACCCTTTCTACCTGTCAGCTTCTGACTGATACTAGCACTTGTTCACAGTGTTATAAAGATCAATGCTCATCACAATGCTTACCCACAGGAAGTGGTTGGTGAATATTAGTTATTTTTATTATCTTCTAACTCTCCTTTGAAAACCCTCTATGCTTCAGCCTTTGAACCCCAAAAGACTTCCCTGAAAGTCCAGTAATAACTAACAGTAATGATGTAAACAGCTAATGCATATGGCCTTTCTCATTTTCTAGGCCCTATTACATGTGCTTTACCAATATTAATTCATCTTCCACATCAACAATAATATCATAATTATATCCATTATAATGTGAGGCAATCCGAGGTCAGAGACATTTAATAACTTCCCCAAGTTTACCCAACTAGGAAGTAATGGAGGCTCCAGAAACCCCCTCTCCGTACTTGCACTGAGCACCTAGCTGGTGCAAACACAGCTTTCTGTGACCTGCCCCTGGTTCGTGCAGGGCAAAGACCAGGCCTCCGCACACTGCCTCTTGCCTGCCAGATGCTTGGGGATGAACGTTTTTGTGTGGGATTAAGACGCAGCTCTGAGCATCTTTCTGTCTCCAACCCAATCACCACTAATTTAGTGGCATAAAACAATATAGGGACTGAATTAGTTTCCAACCCAATCACCACTAATTTAGTGGCATAAAACAATATAGGCATACCATGTCTTATTGCACGTTATTTTGTTGTTCTCTACAGGTATTGTATTTTTTAAAAACTGAAGGCAAGATCCACCATCAGAAAAAAAAAGACTACAGCTCACTTTATGGAGATACTTGCTACATTATGATGGTCTGGGACCAAGCCTGCAATATCTCCAAAGTATACCTGTGCATATTTACCAGATTTTGAAGTCCAACAAATGGCTCACTGGCTGAAATTAAAGCAACAGCAAGGCTGTGCTCCTCCCTAGATGCTTCTGGAGAGAATCCATTCCCTTGCCTTTTCCAGCTTGTAGAGGCTGTCTGCATTCCTTGGCTCGTGGCCCCTTCTTCCATCCTCAAGGCCAGTGGGGTCAAGGCCATCTGACATCTCCTCACTCTGGCCCTGTCTTCTGCCTCCAATTCCATTTTTATCATTACCTTGGGCTTGCCTGGATAATCCAGGGTCATCTCCTTATTTTCAGGTCAACTGATGAGCAACTGTAATTCATTTGCAACCCTCATTTCTCTTTGCCACATAACATAACATATTTACAGGCGCCAAGGTTTGGACATAGACATTTTAGGGAAGCCATTTGTCTACTTACCACAATCCCATACGGAATTAAAATGGAAAACAATACTGAATTATAAAATAAGTATAAAGAAATCTGACAATATGTTAGATTTATCCATAATTACTACCTTGGTGACTTTTAAAAAAATGAAATATTTTATCCAAACTGACATCCTTGGCTGCCCCTGATAAGTGGTGCTCTACATGTGGGCCTCCTCCGGCTGCTGGGCAGCCCAGCACCCACTGACCCTGTGGAAGGGACAGTCAGCTGAACGGGGGACATGACTGAATCCCATCTTGCCTCCTACCTCCCACCTCCTAGTCCCCTGGCCCTAAATGGGAAGAGGAGACTGGAGAATATAGAAAAGTAGAATGCAGCAGAGGAGAAGATAACACAAAGACCATCCAGAAAGGAGTAGATGGATTTAGGCCTGCAAAAAAACAGGTGGTGAGTGGCTACCCCAAAGTCCTTGCCCGCTACAGTAGCTGGCTAAGGTGACAGTGTGGCTAAGGCTCATGGGAACCCTCAAAGCCAGGAAACCAAGTTCCAACAGGCAGTGACAGCAAGGAGAGAGCGATGGGTGGGATGAACGCACTGAGCAGATAAAGCCATGGTCCTCTTCACATTAAATGCTCTTCAGTTTTTATCGTAATTAAATGTTTTTAAATGTTAATGGAATAAATTGAACTTGACTTCCCTATTTTCTCCAGATCCTGTAATTATGCTCAAGGCCTGTCTTGAAAGGATGCCAGAGGGTGATGGATTAAACCTAAAATAAATCAAATTTTCCTTCGCTACAGAGTTAGGGAAATACAATAAGGATTCCATCCTGTTCCTGGTGATGGAAGAGTTGCCTATTCCCTGGCTAGGAACAGCCTGAGGAATAAGCTTGCTAATAGAGTGTCATAAACCAAACTCCGTCAGAGCGATAAACCTCTGCGGCCACAGCACCGTGAGTGAGTAGGCCTGGGCAACACTTCTGCCGAGCTGATTCCTCTTGCCAAGGCTCCCTCCCAGTAAATATCTAGCTAGCAAGCTCTTGGAAATGAGCTGGGCGTGGTGCCAGCCAGACTTCGAGCTTGCCAGGATGGGTGGCGCAGAGGGCCAGGCACCTGCTCCCTCTGCTCTCACTGGTGTGGGGCCGCATGTGGGGCTTCAGTGAGTGGGGGCGTCTCTGGGCAGAATCCGGGGAGCCAGTACTGGTCCGATCCCAGGCCTGAGTCAGCAGTGGAGGCTCCGCCTGTGCCTGGAAATACTGAAGTGGAGGCCTGGGCTGGAGCGAGGCCACACGGAGTCCGGGACCCCTCCTTGGGGTCGGCGAATGTGAGACCATCTGGGTTCATTAGCAGTGAGAATCTTCCCTTCCCCCGCAGGGTTCCAGCCAGGCAAATAAAATAAAGGCAAGTTTCCTACACTTAAATTCCCCAAATTGACCTCTACTCCTTGTGCCTTCAGGCCCTCACTATTTACTCCCCACCCCTTAAAACTTTTCCCTTCTCTCCTTCTTCCACATTTATAAACACTTCACTGATAGAACTTCCAGGGGTGTTTACACAGAACGGTAATCAAAGCCTTCAGCCATACGGACAGAGTGCTAATGGGGAAGTCTCAGGCGATGGCCAGGAAAGACATTTCTAGCCATTAAAAGGCCATTTGGGACTTCCTGAAACCAAATTGAGCATAGAGTGTCCTAGTCCAGGTACATATGAGGGCCTTTCTGACAATATTTACATCACTGTATCTTGTCTTCTCACCTGTTCCACTGGGGCGTGGGGCCAGTGCGAGCCCCTTCTGTGTCTGGAGAGCTTCCCTACGTAGAGCCTTTAGCCAGGCTCCAGCGCTGTCTCTCAGACGTGCTCGGCCCACCTCCAGGGCGTCAGAGACGCTTAGGACAGACGCCACATGTGACAGCTCTCACACGTGGCTCCTGACATTTCTCTTCTACACGTCTCCTGTCTTCCTCAACTGAGAGTGTTTCAGGTGGTTTTATAAAACTTAGCTTCTCTTCTCCATGCAGATTGCTCCAGTTCCTTAGCATGATGTCCAGAGTGGAAGGCAAAGTCCCTAGTGATCCCTAAGCAGGACATTGGAAATGGAAGGTTGTCTTCCCATTTGCAGACCCTGTACTTCTGTTCTCACAGCCCAATGTTCAAGCAGCACTACAGGAGCTCACAGGACACAACGGCAGATTCTGTTGATACAAACTGCTAAACTGCGCCACATGAGCTTTGCTAGGCCGTGTCCTCTCTTGCAGTCATACTATTAGGTGCACTAATTAAATATCATTTTGCCCGATTCCACTTTTTAATCCAGTCTTTCAAAAATCTATGTATGTATGTATCTATCTACTATCTACCATCTCTTTCTATGTGCATGTGTGTTTATGTGTGAATGTTTCTCTCATACATATACATGAGAGAGATTTTCTCAGTTCCCTGTCTTCTGAAATCTCTATTTCTATCTAGGTCATAAATAATAAGCTTGAATGCAGCAGAAGGAAGGGAGGGTCCTACACAGAAAACTACAAACAATTTTTCTCCACACTCATTAAACGGTGCCTTTGCTGACCAGATGTCCAGCTAGTTACCAATGTGCCTGTGTATCTGTGTATCCAACCATGTGTTTTTCTCTAGCCCACAACAAGACCAGCAGAGTCTCTGTTGCTCAGCAGCTGAAGTCCACATATTCTTCCCTGACCTAGCACGGCCTCGTCAGAGAAAGATGTTGTTGACTTGCTCTGCTTTGCTCAGTAGACCCATGTTGGATCCAAGAGGTCCTGGAGTCTTTTCCTAGGTGCCCATAAACAAGTCCTTCAATAATCTGATGGAATTTGCCTGCCTTTTAACATCAAGCTCACAGGTCTATATTTTATATTCCATAGTTTATAGAATCTGCCTTTGGGGCATTTGGAAAATCAGAGTCCTGTCTAGGGATGGACATAACTAAAAAGGCTCATATGTGTTCCCATCTCTTAAAACTGCAGCCTAGACTCTGGTTAATTGGCGACTATGACAGACATTTAGCAAGCAGACTGTTGTTTGGCTCTTCTCTTCACTGTCAGGCCTGGTGGTCTGCCCTTCCCTCCAAGTTGTATGTTAGCCGTCAGCCTCTTATATGGCCCCCCACAAACAGCAGTGAGGCACGTGCAAGGTGAAAAAGGTAAGTTTGTGATGTTCTTCCTGTGAGCTGTCCTTGGGGGTCCTGGGACTTACCCCTGGCCTTAGGTGCCCTTGGTACCCTGGGTAAGTGCAGGGCCAAGTGCAACCTCAGAAGGAGCCTAGTGTCTAGCATTTGCCACTTCCTCTCAGACACCTCTGCCTTCCTCTGTGTCTTGATCGGTGCTGACCTCAGCCCCCACCCCTGATGTTTTACATCACTGTCCTCAGCAATATCTTTGTTTATCCAGGTCACATGTTGAAAATGTGAGTACCTAAGGAGGGACTTACACGGAACAAAGCTCATGAAGTAACGGGAAAGGGATGATGAGAACCATGCATTCCAGTAGAAAACAACGCAGGACACTTACCAGGTTAGGCCCTGGATGCGGGTAATAATTTCTGCCCCACCCCCTCACAGGGAAATGAGTCGATGTTTGTGCCCTAGAATGTGGGGGTTACTCTTGGATGGGCAGAGAGAGGGAGAGTGGGGAGGGTCACTTCCAGAATTTTAAAGCCAGTGGGCAATTATCTTACTGCTTTAAGGAAACAGCCTGGAGAGAACAGGACAGAGGACAAAAGAGTTTGCCAGCTACGTCTGAGAAAAACAAAAACCCGAAACAAAATTTAACAAAATGGCCTCCTGGAGGTAGGGAAAGTTCTCCCTACGCTTTCTCTAACTCCCATTACAGGACCATCCACAGTGTGGCCGCCCCCACCAGGTCAGAAGGGCCATTTGGGTTTGCGTTGGAAACATGACTAAGTAAGCATTGTTTCTCAGCCTGGGCTGTGTATTAGAATCACAGAAGGAACTTTGTAAAATCCTGATGCCTAAGTCATACCCCAGACCAATTAAACCAGATTTTCTGAGGCTGGGAACCAGGCATTAGTGATTTTTAAAGCTCCCTAGGGGACTCCAGTGTTCAACTAGGCTGAAAACCAATGTTCCCAAGTCTCCCCCCAAACCAAAAGAATCAGCCAAAAGAAGAAGGCACAGGGCCTAGAAATTAGTATGTTTAACCAGTGCCCCCTGTGATTATAACAATTACATAAGCCGGGAAAGGCTGCCCTGCTGAGACCTCTTTCTCCTTTTAAGACTGCCCCTAACACTCTTCAATTAGACCTTGAACTATTCGCTAGGAAAAGGAGGTGAGCAGGGTGGAGTGCCTCACACAACACTTTGGGATGGCCCCTGAAGGTTGTGGTGTGGAGGAGGCCTCAGGAATTCTGGAAGGGTAATTACTTGGGAGCCTGACAAACTGACAAATGAAGCAATTTCCATTTCAAAAAGAAAAGTGAGATGAGATCAGATGCATTTCCCAGCAAGGAGAGGAGGCAGCAGAATTACAGCTGCTCTGGGTCCTTAGCCCACACCCATTTCTTTTCCAACCCCAGGTTCCAACCTACACCACATGGGACTATATGCATATATGCCTGTAGACATGCCAGCCCCCAGAATGAAATTTCATCCAGAGCCCAAACAGCCGTGCCTCGGACCCAGGCGCACCAAAGTATCATGGTTCACCCTCAGCAGCACGGAGCGTGGCAAGACCCCCACAAAGGCCTAGAATGGGTCTGAGACCATTTGGGCAGGGATTTCTGGGTCTTAGGTATAGAGGGTGGCAGAGCATGGCGGTCTAGAGTATGGTCATGGATATGGGTTCCAACTGCATCCTCTGTGGGGAAAGACAAAACCAGAAGAGGGCTGAAGTGGTGCCTTTCGAATCACAGGGCCCAGGACAGGAGCCTGGTTGCCAGGTCTCAGGGCAGTGCCGCCCATGCACACAGGAAGGAAGTCTCTGTGCCCAATGTCTGGCCCCGTTCTCCGGGAGGGGGCGGGCTCTCCACCACAGGGCTGAGCATCTTTCCGGTAGACCTCACTGTCTGGTAGGAGATCCATGTGCAACCAGCAGATTCTCACTGCCCAAGCCCCAGAAGGGAGCCAGACCGAGATCCTCTTCTTGTCTTCTCCCTGTCGGTAGACACTCTCCTTCCTCTTCTGTGTGGCTCAGGTTTTCTCATGCTGAGTCCTTTTTCCTCCTCTAATTCTTTTGACAATATCTTCAAGATGCTTCTATTCCCCTCCCGTGTCTCTGATCCAGGCTATGGCCAACCCTGACCTAGTTTCCTTTGCAAACTGCCCACCTGCCGTTCTCCTGCCCAGCCAGGCTGTGCCCTGGGGCAGACGCTTCGCACCTGAGGGTGCCTTTCATCCCTAAAAGGGCACTGTGTGCCTCAAGGCTCCGAGACAAACTTTATCGTCTTTGGCTAATATCCTGGCCTCAAGTCCACTCCCTTGATCCTCTCTCCTTACCTTTACCCTTTGTCATATGAGAAGAGGCTATTAGGGAAGGTGGCTGATAAAACAAACAGAACTTACACTTCCACGTAATCACTATCTTCAAACTAGTCACCTGTACTTATTTCACTAACACTGTCATTGCCCCCAAAGTGGTTACTGCACCTCATCTTTTGAAATTGCCTTTGTGGATTACAGCACATACTTTTGAATATCCTGGTTCTGTCCAGGCTCTGTCCACTGTTCATGGGCTTTGTGCTTTAAAGCAGCCCTCTTTTTCCTTTAGAGCAGAGTTGGTAAATGAAGTAAGCTCTGAGTAATCAAATTAAGAATTTTTTAAAAGTGGGGGGGAGTTCTAGGAACTTATTCTAGAAAAAGAATCATGGATTTGTAGAAAGATTAAGTGAAGTGGATGTCCAAAATAGTAACAACAAAAATATTCAACAACGATTGGATAAATATAGTAAATTCATATAATAGAATACTTATGGCCATCAAATTACGAAGATCACATAAGCCATGGCAAAGGAATGGAGGGGTGGGGGAGGGGGAGGGAGGGTAACAGAAGGGAACGCGAGTGACCCTTGTAGTGGTGGGCTGCTCATCTTCTGACTATGGCGGTGACTGTGCAACCTACACATGTGATTAAATTGTCTGGAACTTGACACCCACACACAAACACACACAAATGAATAAGTAAAGCTGGAAAGATCTGAACAAAATCTGTGGATTGTATCGATGTTAGTGTCCTAGTTGTAATATCGCACTATAGCTTCGCGAGATGTTACCATTGGGGGAAACTGAGCAAAGGACAAAGGGGTCTTGCTGTATTCTTTTATAAAGCTCATATAAACCTACAATTATCTCAGCAAAAAAATATCACTTAAAAAACAGACTTAGCACTGGCTGATGTGGCTCAGTGGATTGAGTGCTAGCCTGTGAACTGAAAGGTAGCCGTTTCAATTCCCAGTTAGGACACATGCCTGGGCTGTGGGCCAGGTCCCTAGCTGGGGGTGGGTGAGAGGCAACTGATCGATGTATCTCTTGCATATCGATGTTTCTCTCCCTCTCTTTCTCCCTCCCTTCCCCTCTCTCTAAAAATAACTAAATAAAATCTGAAAAAAAATCTCATTGGGACCAACAGGGCATGATTTAAGTATTATCGTATGGACATTGTTTCTTCAATTTCAGGAGAGATTTCAATAAACTCATCCATAGTGAGGTAAAAATAAATGATATAATATAACACACATTAGGGGAAAGTGTATATTTTTATAGGCAATTAGATCCCCATTTATCTAAAGCTGACAAAATGAGTTAATTTTGAACAGGACCTACAATAAGGAGAACGAGGCAACAACAGGGCCCGGGCCTCTCTACTTTGCCCCTTGGTGCCTCTCTCAGCTCAGCCTAGTCTTCATCCTTATTTTAAAACTGTTTGTTAGTGAATCAGAGGTAAAAAGACTGCGGGGGAGGTGGGCAGCCCGCAGCCCCCACTCCGCGGGTCACGAGACTGCTGCAACTTCCTGTCCGGGCTGATGGAGGAAGGAGATGAGAACGGGCCGAGGCCACAAAGCAGCTCAGGGCCGCCTAGGCATTCCTGGTGAAAGCACGCTCACAGAGAATGATGGGCAGGGCCTTTGAAACTTTGCCAGAATGTTCCTGTCTCTACCAGGAGCAATATTTTTAGTAAAGATTTATAAGTGTCTATTGCATGCCAGGCATGTTCCTCAATTCAGAGAAGACCACCTCCACCAACTTTAAATGTTCTCATTTGGGGGACTGTGCGCTTCACTGTAAGTCTCGAACTACAGCTAATTCTGGGCTGAAACGAGGCTACTGAGTTTGGTCAATAGTTTAAGCTCTGCATTGTTATCTCATTTTGTCCAATTTAACAGGCTTTGATGGGCAGACAATCAATGGGATTGCAAAGTATTAACAGACGGAGGAGAAGAGAGGAGCAGAAAGAGCTTCCCTCCCAGGCCGAGTGATTGATTTACATCAACCACACAGGATTCTGGGGCAGTGGCCACCGTGGGCAAGAGCCCGGGGCCTCAGTAGCAGGCAGCCTTTGGTGCCAGGCCTGGCTCTGCCTCTTAATCATGTCCTCGGGCTGCGGTTTTCTCATATGCAGGCAGGTACAAGTCTACATAGTATGCAAAATTGTTTTAACAGTTGTACGTGGTACATAAATCACAGACCAAAGCATTGAGCACAGCGATGGCCTCATGGTAGGCAGTGAATGGACTGAGCTGCTGTGTTTCTTACATGGAAGCTCCTCAGGGTTACAAAGCACCTTTTCCACAAATCACATCGTGACACAATTTGGAGCAGAGACCTGGTGTGTCAGACTGTGTGTGATTATGCACAAATAGTTGGACAGCACTATATAGGAAGGGCCTTGAAGGCAAATAAAGTTTTAAGTCTGATATTTTCCTCAAGCCCCTACTTCTTAAGCCTAAGTTGAATGAGGGGCTTAATAAACACTTGCAGATTTTGATTCCATTCAAAAAAATATTCATGGCCCTGGCTGGTGTGGCTCAGTGGATTGAGCGCGGGCTGGGAACCAGACAATCCCGGTTCGATTCCCAGTCAGGGCACATGCCTGGGTTGCGGGCCGGGTCCCCTGTGAGGGCCATGTGAGAGGCAACCATACATTGCTGTTTCTCTCCCTCTCTGTCTCCCTCCCTTCTCCTCTCTCTAAAAATAAATAAATAAAATCTTTAAAAAAAAAATATTCATGGATCCCAAGGCTGTGCACTGAACTATTGGGGTAGAGGTTGGGTAGCTCTGATGACTACCCATTTTTCTTTGAGTTCAAAAGAATTAGATCATGAACAACTAAAAGTCCCACATAGAATAATAAAATTCATGCCAGTATGGGCCCATGAAATGGACTGTGAAGAACATTATCAATTTTCTCATCCATTAATTAAGCAGCCACTATGGTAGTGGTAGCTTACTGAATGCCTGTACTGTGCCAGATACTGTGTGCTAGACCTTAGGCCTCCAGAAATAAATGCTGAAACTGATGTACTTAACTGTCTCATAGTCCAATGGAAGAGACAAGTAAATAATTACATTTTTAGTATAAATAGGTACTAGGAGAGAAATATGTACAGGGATCACAAGAAATAGGGGGTGAATTAGGAAGACTTCATGGATGAGGCTCAAAAGACAGGTACATGTTTCACAGGTAGTCAGGAGGGGAAGACACTCCAGGTTGAAGTATCTGCAAAGTAAGGGGATGGGCCCAACGTTTCAGCTCTTTGGG
This sequence comes from Micronycteris hirsuta, assembly GCA_004026765.1. Lineage (NCBI taxonomy): Eukaryota > Metazoa > Chordata > Mammalia > Chiroptera > Phyllostomidae > Micronycteris > Micronycteris hirsuta. The sequence goes on along the minus strand of PVJI01000222.1, from coordinate 49,297 downwards.
GAACGGACAGCCAGGTTACTATGGCTCTGGCTAGACTAATAACAGAGAATGGCAGAATATGAAAGATGTAAGGAAGACCAAGGTCATGGAGGCCCTAACAATCCAGGCTTAGAAATTCATGCTTTATCCTGAAAGCAATAGGGGTCCCTTGAAGGGGGTTACGGAGTGACAATTAAATTAACCTTTTAGAAAAAGAGATGAACTAGACATGGAGAGATCAATTTCCTTACTGGCCTGAAACCATTTCCATAGTGATAAGTGCTTGAGCTAAAGAAATAGCAGAAGAAAAGGGAGAAAGGGAAGGAGTCAAGAGGTAGTTGATGGTTGGAATTTTAAGGAGTTGGGGAGTAGATAGGTAATAGGACGTAGGTAATAGGGAAATAGGACGTAGGCAATGGGGAGCTTGGGAATGATTTTGGCTGAAGGTATTTAAAGACCACAGATGAGATGGCAAGATTTGTAGAAAGCAGAGGAGTGGAGGAGGAGGAAACAGCTGTGGGGGGCGAAGAAGCCTGTGAGTTTTAAGGAGGGTGTGAAGATCGGGAAGAGAGTCATGCAAGTTTGTGAGTGGAATGCTCTTTCCATCTCCAGATGCAGAGGGTTGCCCAGGAACCTGTGAAGTTCAGCCACATGAGAGTGGGCCTTGCTGGAGCTTATCTCGGGTGCAGGCAGTGAGCCACACAATGGGCATGTGGCCTCCTCCCTCCCTCCCTCCATCACATTTTCTAAAGACTCTCACAAGAGCCTACTGTTGGCAGAGCCACATTCAGAAGTCAAACTTGATAATTGATGCTGTAATCCCCTGGATTCCCTCATTAGCAGCTGCTAATGGCTGGTGTGTTAACGATTAAATTAGGGCTCTAATAGGCCCATTGTAAAGCGAATCCCTTCAAAGGGAAGGGAAGAGCTGTGAGACGTGACTGCAGCCAGCAGTGAGGGTCCTACAACAGCACCAGAGCCCTCCTCCCAGCCCTCTCCACCAGACTTGGGTGCCCTGGGTCTGGATTAGCATTCTCCAGAAGGCCAGCCTGGTGGCAGGATACTGAATTGCAGAGGGAAAGCTATGGGCCTGGGAGAGCTTCTAGTCAGGAATCTGGAGTCTTTCTCTGCTACAATAAAAAGGAGGCTTCTTCCAAGCCTGGAGACCCAGATCTGGACCTCTGGCTGTGGCTTACCTTCTCTCAAGCCAGTAACTCTAAAATAAGTGCATGGGACTTGGTTCTCTCATATGTAGGCTGGGAAGAAGTCTACACACCATCTGATGTTGCTGTGAGAGTTGTGAATGGTAAATAAATCATAGTCCAAAGCAGTGAGCACAGCAATGTCTTTATTCAACCTCACCCCACAGTCCCAACTCAAAAGCATACTCAGGGAACCTAGAAAGGACTCACAACGGTTGCTATGGCAGCCACTCCTCCAGCCCATGAGCCCTGGTCCATCTCCATCTCTCCACTACCTCTTTCCTCCCGACGTTAGTTTTGGAGAAGATACAAGTTGAGATTTGAACTATGTTTGGTGGGGCTGAAGGTGTTGTCACGCTGGGATTTCACACAATTCAAGAGGCTCGAAGGAAGGCCCTGTGTGGGGCCTCCTTCTGATGGCTTAAAATTAGCTCTAAGAAATCTCACTTATTAGAGCCAAATCCCTCACCAGCAAAACTCGGATATCACTGGTAGCAGGCATTCCTAACTAGGGGGAGACCAGCGTGCATTTTCCAGTGGTGATGGGAAGAGAACTAGTCACGGAGCTTCTGAACCAGCCCCTTAGTTAGTTGGTCAGTGGAAATGCAGGCAGGTGACATTTTCTAAAGGAACTGGTTCAGCATCAGACTTCAAGATCATCAACTCTAACTGCCCTGTGTTTCACTTCAGTTCCTCTATCCTTTATTCTTTTCACCCTCACTGCTGAAAAATCAGATAACATATATGTAGATGTTCCTTAAAACATGAGCTATCATATCTCTTACCCACCAGCCTTTTCAGTTTCTGCACCCACTCCCCCTAAGACTTAAACCCTCCAGAATCACACCCAGACCTAGGGTTGGCCCTGGGGTTCACGCTGCAAACCTATTGCCACAGAAAAACTAGAAACCAGGGAGCTTGACCATGCTTCCTACTGTTCTCAGTGTTTTTTCCCATCCCTGTCTGTCTTTCTCACCTCAGTTTTCTTCTATAGCTGGTGGGATGCTCTGTCAGAGTCTGCCAACATGATGCTTGGAATACACAATTCCCCACGCTTCCTAGGCCTGGATAATGAACCAGAAATCCTGCCTGCTGGAGCACAGGGCAGGAAACAAATTGAAGACACTATGAAAGGCTACTCTGAGATCACCCAGATGCCAGGACAAAGAACCGGAAGAGAAAATAGCGAACCCTAGTACTGACCTAAAGTAGCAAAAAGAACACTGGACTAGGATCTCTCCCTAGTCCTGTATACTTTGCTCTCCCCTCCCCTCCGGAGTCATCTGTAAAGGGAGGAAGGTGTGCTCATCCTTCTTTAACAGCCACCAGAGGATCAGAGGCCCTTATTTTTTCTGATAGTCCCAGAGTCCCAGGCCTGCCACCTACCTTCCTGTGTGGAGCCAGAAAGAGCCTGTAGGGAAGGTTTGGGCCCTGAGCTCACCCTGTCAGAAATGCCAGTGCTGGAGACATAACCTGCAGATCCCAATTTCTGCCCTGGCCCCACAGAGCATGTTAAAGAAAAAGCACTGTGTGACTAAGCTGTCTTATCTACCAGAATTCCAGCAGGGAAAACTTGGGAGAAGGTCATTAGGAGGTCACATGAGTTGCCAGTGTAATCTACAGAATTAATGGTGGAGGCAGATTTCCATGACCTTCACCCGTTGGTGCCACGCCCATTATTATGCCACGTTATATGGCAAAGGTATTTGCAGATGTAATTAATAATCGACTTGGAGATAGGGAGGTTATCTAAGTGAGGCTAACCTAATCACATGAGCCATTTAAATGCAAAAAGTTTCCTCTAGCTGGTGGCAGAAGAGGAAACAAAAAAATGTAGAGGATGAGAAAGATTTGATGTGAGGGAGATTCTCTGTTGCTCAGATAAAGGGGACCACAGGGACCAAGTTGAGTAGAGTGGCCTCCAGAAGCTGAAAATGACTAACAGCCAACAAGTAGACAGAGACTTCAGTCCTACAACCACAAGGAACTGAATTCCACCAACAACCTAAATGAATTGCAAAGCAGATTGTACCCAAAGCCCCCAGACAATAGTGCCACCCACCCAACACCTTGGTTACAGCCTTGTGAGATCCTCAGCTGAGAACCCAGCTGGGCCCACCAGGGCTACAGAACATTCTGATAATATATGGTGTCATTTAAGCCACAAAGTTTGTGGTAATTTATCATACAAAAAGAAAACAAATGCAATACTTAACTCTGACCCTCTGCCATTCTGTCCTTGCTGAATAAAAAGACTGGGCATCTTGGATCTGGGTTAAGGGCTGCTATGTCAAAAGAGGAAGCCCAGTGCAATGGAAAGATTTCCAAATTTAAAAGTTAGTGGCCTGGGTTCCTGTTCCTTGCCTGTCATTTGCTTTCTGTGTGACCTTGATAAAGACACATAGAGCTCCACTGTTTCCTTACCTGTGAAATGAAAGGCTGAACCTGATTAGAACCTGATCGGTAGTTTTCTGACCTGCTTTGAGGAAACCCCCCAAGGGCTGGACAGGCCAGAGATGAGCAGGCAGGGCTCCAGGCTCCCCCCGCCACCTTGTCCTGCTTCAAAGACACAAGCTCTACTTTGAACTGTTTCACACACAGGGCTTCTGAGTTGGATCTCATTAGGAGAAGAGTTTCTGTTGCCAAAATGAAATTTGCAAACTACTGAGCTGAGTGATTATTAGAGACCCTTCCAGCTCTCATGTTCTTCCAACATGAAGGTAAAGTTCAGTGGGGCAGCAGCTGGAGCTGCGGAAAGAGTGCTGTGGATTTGGGCTTGAATTAGTGCACATCCGAGTGCAACCAGACATTCTCTCTCATCCAAACCATCCACTTCCACCTCTTCCTCTCTGGAGGCCTGAACTTTTGGGAGCTAGAGGTTTAAGCCAGACAGATTCCAGTTCAGATCATGACTCCACATTCAAATCCTGACATTGGTAAATAGATAAATCTTTTAAATTCTCAGAGCTTCAAGCTCTTAACCTACAAAATGGTGAGATCAACTACTTTGCATGGTTTTGTATATGTTAATTAGGCCTATAGACTGAATGTTTATGTCCCTCATCCCCCTGAAAATGCATATGTTGAAATCCTAAACCCCAAGGTAATGTTATTAGGGTGTGAAGCCTTTGAGAGTGTTTAGGTCATGAGGGTGAGCACCTCATGTATGGGATTAGTGCCTTTTTATAAAAGAGACCCCAGAGATTCCCCTAACCCTTTCTTCTATGTGAGAATACAACCATCTCCAGGAAGTGGGGCCTCACTGGAAAGTGAATCTGCTATTCTCTTGATCATGGATTCCCCAGCCCCCAGGTAAGACACGAATTTCTTTTGTTTATAAGCTACCCAGTCTATGGTATTTTATTAGCCTGAGTGGACTAAGACAATTAGTGTGGTCTTAAAGTGCTACCAGTATAGGCCCCAAAATACAATGGCTCAAGAATAACAGAAGTTTTTTCTTTCTCATGTTAATAATCTAAAGCAGGCCAGTTGCTGGTCCTTCTGCTCCAAGCATTCTTTTGAAGATCCAGGCAGGTGGTGGCTCTGTCATCTTCAACTTGTGACTCCCAAGCTTACTTGGAGATTGCCATTCCAGCCACGAGGGAGGGGAGGTGGTATGCAGGAGCTCAGGAATGAGGTTTTATGGCCAGATCTGCAAGGGACTGACATCACTTCCATTCAAATTCTATTGGTCAGGGCTGAGTCACATGGGTACACCTATTTCCAAAAGGAGCCAGAAATTAGTCCTTGGCTGGATAATTATCTCTCAGCTAAAAATTCTATTATCTAGGGTTTTCTGGGAAATTAACAGCAGTTACCATCATATTACACACAGAAAAGTGCTTAATTCTAGGAAGCTGGTGCTCAGCATCTCCCAATAGGCCAAACATTGCTAATTAAATGGGTTTCTATGTGGGGTGCGTGGAGGTGACCATCATCATCCCATATCCACATTTCAGAATTTTCCATCACCGCTTTCAATCTACTTCCCCAAATGCCTCTCTTTGGCTACATCCCCTTTACCTAGATTGGCTCCATCTATCAGCTGATGCCCCTCTGAGGCCCCAGCCTCCCCTGGTTCTCAGACTGCTGCCCTCACAGGCCTGCCTGGAATCTGGCCATTTGGGTCTTGTCAGCCCCATTCTCCATCACAGAAGGAGTTTGGCAGGAGTGTGCCAAGCGGGCTGTCAGCCACAAGCCAGCTTTCTGAAAAAGATACACCAACTGCAGCAACTGCAAATGCATTTCCCTTGAATAACTTTGTTAATATTTGAAAATTAGTTCCCTTGCTCCTTATCGGGCTACTGGGTATTAGAATACAAGAGTAAGGACAAGGGCAATGGCAAATTAAAATGATGTTCTTCTCATAAATGGCACAGATATGGAAGGGCAGGCCCTATTACCTATAATCTTGAGATTTCCGGAGGCTCCCACTTTCATTCCACCGGAGTTGCCTTAGGGATAGTTCGAGAAAATTTTCTGGGATTTTTTTTTTCTTCTTTGCATCAAGGAACTACTGAGAGTACACATTTAAATTAATATTCTTTGAATTCCAAACCCAGAAAACAGTTGCTGTAAGCTGAGTGCTGTGACTCTGGTTTCAGACTGTGCCCCCACTGAATATGGCCAATTCTGGGGTGGCAAGAGGCTGCCAGTTTCCACATGGGCACAATTTAGCTTTAGAATTGAATAGGAGAGCACATCACGGTGTCAGCACCCAGGCCACCAGAAAAATAGCCAACAGACACCAGCTTTGGACTAAAATATGAAGGAACATTTCCCTCCTGGGGCCCAGTTTCCCTCTGCCCTTCTCAAAACCCTTTCTCAAGAAGTACTGATGTATTTTATTTTTTTAAAGATTTCATTTATTTATTTTTAGAGAGAGGAGAAGGGAAGGAGAAAGAGAGGAAGAAACATCAATGTGTGGTTGCCTCTCATGCACCTCTTACTGGGGACCTGGCTGGCAACCCAGGCATGTGCCCTGACTGGGAATCGAACCCATGACCCTTTGGTTCTCAGGCCTGAGCTCAATCCACTGAGCCACGCCAACCAGGGCTGATTGAAATACTTTAAAGAGTCCATGGCTGATTGGGTCTGTATTATTCCTCTAAAGCGTTCTGGTTCTTTTTTTTTTTTTTTTAATCATCTTAAAGAGGAAGAAATGAATAATCAATGACAAAATTTTAGGCATTGGTGGGAAAGAAATTGTTTCAGCTTCCCCCAAAACACATATGCCTCCAAATCACACAACTAAGGCAATGGCCCGTCCCATATCGTCTCAGAACTAGATCCTTGGGGTGGGACCGACGGGGGTCTTACTGCATGCAGGGGGGTGGCAGCATTTAGGAGACTGAGTGACAGTGGAAGGAGGTGTTCAGGTTTGAAGAAGCGTTCCGCGCCCAGTGGAACGAGAGTTGGAAACCACCAATCTCCTTGTGCCCCCTGAGGTGCTGAGATGGGGAAAGCTCCCTATCCGGTCAGCAGCAAAGCAAGGTAGGAACCCAGGCCTCTGTCAGCTGGACTCTTACTCTCATTTGAGAGGTGCCTCCTCCGAACACCCAAGTTCCACTGACCATCTTAGCAGCGAGTGGAGTAAGAAAACACGATGAAAATTCTCCACCTCTTTAGTACCGTTTTCATATTGATTGTCCATCTTTCTCAGTGGAACCAAAGGGTGGCATTTTTTCTGTGCCTTCCCCTCTTGCCTGATGTAAATGCAATCCACCACTTGTCACCCGTTTGTCCTTCTTCCTTTAGTAGTTTTGGTTTTCCCCAGGATGCTCAAGTAATGTCCAGGCCTCAGGAAAGAACAACCTCTTGGCTGTCTATCACGGAAGACCCGGGAAATCCAGGAATTGGAGTCATTCCCTGGAATGATCTGAATGCTCTTAAACACATTCTACTCGAATGCACGAAATCCTCACCGACAGACAGACCCCGCCACAGGGGACAGGGTGGAGACTGTAGAGCGGAAGGCACGTGCGATGGGGGCTCCGGCAGAAACTGAAGGAAATGTATGTGAGGCACCAGTGCCAGCAGATGTGTGAGAGGTGTTAGTTACAGGATCACGCTGCATTTCTGTCATTTACATAGATCAAAAAGAATTTTCAAGGAGCTCCTCCATAATTTAGCATCAGCCACCTTTAAACACAAACTTTCTTTACCTCTTAAAAGCACTTTTACCTATCTCATTTTTGTTCTAGGGGTGGGAAATTCAGGGGAGGGTTCTCACACTGTTTTGTAGCTAAAACGTTCCTCTGGGAAGGGGTAGCGGCCGCCACAGGCCTCGGTGGCACCAGCCAGTCTCCTGCATCCTAGCATCCTGCTCTTGCAAATAACTGCACTTGCCTGACCTACCCATTCTGATTTCTCCAAGAGGATGGGGACAAGTCAGGGTGTGGACAAACTCCTCAGGTTCATCTACAATCAGCACAGACCATCACACGGGAGTTTGAAGAAGGGCTGACATCCCCCTGCTTTCAGTTGGCAAAGCCCTAGATGGCAGAGCATTGAGGACTTCCACGGCTTCTGCTCTGTGGGTTTCCCAAGAGCCTTGGAATGGCAAAAGCATAGGCCCTGGCCACAGCTGGGACACTCAGGAATATGGGAGCAGGCTGCAAGCTGAACGGAATTTTAAAAGCCATGGACAGCCCGTCCAGCACGCAGCCCAAGATGCTCTGCTGAGAGAAGAGGGGCCCAGAAGACACAGAGCCCTGCCCTCTTTGCCTTCCTGCTGACAAAGGGAATTGAAGCCAAAAGAACAAATGGATGCACTGGAGATCCTTCAAGTTCTCACTGTAATTATGTAGCCTTGGGAGCTGAGAAACTGTAAAGTTGGCTAAACATTGGACATTTTCCCAAAAGGATAATTGTTTTAGTTTATTTTTCCCCTTAGAAAAAAGAATCCAAACTATATTAATACTGTATTTAGGACTCAGAGGGCGAGTTTGTTTTGACTGAAAATACACCAAAAATAAAAGACAATCTTCTGAGGGTCAAGAAAATCTTGCCAGCAAAATATTTATTTTTATTTTTATTAGTTCAACACTGGCTTTTTAAATAAGATAAATAGCTTGTCCAATAATAATAATAATTAGATTCCGGTCTTGAGAAGAAGAGAGTCTTGGGGAGAAAACCAGCCCGCATTCTGACAAGAGCCTCTGCTCTGCTTGGTCGAGGGGAGGGAAGGCCGAGGGGAAGAAGATGGGGGAGATGCCACCCCAAAATGACTGCACCCCATCAGGCATTTAGGACGCCATGGAATACATCTTTGTTTTGTTGCTGCTTGAGGCTCAACTCAATTCCTACAAAACAAAAAAATGGGGACTCCTTCTTCCTTAGAACACCATGACATGTACATATGCTCTCATATTGGAACCAGAAGTAGGAGATGAGGAACAAGGTGGTGACCAATATTTTTCTTCTTTCTTCTCAACGCCCAAACAATTAGGCTGCCTTTTCTCTCCTGTTCTGGAATTTAAACCACTTAGGGCCATTGAAACATTCATGGGCTAGGGAGGTGTGAGGTAAACTGGCCCTTGATTTCTCAGGCTGATCCTGAAGCCGCCTGTCGCAGTGTGTGAAGACACAGCCATGACTTCTACCTGGGGTCTCCCGCAGACTGACCTCGGGGGCTCCTGGGCTGGGGAGGGAGTAGAAGAGAAGTTTTAGGTTTCTGGTCAGGGCCTCTGAAGACAACTCCCTAGATGCAAAAATTTCTTGGATATGCATTAACACTGGCGTCTTCTAAGGCCTTAACTTGGCTCTACGTGAAATGTAGCTCTCACTCTGGAGTCAAATGTGATGTCATTTCAGTTACAAGCTCCTTGTCACCACCCAAGTTCTTAAGGCCCTTCTTGGTAGTTTCGAATGTCCAAGACATGCCGCCTTCTTCTCCTCCTCTTCTACCTCTAAGTGCCCTTCCTTAGAATTACTTGTCCTGCAGAGTTCGCCCTTAGGTCTGGCCTCTGAGGCACTGAACCTGCTTTCTGAGAGGGTGTGGGCTTCGTCCATCTATGAACTGTACTCAGGTACCCAATAACAGAGCGGACAGGGCTCTCTCCCACACGAGAGGAAAGGAACCCTAGAACCCTCCCTGGCTTCTAGACTCACCCACTCTGATTCCAGCTTTGTGCCTTTCTGTTTAATAAGAAATCTTTACTCATTCCTGTCTCAATGACTGTTTCGCATTCTGTGTGATGTGAGCACCAAGGAGGGAATCTTCTACTCCCAGCTCTGCCACAAATGTGCCATGACCTTGAACAAGCCATGTGCCCTCTCCAAGCCTGAGTTTTCTCACCTGTAAAATAAGGGCACCGAGTTATACTACTTTTTAAGTCGCCCCAGCTTTAATTTTATTGGAAAATCAGTTGCTTCCACCTCTGAACTCCCATGGCACGTTGTTCATCCTTCTCTATAGACATTTCGTTAGAGTTTATCTCTTTACAAACCTATTTCCCCACTGGACTGTGAGGCCCTCAAGAACAAGGACGGTCTCCTAGCTACCTTTGTTTCCTCTGTACCTGGGGAGGAGGGAGGAAAGGAACGTTGAGCTTCCATTAAGTGGAACACGGTGCTACACATCATACATAAAGTATTTCTTTTAAAACGTGCGGTATGATGACAATCTCAAATCTGCCGATGAAGCAACTGAGAGATTAATTTATCCAGGTTACAGAGCTGAATCAGAAGTGAAATCCAGGTTTCCCTTCTTTGCCTACTGCCCCAGGACCTAGCATGAAGCAGTAGGGCAGCTAATGTCTTTGGATACCTAGAAGATGCTCAGTAAATACTCATTAAGTGGATATTAAATAAATTCTTTTGTTTGGCTTTTCATCAGGCTGGGGTGTGCCTTTGAACCTCACCTGCCCTGTGGTGGGAAGGGGGCAGAGCTGAGCTACAGTTAGGAAATGAAAGCAGAGTACAATTTATTACAAAGACTTAGGAGCTCTTTAATTAAAAGGGGGGCAGGGCAGAGCTCTTACTGGGTATGAAGAAATAATGATGAAATATTCTCAAGGTAACTCAAGGTCTCTGGTAATTCACCCTGAAGAATAAGCTAAAGCCCTCATTTGCATCATCACTCAACCTACAAATTCATAGAGGACATGATTGTTTTCACAGTCCTGGAAGGTCACATTACTCTTTCTTGCTCTGGTGCCCCTCACAATTATGTCCAGGCAAGCAGACAGAGAAATCTATATTACTGTCTCGGAGTATGAGGGGCTCCCGGCCCCTGAAGCCTGCCAGCTATTTGGTCCGAGACCACAGCAAATACTGTGGCTCCCATCATGCGCACCCAAGGCAGAGATATTGGAATTGAAATGGATTGCTGTCTTCAGGGCACTCTGACCTAGTACCAACACCTGAGAAAGGATCTTTGGTTCTAGTTAATTTTTCTTAACCATAAATAAATTCCAAGAGCCAGCTGAGTTAATGCTTGCCTCGGGGGAGAAAGAAAAAGAAAGGAGATCATCTGTTCCTAAGGGTGCCTTAGGATTGTGCCTGAAGCTTTTAACCATTCAGGATCCACATAAATCTCACTGGAGTATCTGATATTCTTTGAGCAAGGAGTGCCGTAGAGCAGTGAGGAAGAGGACGTTTGTTTCTGTCTAGTGGTGAGTTACTGCCAGCCTGCAGGCAAAGCACCCAATAAACAGCACATTGCATTCAATTCTTTTAAATAGAGGGCTTGCTGCTTTAGCAGTTGGGGAGATGGGGTTGTTTGATACCCATTTGTGAGATAAACAAATCCTAACACTTCGGAGAGGTGGGCTGTGCTGTAAGGTCTTCTATAACTCTAAAATGCCATATAATGGCCCTAAACTTTATCTCTTCTTCTGCTTAACTTGCTGGCGATTTTGTGCCTTCAATCACTCCACAAATCCTTATCGAGTGGCTGCCTTGAGAGGCAGAACATCATGTGGTTAAGAACATGGAACTGTGGAACTGTGGAACCACACGGCCTGGGTCTGAATCCTGGCTTAGCCTCATATTCAATCTGTGACTTTGGGCAAATCGCTTACAGTCTCCGTGCCTCAGTTACCTAATCTGTAAAATGGGAATAATGATAGTACCAATTTCACAGAGTTGTTTCAGGGATTAAATTAGAAAATACGTAAGCACTTAGAACACCTCTATGACATAGTGAGTGCCATATAAATAAGTGTTTGCCAAGTGCTGGAGCCAAACCTATCACCTGGGCTATTAAAATCCATAGGATAGAGACAGACTTACAGACACATCTTGTCTGGGGATGAAGAACAAGGACCACCTACATCAGAGATTTAGGGAAGCTTTAGAGTGATACGGTGTTTATCCGAAAGTTTGGTACGTGTGCCCCGTTGATAAACCAGAGAGTTGTGGGCAGTACAGGGTAAATTTTTTTTCTCAAAATTTGAATATATATATAAAATTACATGTATTAAGAAAAATACATCTGACATACTAAATCTTTTATTTAATGAATATTATTACTTAGGAATAAATAAAAAATAAATATTTAAGTTGATTAAGAGGACTTCTAGGTTCCCATAGGATAAAAGCAACTGCTTAAATCTAAATTTCTCACATATCTTCCCAAACCAAATAGACAACAAATTGAACAAACGTAGTTAAACCTGTGCCTGTAATGGGGTGCTGAGCTAGAGGTCCCCCAAAATCCCAAACTTCCCACAGATATAGCTTGGGGGTTAGAGGAAGTAAAACAGGGCCATTGAAAGTTACTTTGCATATCTAAAGAACTTGGCCAGTGTTTTAGTAATGTTAAATAGCTGTGCCTGCTCAGAACCAGGGAGATGGGCTTGACTCTAACCTGTGATGTGATAGAGCAGGAGGGGCTTGCTGCACCTGCATGAGAGCAGGAGGACGGTTAGCTCTTTGTCACGTGCCACACTTGCCCGGACTAACGATAGCAGCTGAGAAAGGCAGAAGAAACCAGAGTGCTGGCAGGTGTGAGTCAGTGTGGGAGGAGTCGGAAATGGGGTTACAGAGGAAGATCCACGCTGGGATTTAAACTCAGGTGCAGGGCAGCCATGTTGGCTTGGCCACGACGTTTGAAAGGATGGAGAAGGACACCTCCCCTACCATGAGACGGCGGTTTTGGATAAAGAGCAGAAGCCTAGCTCGCTGAGCACGGACAACCGGAATACAGATGGAAATCTGCCCAGATAAGTTATAGACTTCTATTTCTTTTCCTGAGAGACAGTACCTCTGACTGGCCTGGTCTGGCGAGGGGGACAGGACTGCATGTGTGGGGGTGCTTTTTTTTTTTAAGAGCATGGGATTTAATGGCCAAATTCCACCATATTCTAAACCCGTATAACTTTTGAATAAATAGTTCCTTTTCTTTTCATAAGACTCTGGCATTGGGGGTCAGAGTTGTTATCAGTGACAGGCCATACAACCCAGTGGTTCTGTTACATGCCCACAGCAGCATCACTAGGAGACAAGTATAGTAGATTAAATTTATTGTTGTTCAGCAAACATTCAGTCTCTCCCTCCCACCTAAGTAAGCATCAGCACCATCATCATTAATATGATGATGAGCATGGTGAAGTGACTTTCTTTAGCCAATCACATTCTGCAAACCAGATGCAGGCAGAAACTAGATATGTGCTTACATGGATGGGTTCGGTCCTTTGCACTCCTGTCTTTTGCCATGAAAAGAATATGCCCTATTTAGCAACTGGTCCAAAAATGATGAGAGACACTTGCAGAAGACTTGCAACACATAGCCATAGTTGAACCCAGCCTAGATCTGCTAAATCCCAGTCAACCTGCAAAAACATAAGTAAAAAATGAATGTTTATTGTTTTATGCTCCTGAGTTTTAAGGTTGTTTGTTTTTTAGCAATATGCGACCCACAGAAATTAGTACCAGAAGTGACATGCTGCTATAACGATAACTTGACATTTTTGATATTAATTTTGGAACTAGGAAGTAGGCAATGAAGAAAGTGTTATATAAGGATGAAAAATAATGGTCTATGATATGCAGTGGCAAATTATTTGGTAAAATATCACCTTCCGTATCTTAGAAGGCAGAAAATGTACTTAATAAATACTTAGTGTTGGATGAAGCAGCTTTGAGGTAGAACACAAAGTGTGAGCTGACGCCTACTAGTTTCATTTTTTAATATATTACATGAAAGTGATTAGGTCAGAACAATACTAGCCAGTTTGCAAGCAATACTTAGAAGAAAATTACAGGGATGGAAAATCAAAGTGCTTATTACTAAATCAACGCGTTGCCATTATGACACAGACTCAGAGAAAAGACCAAAGCCAGGGTGCTTCCAGGAAAAGGTGACCTCGGGAAAAAGATCAAATCAAGGGTGTGGCTATAACACATGTTTATATCTCTGTAAACCTGAAGGTAAAGTCTAGTACACCCTTTCAACTAAACAAAAGGGACAACTAGAAAGCTTGAGAACATGATCCCATTAAAGCATACTGTGTCCAAATTTGCTGCAATTTAGTCTAGAAAGAGAGAGGCATGTATCTAAAAGAAAAAATATGTGTGACCTTTGGTACTGTGTTGACAGCAATCAAATAATAAAACAAGAAGGGACTCCCAGAGGGAAGAACAACAAATTTAGGACTAATCCTGCAGGGAGGAATATTTCTATTCATGGTGCAGTAGAGTCTGACATTTGTCCAGCAAGACTTCAGAATTTCTGTGGACCACTATGTGCTTTGTGCTTTGTGCTATGTGCTACGTAACTGGCATTCTTGTCACTTTAAAGTTAGAGTGTTTAGAGTGCAATTAATTAATTAGATGCAGTTAACCTGTTCCCGATCCGCCATTGTATGTTGAGTCTGTATGGAGAGATGGTAGATAACAATTTATCTTCGTAGTTCAAAGGTCTCTGAATTTGGAGGAATCACAAACATGTTTGATGTAGATCATGAGATCCTTGTCTTCCAGCCATGGTTTGATAAGACTTTGGGGGTTCTTGGGATGGGGCTGAGCATATTTTAAGTATGGGAGGGACGTATTTATTTATGAACAGGAGGAAAGCCTGTGGTAAATTAGATTACCATTCAGCAAACATTTATTTCCTGTCTCTTCCAACTTCCATGGGGAAAACAAATTTTTTAGCCCCACTGTTGTTGGATTCATTCATATACCTTTCTTTGATCAATGGGATGTATTGTGAATACAGATTTGAACTTTGTTCTCCTAGAGGGGTTTGGTTTCTTGCATTCCTGTCTTATGTCATAGAAACAACATGCCTTGCATAGCTGCTAGTTCAAGGAGGATAAAAAGGACAAGAAGTAGACCTGAACCCAAAACGCAGTTTATAACTAAACCCAGACTAGATAAGCCAAATCCCAAGGTTCAAAGATAGATAAGTAAGAAATAAATGCTTGTTGTTACATGCCATTTAGGTGGTTTCTTACATGGAAATAGCCTACTGATATAAATAAAAGATACAAACTTTATTTTACAAATAGGTTAAAAGTATTAGCGAGAAGTGATATATAAAAGATAAGCAAGGAAGACTTAACATACATATAATTGTAGTTTCCAAAGGAGTAAAGCAAAGCAAGAGAACAAAATTTCTAAACTATGAGGCAAAAAACTTTCTAAAATTAAAAAAAAAAAAAGGACTGAATCTACATATTGAAAGAGCCTCTGATGTAACTAGAAGAACTTGGTCCCAAATGGTTGACGCTAGGACATAGTCTAGTAGAATGATTAAGACACTGAACATAATGAAAAAAAGTTCTGGGACTCCAGACGTAAAGACTAAGTCATTTACAGTTCATGGGTACCAAGTTAGCCTCCAACATCTCAAAAACAATACACAAGGTGACATAAGAATAATGCAATATGTCTAATAAATTCAAAAAACTTAAAGCTGGTAAAGTTTATTGCATATAAATTATACCTCAATAAACTAATATTTAAAAAGCCCTAACTAAAAAAAATTAGTTAGCAGAAGGCAATGGGGAAGCATTAGTAATATAATCAAAGAAAGAAAACATGACCCAAAGATTTCATATAAAGCAAAACTAACCTTCAAGGATAAAGAGCACAAATTCTTAGTAACATACAAGAACCCAAGGGTAGTGTTTTCATGAACACTCCTAAGAAATCTGGTAAAGAACAAGTATCAGACAACCAAAATGACCAGAACAACTTTTATACTTGTCTGAGATATTAAATATACTGTATAATTACTTAAACAATTGTGACTAAATAAAGGCTGAGCAAGAAAAAGTATAGTATGACATGGCTATAACTCTGACAGTGTAGATATAGTATAATTACAAAATTGGGAGGTGTAGTTTATATACGTTACAATTTTATAATTGTAATCAGTTTGATGGTGATAGTATTATTATTATTCTGAGTCTTTAGGTCATCCCTCAGAGATAGGATAGACCTCCTCCCAATTGATAGGTCAAGTGTCAAGAGTGATGGTATCACAAATGCACTAAAAGAGTATGAAAAAGTGTATTATTCACAAAATGAGGCTTTCTGGGGAGTGTGGGGCTGGTTCCCTGCAGGATCAAAAATATCTTAAGATATTAAGGAGGAGCATCTGGCTTAGAGTTTTATTGTAGTTGGTGGTGAGGATGGGCTGGGGATTCTCATGTACAGTCTGGGGCTCACAGAGTTTGAACTTTCCACCAGCGCTAAAAGGGGGAACATGTAAGCTTTGCTGTTGTTGGCTTAACTAGAGGTGAGGCAAGAAGAGAAGAAGAAAAAGTGGAGCTTGAAAGCTGCCAGCAGGTAGACATCAATGGGAGAGTCAGACTGAGACTTCTTGTTACACTGAGGTAGTTATGTGTGTGATGTGAGCTAAAGCAAATACGGTGCATTCTAACTCTAACATCCACTGCGTCCTTGGAAAACAGTCCTCAGTATGAAAGAAACACAATTTTTAAAATGTAATATAAAAAAGATTAAGCAAAATCTTCATGATCTGGGTTTGAATTGGAAGTATCAGTATGAAGTCATGTGATAGTTCATACTGATACACAGTGTATTTTTAAATATATAATAGTATGCATTTATGTACCTCATAGCTCTATCCACTGAAAATGCCTAGAACCTAAGATCAACTTTGTAACAATAAGCCTCCTTAGAGCTCATATTATGGTCTTAAAATATGATTTTTCACTAATACCAACAGAGCTTCTTAGAGACATGGCAGGTTCCAGGCCTAAGGTTAAAAATAAACATGATAATATTGGAATGTCTTTCATACCAGATAGCAAGAAAGGTATACAACACTAAGGTCACCACAAAAGAACATAGGATCCAAACTGAATAGGTTCCAATAAGCCAAAGATAGGACATTCTGAGCTTTATTAAGTTATATAATTGCAATAGACTTAAACCCTTTAAATATGTTTAAATATATGACTTTATAATGACAGTAAGAAGAAACTAATGGTCAATTTTGAAGGATGAAATAATAGAACTGGAGTATCATCACTTTTTATTGCCTAATGAATTCATGGATCTAGGTTTTGAGGTGGGCGGGAATTAGGTGCCCCAGTGAAAGAGCACGCCATCACCTGTAATTCCACCGAATGGATGGAGCCTGAGTCTAATCAGGCCCCTGGATCTGGCTGCAGATTCACAGGAGATACGGAGGACAGAGGAACATGTTGAGCTGCACCGTGAGTATGCAGTCAGCAACATCCAGACTGCGCACAACTCCGCAAGGCAAACGGCCCAGCTCTATGGCAAATGAGGTATTAAAAGGATGTAGGGACAAACTGTAGAATAAAAATATGCTTAAAAGACACACCATTTTTTTTAACAAAGAGCAAGACTAAACTACCATGCCCAGGGATGCAATTTGGGGTGATAAAACTATAATAAAACACCCCAGAAGTCAAGACAGAGTTTGCATGTGAAAGAAAGGGGGGAGTGCCTGATTGAAACCGGGCACGTGAAGGAGGTTCTGAGTTGGGTAGCAGAGTTTTATTTCTTGACCTAGGCGATGATTACAAAGGTGTTTTCCTTCATTGATCTATATATTTCTGTGGTTTTCACTATCTGTGTTTCATCTATAAACTTTGTTTTTAAGTTGAGAGGAGGATAGGGAGTTGAGTTAAACAAATATTTGATAAATAATTATTCAGCTGGTAGGTGGATTTGGCAAATGTCATGAAGATACTTGTCTGACTGGTGTTCAAAAAACGCTAAAACAGTGTCTAAGAGCTTAGCCTTTGAGAAAGCCACACATTGGAGTTGCAATTCCCCTTCTGTTCTTTATTGGCTGTGTGATCTGTAAGGCTCAGTGTTTTCATCTATAGAGTCAATACAACAATAACTGATAGAGTTGTGAGGTGTAAATGAGATAATCCTTATAAAGCACTCAGCAAAGTGCATGCCGCATAGTAATCACTCAATGAACGCCATTTGTTGTTGTTATTGCTGTTTTGGAGGAATGATAGAGGCTTTTATTTAGGCAGCTTTTTCATGGGCCCCTGGGGACTTCTATGAGGCTTCTTTCAATATCCATTGCAGCTCCTGGAGTTCTTTTTATTCTCTGCTGCTCCAATTATAGTCCTGAGAAAATTCTGACTTCATTTCTTTACAGACTAAATGCTTTGGGATGCATGGGAAAATGAAAAGTGTCATAGGTACCCAAGCTATATTAAACCAATATAACTTGCTGCCAACTGCCACAGGGACCAGCATGGCAGTAACTACTAAATTGATGGAGACCAGAGAATTTGGAGCAACTCATTTAGCCTGTGGCTAGTCTGCCTATCACCTCCCCAGGTATCAGGAGACAAGAGTTATGCTAAGGTTCCCAGGTTGGCTCAATCTTTGGAAACATGGCCTCTAAAGCAATTACCTTTCTCGACATACTTTTTACTAATACATATGTCAATTTTATTATATATATATCTTATATATATACATGTGACTGAAAAGCACATGGCCCATCTGTATTCATCAGCCAACTGTTCCAGTGAGTGCGGAAGTGCTGATTTCCTACTGACCTGTCCTGCATCATTGCCTTTTACCCAGCAGGTAGGAAGATGCCCTCTGGGATGGATTACATGGAATTAGTTTTAGTCCCCTTTAGCCTAAAGTCCTTGTCGAGTAGAGAGCAAAAATGTTCTACTTCTATAGCATCTCCCTTCTTTATAACTGACCATCTGGGGCATCCTCTTTCTGTTCGCATTTCCGGTACCTGAATTCTCACAGCCAACTCAGGTCATCTCTGTTCTCCTATAATCAGGTATCTTACTTCGCCTGTTCAGATTTGCATAGTACTTTCCCCATTATCAGTTCAACCATATCAGTCAAGAATTATTAACATATTATTTTGTACAAGGGATCTGATCTCCTAGTGATTAAAAGACTTGCCCACACTCCCCCACGGCAGAGCCGGAACAGGAGCAGCCTTCTCTCCATTACACATGTCGTGTCTACAGTTTCTTTCCTCTACGTGCTGCAGACGTGCATTCCCCTATGGGAGAACTCTGATGTAGTTTATTTATGCATTTACCTATTTATGGATTCATTTTTTATTCATGTGTTGATTTTATTTTAAACAAATTGTTGTAGTATTTGTTCTATAATTATCTGATCCAAAGGGAATAAATATATCATTTAATACAATAGTAAAGTAATTACTAGTTAAACATTTTTAAGAAGTGATGAAACCAGATCTGCAAAACTTAAAAAAAACCATCATCGAGAAAAATGCATTTACTTCTAAAACTTTATCAGACTGCTATCTTCTGTCATCTTTTCTTGAGACAGATTTTTATCCATTTTTCAGTTCATTTATAATGCATTTTTAAATATTTCAAATATTCATAAAAGCTTGAAGGCTAATATCATGAACACTTTGTGTACCCACTATCCGAATGCTGTTAGCATTTTCTCCATATTTGCTTCTGATTTTTCCTTTTACCGAAATTAATATTTCAGAAAAGGTTGAAGTTTCCTGTATTCTCTTGCTCTCGTTTCATCTCTCTCTCTCCCACTGCAGAACAAACAGTGATGTGTGTCTTTTCCATTCATGTTTAAAATATTTACTGTGCTCACAATTACCCATAAATAACATCCATTTAAATACATAATCTTTACACGAGTAGTATCATCATCCTTTACACATTATATGCTTTTTCCACCCAATATTATGTTTTCAGATCTGTGAGTGAAATTAATTCTTTTCATTTTTGTATCTACTAATATATTTGAACTTATTTTTATCTTATTTTGTGTCTTTTATTTTCCATACTGTTTTCTCCAGTCTCTCTTTTCCTGCCCCTTGGTACAGTAGCGATGTTGTCTCTAGTCCTACTTTTCCTCATTTGCTGGTTTGAAATCTGTAGATTATCTTTTATTATACAATATATTTCATATATCAAGTGAATCATTTAATGTCATCCCCAAATTTTTAACAAACATACTTAATTGTACATTTTTAATAAGGTCTAAAGTTATTATCTCTGGCCTCTTTAATAAGACAAAGAGTTTACTCTGCATTAACTAACTACTGAAAATTACCTCATTTCTAGAATTTATTTCCACCTTTTTAAATCAAATTATATATTTTCTTTTTTTATAGAACTAATATTTTACAGATATTCCTCTTTGGGGATTATTGAACTATATACATATTTTGAAGTCTTTTGCATAGTGTATATACACTTTTTTGAGGGAGATGAAGAAAAGAATATATTTTTTAAAAAATGTTAAGGATATTTTTTCCATTACCACTTAACCTTCTTATACCCTCCTCCCCTCTGCAATCACCACACTGTTGTCTACCTTTTTTATACATTGCTAATGCTTTTTAATAATCTACCATTAATTGGTCAATATATTTTACTGGTTTGGAGGCTCATACTGTTTCTTGCTTTCATCTAGCTAAGGGTTTCTCAACAGCGGTGCTATTCACATTTTGAACTGGATAATTCTTTCTTATGGCAAGTATCCTGTGTATTGCAGCGTGTTCAGAAATATGCTTGCCTCTGCCCACTAGATGCAAGGAGCATCCCCCAAGTCATGACAATCAAAAATATCTCTTGAGAAACAAAATTCTCCCCAGTTAAGGGCCACTGTTCTAGCTGAGATGTACCTTGGCAGCAGTTCTGCTGGCGTGGATCAGGGAATGGGGCGGGGGGTAGCATAAACTCAGTTAATCATTTTCTTGCCCTTACATTACATTTTTAAAAATGGATTTGTTTTTATACATTTATGTTTCAATTACAGTTGGCATACACTATCATATTAGTTTCAGGCGTACAACATAGTGATTAGTTGTTTTGATACCTTGCAAAGTGATCACCCCAGTAAGGCCAGTGCCCATCTGGCACCACATGTAGTGATTACAGTATCATTGGCTCTGTTCCCTGTGCTGTGCTTTACGTCCCCAGGCTGCTTTTAGATCTGACCATGTACTTCTTAATCCCTTTCACCTTTTTCACCCCAGGCTCCAACCCTCCTCCCATCTATCTGGTGATCATCAATTTGTTCTCTGTATCTATGAGTTTGTTTCTGTTTTGGTTGTTTTAAATCTAGACTAGTTTTAATCCATTGGAATCCTCAGTACTTTGAAAAGGTACTTCATTGACTTCTCTATTGTTGTTAATGAGTGGCTTGCTGATAGTGTAAGAGAAATTCTTTTTTTCTAAAGTGAGTCCCCCCACCTCTGGTAGATCTAAAAAAAATTTTCCCTTATATTTTATATTCTTCTATTTCATCGCAATGCATCTAGGTATCGATTTATTGTTAGCCCATTATATGCATTTTCAGTCTGAGGATTCATGTCTTTCATCAATTCTGTAAAATGTTTAGCTATTATCTCTTTAAAAACTGCTTCTCTGTTATCTCCTCCTCCAAGGTTTCTATTGCATGGGCTATTATTCACATGTCTTAACTTCCCTTTCATACTTTTATCAGCTCTATTCTAGGTGGCTTCCTTACTAATGTCTTCCAAGTCACTGAATCTCCCTTTACATGCAGTGTGGAATTTATCTCGTCCACTTCAAAAGCCATTTTCACTTTCAGAATTTCCATCTGTTTTATTTTTATAAACTACTCTTCTTGCTTTATTTCTTACTCTACTGTGTCATAATTTATTGTTCTTTGAGGGTCTATTTTTCCTTCCTTTATCTCTGTAAAGATTCTGAGCACACATGCCTGAAAGTCCTCTGGAGGTTGCTTAATTTTGTTTTCATTTTACTGGGATGAGTTTACCTCCTAGTTGTTGACTTTGTTTTCTCCTTTTCTTAGCATTTCTTTCACTTTATGTTTGGGTTAGTTTGCAATTCTCAGAGTTTTCTCACTCCTCTTCTTCTCTTCCCTCCCCTCCTTTCTTCTCCTTTTCCTCTTCCTCTTTGTCTTCCCTCCTTTCTCTCCTCTCTCTCCTGCCTTGTTGTAACCCAGATCCCCAGGAAACATTCAAATGAGGTCTATTTAGCCTCTTATTATGGGTGGCAGCCCCACCACCGCGACAGACTTTGGTCCCTCACCTGGAGTGGGCTGTTTTTGTCTGTGTCACTCTGCAGTAGCTAAAACCCCTGCCTGTCTCTGCCTATTTCTGGACCCAGAGCCTGGCAGGCTCCCAGTTGCAGCCCATTTTGCACTTTGTATTTGTTTTATTTGTGCTGCACAGAGATGTTAATCTTGTGTTTGAACATAACTATGCCTTTGAAATTGTCTTTTTAAAATTTTTCTATGTGTAGAAAGTCATTGAAAGACTTCAAAGAGCAACTTTTCAATGACACCCTGACCAGATATAAAATAAAATTAGTCTTTCAGTGTAGGTTAAACCTTCCTATTTGTTTCTCTCTGAACACCTTCTGCTTTCTATGGGCCCTGTGGAAGAGCTAACCTTCCCCACTATTAGTTCCAGACCACTAATATACTCCCCTCTTCACTTCTCAATAGTTCTACCAGTGAAATAATCCATGCCTCTTGTCAAATCACTTGCTCTGTTAATGTCCCTTTTCCATACACATTCCCAGCTCTAACCCAGACACATTTGCACCTTCCTAGGTCACTAAAACACCTGAGAGACATTTTTCATCTCTACTCCTGTCTGTGCTACATTTCAGATGGCTCCAAAATTCATGTTGAAGTTCCTTTAGAATCTTGATTTTAAAGTTCTCATTCTTTTTTCCCTCATCTTTTATTTTTTATTTTTAAATGAATTTATTGGGGTGACATTGGTTAATAAAATTATAAAATTACAGAGGTTTCAGGTGTACAATTCTATAACACATCACCTGTAATTGTGTGTTCACTGCCCCAAATCAAGTCTCCTCCCATCACCATTTATCCCCACGTAACTTCCTCTATCTCCCCCTACCCTCTTCCCTGTGTTAATCACTATGCTCTTGTGTCTATGAGTCTTTCTTTTTTTCTTTTTCGCTTAATCCCTTTACTTTTTTTGCCCATCCCCACTATCACCCTCTCCTCTGACAACTTTTAGTCTGTCTGTATCTATGAGTCTGTTCCTATCTTGTTTGGTAGTTTATTTTGTTCATTAGATTCCACATATGAGTCAAATCATGTGGTATTTGTCTTTCTCTGACTGGCTTATTTCACTTAGCATAATGCTCTCCAGGTCCATCCATACTGTCAAAAAGGTCAAGATTTCCTTCTTTTTTCTGGCCAAGTAGTGTTCTATTGACTGTGTGTGTGTGTGTGTACACACACACATATATATATATATGATGCTCATTCTTGATGACACCACAGACTTTTATGAACCAGCGTGACCCAGTCACTGAGCTCTTTGATGGGTCACCCCCTCCTTAGATAGACTACAGGTTTATTCTTTTTCCATGGAATAAAGACTCCTTTCTAGCATTCTGGATCCCTCCCTCCTCACCTACCCTCCTTCCCATGATATTAAAACAATATAGTTATTTAACAAACCACACTATATTTTGTTAGTGTGGTTTGTTGGTTCAACAGTTCATTAATTTAAAAACCATTAAGATTCTGCTTTGTTCCAGATTTACACTAGTCTCTAGGACAAGAAATTACAGTGATGCTTCAGATTCCTATGATATTCTGAAAAATAGAAGGTAAATGCATAGAAACAATTAAAACACTCTGAGAATACAGAGGAGGAAGAAGCTCCATGGAGGAGGCATCATTAGAACAGGGGCTTGAAGGATGGGAAGACTCTAGACATAAGATTAAGGGAAAAGAATCTAGGTAAAGGGGAAAATATTCAGTTATCATTTGCCTTTCTCACTACAGTGTCCATTCCTTAAGAATAGGAACCATATGTCTTCTTTTTGTATTTCTCACAATACTTTATAATAGGCCTCTTTCCATAAAAAGGAGCTCAATAGACTCTGACTGAATAATGTTATTAAATATAGTGAGAAATGTTTTCCTGAAGCTTGATCTCTGTTTTCTTGCTCAAAGAATGAGTTACCCATTTATTAATTCATTCTAGCAACATTTATCAGTGCCTAGTATGTGTTAGCCAAGTTAAGAGTAATGATGTGGAAATGAGCAAGTCAGGCATTCCAGCGAATATCTCAGGCTTAGGGAGTGCCTGGGCCCAGAGGCCGCAAACATGCTGGGTGTTCAGCATTTAGTATCCCCATTCAGGCCCTTCTCTTTGCAGCAAGTGAAGGCTTCAATCAGGCAATTCCACGCATCTAAGTTCACAGGCCTCCAGGCACTAGTACTTCCCACTGACACTGAAGAGTCCTCTTTACAAATAAAAAAGATTTTCCAGTGAGAAAGCAGCCTGGGGGCACATTTGCCCTGGGCCCTCTTAACAGGCTTTGCAGGGAACTAATGGGTGAGCTTCCCAGGTTGAGGGAGACTGAAGGGCAGCCTGGAGGCTGGGCTTTTGTCTCCAAACCACACAACTGCCCTCTGGGGTTTGAACACTGTTCTCTGAGGCCATCTTGCTCCCAGGCGGCCATGGCAAACTATGCAGGACGCAACACTGGCTATTCAATTACAACGATGTGTGTGTGTGTGTGTGTGTGTGTGTGTGTGTGTGTGTGTTGTTTCTCTAATCCAAATCCTAAAAAATTTATGTGCCATCTGTAAACATGCTTCCCTTCAATTTTTTACATAAACTACCTTCTGAAAATAAAATAATACAATAAAATAAAACAAAATAAAATAAAATAATGGAGAGACAAGGCTTAAAAATCCTCTAAGCAGAGAAAACCAGTTAAGCAATATAAAAAAAAAATTATGAATGTAAGCAAAACTTAGGTTATTTCTTCTAAGTGCTTCTGATAATCATAAACAAAATTTAAGTCATCTTCCTAAAATGATATAAGATAATCGTGTTCATTCCCCACCATCTGGAAACCCCCATTTGTAATAACCAATCATTGTGAAGGTTAAACAACTTCCTTATTTTCACTTTACAAGCCATCCTATAATGTCATCCTCTGAACTTCATCCTAGTTCCAAGTTTGAAGTCTCCCTGTTTGCAAAGGGTTTGTTTCTTGCTCAATAAAATATTCATAGCAAGTAAAGCTCTCTGAATGTTCTTTTCACGCTACATAGACTCACAAGTTCTTAGCATGAAATAATATTTTCTCCATTGGCTACACCATATTTTAATTTTGAGCACCCCCTACCAAGAATAGGATTGTATTAAACTTCTGCCAACCTACTGTAATCACCCAAAAACAATTCTCAGGTTGAGAATGGTGAGTTTTTCCAGAACAGGGAAATGAGGCACACTTAGGAATTGGACAACGACAGACCTAGGCAGGCCTAGGAGGAATGGAAAATCACCAGGCGGGAAACTACACGGTGGGAAACTGCCTGCCGATGCTACCGAGGACAGACAGATGCTCAGCTAAGATTGGGGTCTGGGGTCGGCCTATCTGGCATAACAGGATGCAGCTTTAACCCAAGGCTGACAAGATGTATCAAGAACAACGGTCAGCAGAAATGGCACCCAGCAACCAGCTCTAGACAATCAGACTCTGACACCCCAACCAGTTACCCTTGGTATGTTCTTGCACTGAAAAACCCCACCCTAAGATCCACCAAGAGAGTCTTAACCTCCTTTGGTTGGCTCCCCATCCTCCCTTGGTTGGCTCCACTTTCCCCTCTTTTTCCCCTCTAATAAACTCTGCTCCTTAGCTCACTGTGTCCATCTGGTTTCTTGAGCGACTCCCACCTAACAGACAACATTGGTTCGAATTCTTACTGTTCGACTTTCAGCAATAGATGTGGACTTATACAAAATATGTGCATGGCAACTTACACTTTCTGGACTTGTCTTTGCATCTGTAAAATGGAACAATAACACCACAATGCTGATAGAGTTGCAGTGAGGGTTAAAGGCAAGCCTGGCAAACCTTCAATAACTGGTGACAATTTTATTTTTATTATTATAATTACTCCACTCGTCCAGCACCCAGGCTCAGTGGCTGCCTGAGCTGTTGTTCACTCCCACTCTCCATCTGCTTCTGCAGGAGCAGGGAAGGGGAGCCTGGGAAAGGCTGCCTCTGGGCTCTACCCACAGAGTGGGGTGTGGTAAGGGTGCAGTGTGGCCCCTCTGCCCCTGTTGACACGCAGGCTCCACCAGCCAAAGACACCACCCGCAGGGCACAAATCTAGGCTGTGGAATTGGCCTTACCAGGACAGATACCTTCACTGCTACAGTGTGTTTTTGATCAGTGAGATGTAATTTATCCAAGTTGCTGTGGTAAGAATCTTCAGTTTTCACATTCTAGAAAAGCTGTCCCTAGGTCCCTAGTGATACAACTGTGACTCACTCAGATGCTCACGATTCCTACTTCCCAGACACTGGAAAGTGCTTGGAGTCACCTCAGAACCCACCACCACTCCACCATGCGGGGGTGGGATGTGCTGGCCAGGCAGTGGGAGGGGAACCGGGAAGGAGTGATTGTTTGCTGTAACCAGTCCCTCTCTGGCCATGGCTAGTCACAGATGGGGTGCTCCTTCTGTCTGCCGCAGCCTGGACACTGTGTTCTCAACAAACCCAGCGTTAATTAACAGCAGACCTGGCTTACACAACTTCAGTTTTGAAAATGCTTGCTCATTCATTGCTTTAACCGTACTTCTGCCCCCATCCCCAGTCCCTTTCTCTGCACCTCAGGCATCTTCACAGCCTGCCTGATGAGAGCGAAGCAAACTCACAAAACTGGCCTTGTGAACATCTGGAAAGCATCTGTCTGCCATCGTGTAACTGATTGCAGGTGCTGCTGGAGGGAGAGAGTTAAGAATATTAATGAATAAGACTAATTGATTATTAAGCACAATTAGCCTAGCAATAATGCCACCTTGGCATTGTGCCAATCCCTGCAATTTAGTTTCAGGAAATCCTTGCTTTGCTGGGGATTAGGGAATGCAGGACAGATCAGAATGTCTGAACCAGGAAACTACAACGGACTCTGGATACCGTTAGTGATAACTGTGAGTAACATTAGTATTTAGAATGTATACCGATTGCATCCCCAAGCATCCCCAAGCACGTGAGCCAAATGAACTTTATTGAAAAGTTCTCTACTACTTCTTAACTTCACCTCATGTTCTTGGGGGATGGAAAGTTAAGTGACAGGCTAGGAGTGGTGCTTTAGACCTAAAACAAACCCCAATGAACATCCCTACTCTTTGCCCCATTAAAGTAGAAATTTAGCAAATAATTTTAAAAAGCATCATTCAGACTAAGGCATACATGCCAGGTGTTTAGGGTAGGGGCGTTGCTTTTACAGTGTTTTGAGGGAGGAAAGTGTTGTTACATCACATATTCTTTTAACAAACATATTTTTAGGGCTGATCGTAGTCCAGACACTGTGCTAGGTGCTGGATACTATAGATGTATTTGTTCCTCAGAAAACTTACAGTCTTATGGGGTAGAGATCGATACGTGTAACCTGCTTCCTGCAATATGGCTAATTAGATACCCCACAAGACTTCATGATTCATTACTGGGCTCATAAGAAATCTCCACGAATTATTCACAACAACCATCCCCAATAAGGTGAGCTAAACTGGTTGCTGAGAATGGAGAGCTATAAGCAAATGGGAAAGGTGGAGTTGCCTTAAAGGCATTTGCCAACAGAAAGACTAGATAATAAAATGTATCACAAATCATAAAGGTAGATATTATTCCCTAATATTCTTGCTTCATTTTTATAAGTGTGTGTATATACACATACATACATATGTACACACACACACACACATTTTATATATGTGCACTATATGTGTGTGTGTGTGTTCCCAGTTGTGATACCAAATGTATCAGAGGAGCACACTCAAAGAAGTTTAAAAGCTGCTATGCTATAAAGCGTAACAGAGACACGAAGGAAACAGTCGCCAGTTGTACCTGGGTGGTGTTGGGGGAGCGCAGGACGGGAGTCCACACTGTACGTGAAATTTGTGTTGACTGTGGAAAGAGATAAGACTATTCTAGACTGATAACAGGAAGAATATACGAGGTTTTGAGGGAGGGGAAAAAATCATGAAAATGGACATAAAGCAATGAAAATGGGATTTTTATCTCCATCTATGCCTTTCCCTTAACACCCTATGCTGCATCAATTCCAAATAACCTGAGGCTGATTTTCTCTTTAAATCCCATTTATAAAGTTTGGCAGGCACCCTATTATGGAGAAGTACAAAGGCCACACTAGGGAGTTGGGCTTTATCCCGTGAGCAATGGACAGGCACTGAAGGGTTTTCGGCGTGGGTATGATATGATTCATTTTATGGATTAGAGAGACAAGTCTGGCAGCATCCTGAGGCAATATGACAGAGATGTTAGTGTCATTTACCCAAATCTGAGTGAAGGAAGAGACAGCTTAGAGGAAGAAAGAGAGGATATTATTATTCAGAAGATAACTATTAGCAATTATATTATTACGCAGAGCATAATTTAAATTATCCACAGGAAAATTTAAGTTTTTAAAAGGTGATAAATGGTATTACCAACCAAATTGTTTGCTGCCCCTCACCCAGGATACCCATCAAGCGTGCTCTGCTAGCTGAGGAAATGTGGGTGGACATGGCAGAAACTTCAGAGACAGCTTGTGTGTCCTCATGGTGTCTTGTTCCTTTGCCATGAGATCTGCTGGGTTCCAGCCAGAGGCCGCTCTGTGGGCGTGGCCTTAGAGTGGAGATAGGTAGCAGTATGTAGTTAACCTGTGGTGGTGGACAAGTAGATAAACGTGAAAGAAATCTTTGCACCTGTAGACCAGTGCGGTGTGTTTGTTACCCAAGCATCACAAAGTTCATCTTAAGTAGTTTGAGATGCCTGCGGGGCATTAGATTTACATGAGGTTTCTCTACAGGACTTTTTTTTTTAAAGGGTTAGCCATCTTTGTCTAGCCCTGTTTGGAAGCTTCTGGAGTCATTGTTTATTAGTCTTTGTCTTAAAGGAGTCACGAGCCTGCCTCAGAGGACCAGGCTGTAAAACTGCATCTCCACAGCGTGGTGACTGTAGTGAAGAGGGGCCCAGAGCAAAGCACAGTGTCCAGGTGGTAGCATGCAGAGCTAAATTTCAAGAAAAAATGGGCGACAGAGCTCAGTTAAGAATATTAGCAAATGCGGATTTTATGTCGCTATGGATGTCGCAAAAGAAGAGGGGCGATTGACTCAGCAACAGAGAGAGAAAACCCATGAGGGGTTCAGCGCAGCTCTGACATGGACAGGGGAGAACCGGAAGCCGGGCAGCTGCAGAGGAGTCTGTGAGAAGGCTCAGGCAGGCGTCTGTGACAGTGTGTACCAGGGGCTGCCACAGTGTCACTTTGGGTGACTCTGCATGGCTAGGAGCTGTCATGAACATGTACCTGTGAGTTTCCCTACTTGGGATGACCCATGCATCTCTGTGGATAGCATGTTTGCCTTCTAAAAGCCTTTCAGAGCAACAGAAGTTATGGAGATTCTGTTGTATGAGCAGTTTGACTCTGCCATACTTTGCTGGTAAATGTACTGTCATGTATGATCATGAGAAATAGCCAGTCCTCAGAAAGTAGGAGGGGAAAGAGCCAAAGGAGGTGCCTCTCTTTTTCCCAGAAAGGCTGACCGTTTGCTTTGTCTGGAGAAGAATGAGAAATCTGCCAGGCAGTGAATGTCACGAGGGAAGGACAATGATGAGAGAATAAGATACAAAGGAAGGGGGAGTAAGGAGAATCTAGTAAAAAGCCTTCTTGGGAATATAAGTGAGTGTTCTGCTAGGGAAAATGGAAGATCATTTTGAAAAAATGAGAGAATTTCAGAAAATCCAAAAATAAATAATATCTTAAAGGGGTTTCTCTACGTACTTGTGCGGCCAATACCATAAAATTCTGCTTCTGGTTCATTCATTAATTCATTCATTTACAAGCATTATTGAGGGACGTGTATGTGCCAAGCATGTACTAACCCCCAGCCACATACAGATGAATAGGCCCCATATTGGATCCCAAAATGCTCTGCTCTAGAAGGCATCCCCACCTACCCATGCTTGCATTTCTCTCCCTCTTAACTCAACTCTTAATCTGGGAAACCATCTAGAGAAATAACCCTAGCCTTCTCAGACTATTTCCCTTTTAACTGGGAAACCTTGGATGTGTAAGCCTTGACCTGTAAGAACATACCTCTGATAGACTTTCATGTTCTTTTCAGATGGATGGAGAAGTACTTTTGAATTCTCAGCTCCTCTCTGTTGCAGGCCAGCCCTACACATGATCCATGAGCACTGATTTGTGGAGAACTAACCCACACCCATTTCTCGGCACAGTCGGATATGGGTGGGACGCCGCTGCACAGCGGCAGGCGACCAGGGGCAGTTCACCCCAAATCTAGCTTATGGCTCGCATGATGTGGCTGTGGAAATACTCGCTGACCTCTGAAACACAAAGGCCTGTTCCCCCACCTAAAAGAGTTAAGAAGAGGGATTAAGCCATTTAGCAAACCAGCAACCTGAACACTAAAAGCAGAAGCAACTGCTAATTGCTAGAGAAGCCATTTACTAAGAAATATCTAAACAGTTCTTTCCAAAGCCAGAAATTTATACTGTACAGGAATGTTTTATTTACTAGAACCAGATAAATAGGAAAGTTAGCGAGCTTTTAGCTGAAAATAGTAGATTTTAGTAAAAGGTTAAACAAAACAATAGATTCACATCTCAGAAAAATGTAAATAGAACCTTCCTGTCGCCTGATAGGTAGCCAAACATCTAAGTTCTAACAAATGTAGCTAATGGTTAAGAATGTCTTTGCCTACATGAAATCTCAAAGGTACAAAGAGCAACCTCTGCGTACATCTTTAACTCAGAGAGATTTAAGACTTTAAAAATATATGTTTAGCCATTAACTAGGACCTAGAGTTTTGTAGTTTAGTACTGTTTCCTGGCTAAAAGATAGATTAGCAAACCTCCTTATCATAGCATCCATTTGTTTAAGCCCAGGTGAAAATTAAAGTACTCTTGTATGTCAACCTTTTAGAGCTGTTAATGATTTGTAGTTGTCTCTACTGATTGTAAAAAGAAACCTTTTAAAAATAAAGGAAACTTTGCTGTGGTTGTTCAGTCAGTGGGAGAGAGCAAAGACTCCTGACTGGGCCCCTGCATTCTGAAAGAGTGTTGGATTCATTCATTGCGCCTTGCTGCCCCTCCTTCGGAGCTACCCAACCCCTAAGAGGTTGCAGTAAAGCTGGACTTCTGCACCTCTCAAGTCTCCTTGTCCTACATAAATGTACAACTGACTCAGTTGAGAACCACAAACTTAGTCACAGTCCCACTCAACTTAGTCTTTGGCATGTACCACGGCTCCTTATATGATACTAGATGGTTTTCTTCACTTTATGCTCTAGAGCATGGACCAGCAACCTCGGGTCTGTGGGCCAGATCCAGCCCAAGACCAGTTTCTTTACAGTTCCTGAGCTAACAATGTTTTTTAATGGGAAAAAGAAGGAAAAGGAGGTAGAGCAGGAGGAGAAGAAGGAGGAAGAAGGGAAGGAAGAGGAGGAGCATAGAGACGTATGCATCTGGCAAAGCCTAAAATATTTACTATTTGGCCCTTTTCACAAACTGTAGAGAGTAAACTCTTGTATCGGGTTCATAAGATAGTTTGGGCTGAGAGTCTCTATTATCTCCAAGGGCTCATTCAAAACTGGTCAGTTCAACCAGTGCTGAGGGCTGGCCTACACCCGATCCCTGAACACTGATTTGTGGAGAACCAGCCTACACCCATTTCATGGCAAAGCCAGAATGGATGAGACACCTCTACACAGCAGAGACGACTTGGGCAGTGCTCCTGCAAGTCTTTCCCTTTGCCTGCTTTTATTTTACTACTGAGAATTAGCACAATCCAACTATCCTGGCTATTTTCCTCACATGAAAGGGTTAAAGAGAATTGGGCATTAAGCAGAGCAGCTGCTAATTGCTAGGAGAGGCCATTACTAAGAATATCTTAAACAGTTCTCTCCGAAGCTTGAAATTTATTACTTCTCCTTACACTAAACAGGAATTTTTTTTACTAAGAATATATAGAGAGAGAAGGTAGAAGTTTTTAATAGCCAGAAAGTTTTAGTAAAAAGTTATAAACGTCGTAGATAATATTTACATTTCAAAGGATTGCAGATAAGGCCATCTGGAGCCTGGGAAACTGAGGTCACTGACAAATGTTTACACCCTAGGATCAGCTAATGGGCAGGAATGCCCCAGACGTCAAGTACACAGACTAACTTCTGCTTAAATCTTTAATTACTAACTTAGAGATATCTAGGACTTTAAAAATATGTCTAGCCATTAATTTGTACCTGAAAGTTTGCAGTTTGTGATTGATACTATTCCTAGCTAATGGATAGATTAGTAATTCTCCTTATCATAACAACCATTTGTTTAGCATAGGTGAAATTTAAAGTACTCTGTAACTGCTTTTGTATGTCAGCTTTTTTCTGCCTTAATGATTTGTAGTATACATCTGTTTTTTCTACTGATTGTAAAAAGCCCCCTCTATAAAAATAAAGAAATCTTCTTCGTGAGTGTCAGTCAGTTGGAGCAAAGAGCCCTGACTGTCCTGCGACACTTCAGAGAGAGGGTGTTTGGATTTCTTTTCCTTTTGCCTTTGCCGTCCATCCTCCAGGGACCCTGAGACTCACAGAGGCTGGGCCCCTGCAAACCAGCTTGTTTTTTCTCCAGGAGAAACTGAAATTCCCATTATTTCCTAAGACTCTGATGACTCCAAGTTAGAAAGCTATTCCTGCTTTTGTAACACCAGGCAGGATTTTGAGGCAACTCCTCAGTCACAAGCTACTGATCTCCAATGATCCAACATCAGATTCATGTCTTCACCCTCTGAGCATTAGGCATAAGGAAGGGCAACCACTCAGAAGTCTGCCTGGACAGCCCAGGCAAAACTGTTGGAAGAAGGACTGGGAGCAGCACCCTGGGGAGATGTGCCATCAGCCTCAGGTTGCTGAGGTCCCAGCACCCTGGATCCAGCTTGGGGAAAGTGGCTGGAAGTGCAAAAGTCCTGTAATTACACACACACACACACACACACCTGTGCACCACCAGGATGCTCTCACCGCTCCCAATGTAATTGCAGCACGCTTCAGGCACATGTGCTATGATCGGCCAGCCCCTGAGGAGGGCGCAGCAGGCCTGTGTGCAAACATAGTAACACCAGGGCAAGGCTACCCTGGGGAAGGCTGCAGATCTGGTAGTCTTCCCCAGCGTAGCCAAAGGATACAAGTAGCAAAGGGCAACCATAAACTGTCCCACCTCTTTCGAAGTGTGGTGGCCCCAAATGCCTCTCAGGGAAAAGGGCTACATAACTTGCCCTATATTTACCAACCCCCAGCCCCAAGGGAAGACATGCCACCCTGTCTTCTGTGCTTTGCCTTCAGGTTCACAGTCTGCCCCCAGCACTAGGTGGACACTGCTCTTTCTTCTGAGCCTTTTGCCAATCTCATTGCACATACACCCGTGGCCATCACTAATCTTTTTGTCTACGGCAGCACAGCAAAGATAGAGATCACTGCGAGAGTATCAACATCTTAGAACAGGAAAGGCAGTGATAAATGAGGAGCATATCAGATTGTGGCCTGTGTGTTACCCATCCTGGTCTGTCGACTTTTGTGGCTGCTGTTGATACGCTTTAGCAGTCATTCAGTGACTTAGCTGTCTTCTGAACGCAGCTATATTATCTGATTCTGTGGCCTTTTCTTCAGGCTCAGAAACTGGGCATTGGCATTGCTACTTTGGAAAACAGAGTACCTGTTCTGGATGTCTTTCTAAAGGTATCTATTCAAATGGAGCCAGAGCTCTGTTCTCAGAAGATTTAGCCCCTGTGTTGGGGAGGATATTCTGGGTCCCTTGCTGCCCTCCTGGGCCCGGACTCAGTCATCATTTCTCACATTTGGAAATTGCTTGATTGCTTGCCCACCTTTCCCTGAGCATTGTCCTTAGGCTGCCACAAAGGGGCTGCACAGGCTCAGTTTTCCAAAAGTCACCAGTGAGGTTGAAAATACAGTTACCTGAGCTTGTTCCTGCTGGCAGGGTGGCCCGGGCCTTCAGGGTGTCTTTCTAACTATGTTAGAAAAGCACAAAGAGGGATGGGACTTAGTCCCTGAAGCTTAATTTAAAAATACGAAAAAGGATGTAGAATTTTTTGGTCCCCAGTGGGAAGAGTCTTTCTTTTAGGAAAGAGGCTTTGTGTATTCACATATTAACTCATTGAAGAGGCATCTACTGAGAATCTATTCCTGGCCTGCATTGTGCTAGGCCCTTGGAATACAGAGATGCCCCAGGCACAGGCTCTGGCCTCCAGGAGCTCACAGGCTAGTACAAAATCCTAAAAGCAAGACTCTGCTTCATCCAGACTCTTAAAACGTCGTTAGTTTCAGGGATATTCACAAATAGTCCTTACTTTCCCAGCACAAGTTAGGATTGCATTTCTCTGCCTCCTTAGAAGTAGACATGGCCCTATGACTTGCTTTAGCCAATGATCTGTGAACAGAAGTGTGCTGTATCACTTCCAGGTGAAAGTTTTGAAGAGACAACGTGTGTTTCTCCATTGCGTTTTTCCTGCTTTGGGAATTGTGGAAGAATATGTAGAGATGGTATGTCTATCAGTCCTAGTTCTGAGTGACTACAATGAGCATGGCCCCTGGTCAATACAGAGATAAACTTCCATTGTGTTAAGCCACTGAGATTTGAGGGTTATTTGCTACTACAGCATAACCTAGCCTATCTGGACCTATGCACACTGGTTCTGAGGAATGAGGCCTCTCTAAGCCCTCAGTCATCCAAGAGGAACCTTTTTCAAATTAGGACCAAATTATTATCCGAGGCACACCTGGATGTGTGACATAGGTTGGAGAGCTTCTAGGGCAGATAACATCCCTAAAACAGCTATGGGTCACAGAGGGATCTACCCTCTACTGTGGTCATCACTTGTGGGCTTCGCCACCAGATTTGCCTTTGATCAGCTAAAAAATCCCCAGCATATAGCATCCCCTGAGATTGACTTCCAGAAATCTAGAAGTCTGGCAGCTTATGCTTCCTTCTCTCACAGCCCTCCTCATACTGTCTATCTGTCTGTCCCCTTCACTGAACTGTGAGTCCAAGCATAAGCGTATGATCGCCTAGTTGTAATAGGTAGCCAATCTCTACATTTTTAATGAGCACATTTTGAATGAATGAATGAAGCCCTCTACTGCTACGCTTGCACACTATGTGTTTGTCATGGACAACACTAAGTCCTTTGTGTAAGGCATAAGGAAGTACAGGATAGGCAGGTATGTCTTTTGATTACCACTCCTTCTCTGCAAGGTCATGGCATCATGGGAAGAATTCTGTTGTCAGAAGACCTTGGCTGCAGCATCTGCTCCGCCTCTCAGCTCTTTAACTGTGTGATCTTGAGCAAGTCTTTTAACTTCGAAGTCCAACTTGTTGTGAGGCTTAAATGAGAGAACGGACATGGTTCATAGAGTGCCACAGATGGAAGGCACCTCGGGCCACCTTACAACTTATTTTACTCTGACTCATCAAGCTAATGAGAGAATAGGAACAGAGTCCAAATCTCCTAAAGCCCGGTTTGGAGTTTAAAGCTGTTAGTAAAAGGAATCTGAGAGCCGATGACATCATGGATAGGAAAATAAGTGCATTAAAGAAACAACGCCCTGATGCATTGCTCGGAGCTCTCATGCGCGCTGATTCTCCTGTTCTTGTCAGAGCGGGAACTGCCCTTTTGCCCAGCCAGCATCCATAGGTTTCTGCCTACTCACCAACTAAGTATTTATACAGGCTGGTTACAGTTCCATTAAGCATCTAACCAATCCCTCCTGCCCTGCCCTGTGCCCCAGTATCTATTTTCAAGGCTCTACAACTTGCATTTTTCCCAGGCTAAGTAGATTGGCTCTGAATCCCCAGGGTGGATCTCTGCCCTGTAGCATGTTAATATTCTGGCATAAATAACTCCATGCTGAAATAGAAGAGTTGACTGGGATTTAAATAACATTTACATAAAATAGTCACATTCTGCCTTAAGTAGTAATTAATGAACAACCAAAAGCTCCTCTGTATCAATAAGGAAAACTATCAATAGCTTTGTATGGGCTGAGTGGCATGGATCTTGGGGGGTGGGAGGGGCACCACTGCGAGCAGAGCATGATCATTTGCATATAGGATGTCATTAATATGTACAAGTATTTAAGATAGGCTATGTAGTATATTGTAAGGTAGCATGGTATGTGCTGTGTTGTGTAATTGTAGTGTAATTAGATGTTAGGTAATATTCATGATACAGGCATGTAACCCAGATGTACAGATGTTTTCTAGCCTTCATGGGTTTCCTTCTTAACCCTCAAATAACAATTGCCCAGGTATATATTCTGAGTATCACCATCTTGCATATTTCAGAAATTCATTCTTCAACTGGTTTTCCTCTCCATGTCATTTCTCAGTGGCCTTAAAGAATGCGCACGTTACTAAAATCGACCTTTCTTATCCCTGACCCGTTTGACAAACATCCCTGCTCAGGAACTTGGTAACTGAGTGTTCTCTGGCACTTGACTCCTCCATGGCTCCACAACTTGCTCTGAATCTCTTTATCCACATGGACTTTCTAACCACAGCTGAGGTTGGTCTTGAAACATTGGAAGAATTTTGTTTTATCAGTTATGTATACACATAGTTTAAAGCACCAAATAATACTAAAAAGCAGGCTATTAAAATTGGTACTTCCTACTCCTCCCCAACTTACTTTCATTAGTTTTCCCCTACCATAGACAGTCACTTGTATGTTAATAATATGTTTATATTAATATAGATTGGTTTATATGTTATATATTTGTGTATATGTTCATGTGCATGTGTATGTCAATATATATAAATAAATTTGCCATAGTTTGTCAGAGTATATTTTCCTCTCTTTAACTCCCACCTCTATCCTCTCCCTCTTCATACCATACACTTTCCTCATCTTGCCACCTCCCCAAATAGATAAGTTTCATTTTAGTTATATCAACATTCAATTGTCATACTATTGTGGATATGACAATTCTATGCCCAGATGAGCTACAGAATATATTATGATTGCTTTTATATTTGAACATGATTTTTTTTGTTTTCTTTGAGTCAATAATCGTTCATTTGGTTACCACTAATTCAGCTTCAAGTCCTTCAGTAACTGTCTAAGATCTCATCGAGTGTTCTATCCATCTGATCGTAAAGAAATCTCCCCCGAGTCTTCTGATCTGCTCAAATAGAGACTCACAGCTCTCTCAGTGGTCCACAGCTGAGAGCTTCGGAGTTCCCTTCACTATTGCCCTAAGAATTCTCTTTTTTTCTTTCTCATGATGGATTGTCAGTTTCCTGAGTCCAAGGCCTTCGTCTTTCTGGATTTAGTCATTTGTTTCATTGTAACACATCATTTGCTAAGAAATGTGTCTGTAAATGTCTTTATTCTACCTTTACCCTAAATGTATTGTTTGATGAAGTATAATTCTATGTCAGAATTTTTAAGGCATTTCTTCCTTGTCTTCCAGCTCCCAATATTCACTGGGAGATGTCCGAAGCCATCCTGACTTTGTACCCTTGTGTGTGAACTTGTTTCCCTCCACTGTGCAGGCAGGCAGGTGCTGACTTTTTTGATGAAAGTTCACATAATATGCCTTCATGCGGGGCCACTTCAATCTGGAAACTCATGCCCTTCAATTCTGTGAAATTTATTTTAATTTTTTCTTTAATATTATTTTCTCCTAAGTTTTCTTTTTACCCCTAGAGCTCTTATATTGTAAGTGTTGGACATTCTAGACCAGCTATATAATTTTCTTCTCTTTTCTTCCTATTTTGTATCTCTTGCCTTCTTGTTCTCCTTCCTGGAGATTTTTCTGAATCTTACCTTTGACCTCTTCCAGGTTTTTAATTTCGGCTATCACTTTTAATTTCCAAGAGCTTTCCTACTTGTTTTCTGAAAGTTTTTATTTTATACAGTATTGTAACCTTTTTCTATAGATTTATCGGCCTCCCTTTTGTCTCAGAATATCAAATATTTAAAGTGTTCTTGTGCTTATGTTATCCTTGTTTCCTCCCAGTGTTTTGGTTTTCTTTTTGTACTTATTCTTATCTATTGCCTTTCCCTCTGACGTGTCTGGTAACCACGCTGGTCTGTTCACGCATGAGAGTGTTGGTTGAAAATGCCAACGAAAGGCTCTGAGCTGGTGGGGAGAGTGCTGGTAGCAGGTTTGGCGTCGAGAGAATTAGCTTGGCTAACAACCCCTCCCACTGACACTTTAGCTCTCTTTGACTTCCGCTCTCAACTGCCTGGTGTCCCCTCACTTTAGTGACTTTTTGTTTTACCTTCTCTCATCATCTGCCGAGTGGGAAAGAGACAGCAGCCTAGCTGTACTCTGTGGGAGCAAGAATTTGGGCTTGGCAACTGCTTCTGTGTTTGTTGTTGTTGTTTTAACTGCTTCTTAAATAGACTTTTAACCAATCTCCCTGTTATCAGCCTCACCTTCACACCCACTTCTGTAGTGACACCAATTTTGGAGTTCTGCAGTGTAACTCCAATTGCTTTTCAGTTTTTTCCACTCATTTCCCACACATTCTCAGGTCTGCTAAATCAGTTATCACTTACCCATCTGGTTTCCAACCACCAAAATTTAATTGCCATTGTGTTCTCTCCTATGCTTTATCTTTATGGATAAAGACTTACTTAAATCTCTCTTCTATCATTTTAGTGGGGATGAGGGGAAGTGAAAGTAAATACTTGTAGTCAACCTGTTGTCTTACCTAGAAGCCAATCTATAGCAATTAGTGAAATTGTTCTGAGGGCTTGGTATAAGAGATACACATCTCCCAAGGGGAGATGCTCTAAATGCTACACTCTGAGGCCGCTATCTGGAAGTAGCTGGCCAAATTCAATCCTACGGGGACATTCAAACTTCTCCCTATCTTAAAATGCTGGCCCCTAGCTCCCCTTCAACCCACAGAGAGATGATTTCCCCTCCCCTGGTCCAAAGCCCTCCTCTTTCCCTGCCCCAGGATGACCAATAGTATAAATACTTATTATCTTCCGATGAATCCCTACCCTACCCACGCGGTCTAATCTGGCCTTAGTGATCCAGACAAGGCACTCATGGTATTCTGTATACATTTCCCAGAGGTCAGCAGTCTGATCTTCTGTGACACCATGTAGAAGACATCAGGAGTTCAGTACAGGTAATACTAGGCCAAGCCCATCCGAGAATCCATCCACGATCTTTTTTCCAGCGTGAGTGAAGAGATACTTAAGCCAGCATTCCTCATAGGATTCCCAGGATCCTAGGAGAAAATACTTGAGAATTTCTCCCTCAAACACAGCCCTTTTCATGAACAGTCCAATATAAATCCACATTTTAAAAAAATCTCAATTTTATAAAGGCATATTTGCTAAAGGCACAGATTTAATATGACTGAATAGATTATTTAGTCCCTCAGTCTACACCTGAATTCAGGTTCATCATAAATGTACAATGTTCTATAATACAGTGAGTAGATATTGTACACTATATAGCATATCAGGGCCCTGGTTTAAGGATGGTGCTACTGATAGAACTTGTCTTCTACACATGAGCTGTGGCTGAGCTATTTGCAAACATGCCTAACCAGACCAGGATTCTGCCAATTCTTGTTTGGAAGAAATGAAGAATGTATGACCCCTCTCTGATCATCTATGTGGTATGAGGGAACATTGTCCTGAATGGTGCTAATCAGAGACTAAGCTACTCCTCAATAGTTCTGCTCTCTTGAATTTCAATAGTTCTTTAAACACATGTTATATCAAGTTAAACTATATGAAATTGCTGACATTCTATTTTTTTTAATTGCAAAAAATAGCAACTTTATATGATTGAATATAATAGTAAGAAATGCACTTGGAATAGAGAGGCTTGGTTTTGCATTCTGGCTCTCCTGCTTAGTAACTGTTAAGCTTTAGCAAGTCACTGAATGTCTTTCTGAGCTCATGTGTTTAGATGCAGCAAACTATGTCTGCTGCACAGGATTATTGTGGAGATTAAATGACCTATGGAAACAGACTCGCTCAATACAGAGCCACTGAGTTAATGGTAAAACACTTGCTCATTTATTACTTTATTTGATCTTCACAGTAATCCTATGAGTTAGACATGGAAAACACAGTCTATTACTGAATTTTAGGGAGGAAGAAACTGATACTCATATGATCCAAATGGTTTATACAGGATTATCTAGTTAGCAAGTAGCAGAACTGCAACCTAGATATCTTGATTCTTGGTTTTATAAGTACACATGCTCGTCTTCCTGTCACACACTGTGCTTCTTTCTGGACAGCAGAACACCGCAAAACTAACGAAAACATAACACTGGAAGGAGTTAACTGAGCTCCAAGATTCCTAATGCAATGAAACACACAGCACCAAAACTGAACATTCTTGAATCTTTCTTTTGATGATGCAAGGACAATGCTGTATCTATATTTTTATCCATTTAATCCCTGCAATAATCCTTTGAGGGGCTTACTAAGTCTTCATTTTCCAAATAGACAAGTTGAGTTCAGAGTGGTTTGGTAAATTGCTCAAGGTCACACATCTTCATCCATTCTTACATATCCTCAAGGTAATCATTTTAAGAATCAATTTTCCCTGCATGGAAGATGGACCAGTGAAAGAACAACAGAAGAATTTCCTGTTCACTAATCAGATGGGAACATAAAGGCTTGACCAGGGATTTGACCAAAGGATTTGATGATCAGATGGATATGATTTAATAGACCAGAATTCAGGAGATCTGGGTTCCCCAAGTTCTAAATCTGTGACCTTGAGCCAATCATTTAACCCCTCTGAGCCTGTTTGTGTCCTGTAAAATGCAAAAGTGTCTTCTTCTAGCTTTCACATGGTAGAGTCAAAAATTTAGAAGGTTTCGTTACACATCTAACTGTACTTATCTGTCCACCTGGAAGTTACTCTGAGACAGGCTTGGGCTGCCCTGGGAGGCCTGTGAACTTGGCTCTTGCTGCTGCTAGCTGTCAGCAGAACACTATAACCAGCTGTGGGAAGAACCATAGTCAATATCGGTCAGTGTCAAAGGCCAAGACACAGAGAGTTCAGAGAGGATTCTGAGTGAGCTCTGGATTCCCAAGCCTCTGAAGAGTGATCAAAGTCCAAGAAAGGGAGATCCTCATAGATGTCCTTATTAGCTTAATGCTCCATAGAGGATCCATTTACAAACAATGGTGTGCACCTGCATTAGGAAGATTATTTTGCCTGGAGAATCACCACCAGTGATCACCCCAGCACTTCCTGCCACTAGCTTCCAGTGAGCACCCCCATCAACTCTGAACAATAGGAGACCTCAGAATTTTCCCTGGAGTGAGAGATCATATCAGTGCAGCTGGGGCTGGAACAGAAAATTCCCCTGCCATCTGGTTTCTTGTCTGGATGCTGGGACCCTGCAGCTGTTAATTGGAGAAGAAACTCCAGAATGCAAAAGATTGCTCCATATTGACAATCCATTTTGCTTTGTTCCTTCCATTTCTGCCGATTTCAGAGATGTTGACTCTGCCTGGGCTGGTTTCCTATTTTTCCTGACATCTACTTCTCTTTGATGAATTTCCATTAGCTTATTTGGCAGCTGAGTCATTGCTCCCCTGATCATATCCCTCCATGACCTTCTACTTCCCCTTTCCTTTCTTTCTCCAGTCCCTTGACCTGATCCTGATCACAACACATCTTGGCATTGTGGACGCGCCTTCTCTCCCCTGCGTGGTGACTGGCCTTTTTCCTGCTTTTATCTGAAGTGCGTGCTTCTGCACGGATGCTTGACAGCCTGTAGGCATGGCATGGCGGGCAGTGACTGTGCCAGCTCTGAAACAAATGCCATGTACTCCAGCCCTTGGGGCAGGGAATCACAGTGAATTTTCATCCCCAGTTGTGACTCTGGGTCTAACAAGGAAGCTGCCTAGCTTCTGCCCAGTGCCTGACACTGTCCCTTGGTGTGTCTGTTTCCTCAGGGAGGCGATGTGGGTGGGCGGTATTAACACCGAGATTCTGATCACACGCCAACATGACTAATCTGATTCCCTCAGACAAAATCACTTCACGTCTAGATGGATTTAATTTTCTCCTAATTCCCTGTTCCATTTACCATGTTTTACGTAAGTCAATGAACACTTTCATGTTTCCTTTAGCTTCTGTCAGTCCCCTGGTTGCTAAATGTACTTTCTCTCAGCTTTGTTCAGAAATCCAGCCCCGAAAATTTAAATACCTAGATTTATTTGCAGCCTCTCTAATGATGGTTGATATTAATCATTATAAATCAAAAGCACTGTGAGATCCTGAAGTGTTCTATGAATCATCTAAGAAAGAGAAAAGCACCTTCTGACCCATTTTGGTGATGAAATTATGGTTTTGCTGGTTCATTCATTTAATGAATACCTACTGTGTGCAAGGCATGTGGTAGCACCTAGGGGGCTGACAGAGACA
Organism: Micronycteris hirsuta; assembly: GCA_004026765.1. NCBI lineage: Eukaryota > Metazoa > Chordata > Mammalia > Chiroptera > Phyllostomidae > Micronycteris > Micronycteris hirsuta. The sequence goes on along the minus strand of PVJI01000222.1, from coordinate 7,211 downwards.
CATCAGTCACAGAAAACACATTCAAGGAAATTGTGATTAATTGGTGAGATCAAGTAGATATAAATAATAATGGCATAAAGGCTAAAGTCATTTCCCTAGAGAAGGAGAGATCAAGAATATGGGATTTCAGAAGGGGAAGATACCAGTAAAAACAGGAGGTGGGGGAAGGGAGAGATTGAGGAAAGCTTTACAAAGAGGAGGAATTGACCGGAGTCTTTAAGAAAGAATAGGATTATGCCCTGGCTGATGTGGCTTAGTGGATTGAGTGCCAGCCTGCAAACCGAAAGTTTGCCAGTTCGATTCCCAGTCAGGGCACATGCCTGGGTTGCAGGCCAGGTACCCAGTTGGGGGAAGTATGAGAGGCAGCCAATCACTGTATCTCTCACACATTGATGTTTCTCTCCCTCTCTTTCTCCCTATCTTCTCTTCCCCTCTTTCTAAAAATAAAACCTTAAAAAAAAAAGAAGGAAATCCTAAGTGGAGGGAACATTGAACATTGAGCACGGAGAAATGTCCAAGTGTTTATGAAGAAGAAGAGTGTGAAGGGCACATAGAATAGAGAAATAGGGGTGAAAACAGATACTTTGGGCATATCACGAACAGCCTTGTGTGACGGCTTTATCCCATTGGTTCTGGGAGTTACCAAAGATTTTCAGCAGGGGAAAATGGGATCCTCTTCAAGAAGATTAACCTGAAGAGATTAGAAGAAACAAAAAGGTCAAAAAACTGAGGCCATCGCTCAAGAAGATGAATTTTCATCCTCTGATAATTGGATTACATGTCAATACCCAGCTAATCGGAATACTGGAAATTGAAACCACCTATCTCCAACCACTCCAGATAAAGGGAAATTGGCTGTAATTGGTGAAGTGTGAGGTGGTGAAAGGTTACTTGTCCCGAAATGTGACATCCTTTAGTTAGCTCGAGACATGATTCTGAGTATCACAATGAATTAAGCTTCAAGTTTCACATTGTGATTCACTTTAAACAATTATTTGGTCACCAGCTATGAAAAGATGACATTTCATTAAGCAGGAGAGATTTAAAATGCTAAATAAGGGAGATGAACCCAGGAAAGAGCCCTATGAAAATTACAGTTCAGAGATGTGTTTAGCTGTTGTTGCTGTCATCACCAATAGCATCCCACCTAGGAGAGAGACAGGAGGAATTTCACTGCAAATATCACCAATTAACTCTTGGGCTTCTCTCTCTGGCTCATGAGCGGAAGCAGTTTGAGTAACGGGAACATCTTTAATAACTGTAGTTTGTGACTGAACATAGATGTGACAGTAAGATTGTTGAAGTTATTTAAGATAGCGCTTATATTTATTATATTTTATTTTGATTAGCATGTCTTATAATTTTTTTCCAGCCCCCATCCCTTACCCCCCTCCCCCCACTCCGTGTGCTGCTGTCTGGGCCAGAACAGTTTCCGAGATTAGCCCCTGAGGTGTCAATTCTCTTTTTCAGTAGATTCCCCAACTAACTAGTTAATCTCCTGCTCTCATTACTTTCTCCCTTAATGAAGATAGGTAGTAACGTTCCCCAGAGATGATCCTACCAGCATTTATATTTCTTCCAAATTAGAAGAGTAGGCATCTCTCCAGATCATAAAGAATACATTTATTTTAAGGTACAGTGGAGAGAACACACAGAAATTAAAGTTTGCTTAATGAGAGCCTCTGTAGTTGGCAGAAACTGTGGTTTGTACAGAAGGCCTCAGCTTCATGCCTGTGCTCCGGTTCAATATTCTTATAATCTGGCTTTTAGGCATTAGGTTATAAAATGACCCAGGAGTTCAAAAGCAGAGGAAACTCAGGCCATGTTTTATCTGTAAGTTTCTCTATTTCCTGTGCTCTGCCTCAAATATGTTTTCTCTTTGTTAATTTATCTTCTTCTCTTTAGGACCCTCCCCTTATTAATTTTTAATCTCTGCATCCCTGCCTCTTTGACCTTCTCCTGTCTTGAAGATCCTGGGAGTTTTTCTGTCTCCTGGGGTTTTTATCTCAATGACTGCAGCCCAGTACCCACCCTTTCAAGGATTACAGCGTCCCCAGTCTGGATTCATGATGGACATTGCTAAATGTGTTCCCCCAAGAGTCTGGCACTTCCATTCCAATAAGGACATGTGCGGACTTGTCCCATTATGTGTCAAATGTTATGTGACCTATGACATATGTGAGTTCAGTAACTCTATCTTATCAGCCCTCTGAGGACCGTGTCACACAGAAGGAAACTAAATTATACCTAGAGAGACTAAGTGACTTGTCCTCAGTTGCAGAATTAGAATTCAATTCTCATGTTGCTGTCTTTCCTAGTCTGACCCCTGTGCTTGTCTACAGAGGTTTATAAACCTTCCTCGGTTGGATGTAAGGGTAAAATGGCTCATTCAGGAGTTCAAGAGAGGCCAGAGCTTATTAGATTTACCATTAAACTGAGGAATCATTAGTCCACTTCAGGTCTAGAAAGTGTTCATTACTGGAAAAACTAGATATTCAAAAGGTCTAGTGGGGAAGGTCAGTGGTTTGGTAGCAATGTAGAGTATCTATTAGTTGAATAAGGGTCCTTTGATTTGAAGCACTAGAAAAAGATTTTTTTTCTAACTTAAGTTTTAAAAGAGAATATATTGGAGGAATAGATAGTAGCTCCCCAAATTGAAGAGATGCATAAAGGTGCCAAACAGTTTCAAGAGGGGCAGGAGCCAGGGCTGCTCCAAGAATCTAGGAAAAAGGCACCAGTGAATGGTCTTGTCAGGGTGTGGCCATAGGAGAAATTAGCTCCACCCATTTTTTTCTACCTGCTAATGATTCGAAGTTCCAGGGAACGTCCAGTTGGATCATCATGACTGATGTTCCCACCAACAAATGAAATGGCCAAGAACTTTGAGAATATCAAAGCCATTGTCCCTTTTTTCCTTCCCTGATTAAAGTACGGTTGTTTTCCATTTCATACAACCCTCTGGCAGCAGCCTACTCTAGAAGATTCCTTCTGCTCCACTACTGCCCAGAAAAGCAAACACCTTCCCACCTGTGTGTCAATCCGTGAAGTTTTCCCTCCCACCCATTCCTCCTCTACCTTCCAAACTTGATGATGCCCAGTTTCCAACCAAGTGTTGGCCACAATTGAAAAAAGTGCATGAATCGATCTTTATACTATCGCTAAGTTGGTGTCACCATGACTGCATCAGAACAAAGAGAGGGGAGAAGTGAAAGGTTAACAAGTGTGTGCCCGGCACCTGGTATGTGCAAGTCCCATTCCCAGTAGACTGAGATAGGCCCGCTTCTTTCTCCTCCCCTCCTCCATAGTCCCACCTTTCATCCCATGTGAGATCATTAGTTTCTGCAGCTGCAAACTAGACCAACCTAGTCTTTTGATCACTCTGATTTCTCTGCAAAGAAATGTAACCCGAGTCTGATTGTCTCACATTGATAAAAAGAGATACTTAATATTTTGCTGTTGACAGAAAAGAAAAAGTCATGTAATGTGTGTGTGTGTATACATATATACACAACACACACATATATGTCTGCCTCCCACCACCAATCAGACTGTCCTCCCTCCCTTGACTCCACACCCTCTGTAGTGCACCTGTAGTCTACACATTTCCACACTTACAGCTGGCTTCTCCACCAAACCAATTTTTTCATGGATCACCAGGGAAATAAAACCTACTGTGAAAATGATAGTATTGGTTTTCCATTTTACTTTACTGGTAATAAAATCACAGAACTTCTCATAGAAAGAGCCCTAGCGTGCTTGAACCACAAACCACATCGAAGAAGAAAAAGCCACACAGACGCCTCCCTCTAATAATGCAAGCCACAGGCAAACTGAGCTCACTTTAGATATTTCCAAGCTCAAAATAATTTATATCAGCTGAGAAGGAGGCAGCAGGGAAAAGTAAAAATCTGCTCATAGAGTCTACAAAAGAAACCCAGGACATGACTTAAAATGATTTTCAACACTGCAAAATTCCGAAGTAGTAGGAGAGGAATTGTTCAAATGTTTTTGGAACACGATATTAAGACGGTGAATCAATGTGGAACGCAAGTGAAACGGACACGGGCAGATGGAAAAGGAATGTTTTAAAATCAGCTCACGCCACTGACTTGTTACATGATCTCAATCGTGTCGCTTAACCTCCCTGATCTCATTTTCACTGTTTATAAAAAGAGAAGAAAATGTTGAGATTGACGAATGCTAACAACATTTCTAGCTCTAAAATTCTATAATTCTAATTAAGACTAGAAGGTTGTGGCTAGAGGTAAAGCTATTTACAGAAGTTTTCCCCATAACCCACTGGAGGAGTGATAGGTAGTAACCACCAGGAAAGCTCAGCAATCGTTTTGCTCCTTCTCTGATGTTCTGACTTCTCTGTGATTTGGTTAGTTAATGCACTTGGGCTTCTAAGTGACTTCTGGACCCTGGCTTTTCCCTTTCCTACCTCTGCCTCCAACCGAGCCACTAAAAAAGGGCTAGCTACACAATCATAGGTGTCAAAGGGAATAGGTAGAACATACAGGATCCAGCACCAATAACACCTCTTATTTATTACAAAATCTGCATGTAATTCTGCAACATAAAAATATCACACTCAAGCATACCATATGACATTTTGGGTGAAATATTCAAATTAAAACTATAAATTATCACACCCATGTTATGACATTACCAACCACACCCAAGCAGGTGTCACTTCTGCTGGACCCTGTATGTTGATGGTACCACCTGGAAGCTGCCAGAGCACACTTTGCACCTGACTCATTGGGCCTGCTGGGGGCAAAAAAAAGGAGCAACAAAGAATTTCAAACCTGATAGACCTCAATATTAAAGAATTTGGCCTGGGGAACAAGAGGAAAGTTGGAGACGACCTTCCCCACCCAGAGGGAACACGTTCTAAGAGTGAGTTGGATTCTGCCTGGGTCATTTGCCTAGTTGCTCTCAGATTCATTCCCTAACTTTCTCTGGCAGAATCTATTTCCCAGGTTCCCTTGCCAACTCTCTTCTCAATAGATTCAAAGGCATTAGCAGGAAACTGGAGGGAAAAAGACACAGTTGACCCAACAATGGGTCCATTTCCCCTCTCTCTGCTTCAGGGGTGGGGAGCACAGTCTCATCAGTGAGCTGCGGCTGCCCTGTGGTTCAAGCTCCCACCGCAGATCTGTCTCTCGGGCTCTGCTAATACCACCTTCTCTCCTGGTCTCTCCCATCCTAGGATGGTGGCAATTTGCTGAGATTGCTAACCTGAGTTGTCTTGCTATCCCTAAGCTAATGTTTCAGCTCCTCCAGCACCTTCAAGATGCACTCCCCATACTATATGTCTTCTGTGGGATGACCTGGCCAGAGCTTTCTCTTCCTGACTATCAGAGATGCCTGATTCTGACTGTGCGCTGCTACTGACATGCCAGCCCTATGAAGGGATACTTTGGGTACAACTCTAATAGTTTCTGGTACAGTTCCAGGGACATCATCTCAAAAAGCCCTCCCCCACCTTAGTGAGAGCAAAATGATCTGCTTGGTGGCTCAGTAGTGTTTCTGACGTCAACACTGACAGTGACAAGGACAGGTGGGCCAATGTTGGTGCTTCCATAAGCAGCACACCAAGTGCACCAGGTAGAGCAGAGCAATTGCACTGATGGCTGCTGCAGGGGAATGTTAATACCTGCCTTTGACTGCCTGTGACCCAGACTCATCTACCTGGAGAAGGGAAGGCATTTGAGGGTCTGTGACGGTTCGGAAACAATTATCATTACCACTGAAATTATTCCCACAGCCCATGGTGGTTCTCACTCATGGTGCTGTTTTCTAGGAGAAAAAAGCATGTAAATAATAATTTCCAAAGTAGTTTCAAGCTTTTATATCATTTGATACTCCCATACATTTCGGATGAAGAATTTGATATTCTGAAAAACTACAAGCTAATAAATAGCATAGATTAAACCAAAATATAAGTTCTCTGACCTCAAGGAGAACTTTATGAAGAGTCTATGGCAAGAGGCAGGGAGGGATCCCAAAAAGCTGCCAAGAACATACACAGAGAAACGAGGGCTGCTGGAGACAAAGTGCAACCTATAGACATGTTTACAGCAATATCTGCCATACTAAATGTGTACTTAGATGGTTCCACCTCTGTCTAGATTATGAGCTAGAGAGAAGGGACCAAGTATTAGACCACTCTAATGCCAGTAGCTGTCAGCGTTTGAGACCTTGTGGTGCCCAATAAACATTTGTTGGCTGAACAGATGAATGAGGGCAGAGCAAGCCACTAACTGAGCCAAAACAAATACGGATGGAATTGGAAATCGGGATCTGATAATAGAGTCAATTATATAAGTAGGTCATGTAGAAATGAGTGCCTTTTATATGTATTAAGATATAGAGTGTCTTAATGTCCCATCTAATATGTCCTTATAGAGGACTAGAATTCAACTATAAAAGATCCATTCCTTTGGTCTTTGAGAGTCTCCATGGCAAAGCAAAATCTTTGAGACTGGGAATAATGATGGGTTTGATTTTAAAAGGAAAAGAAATGACAGATCTCTGAGCAGTCCTACTTCTGGGTATTCGTCCCACAGATAGAACTGCAGACATATGAAATGAGGTATCTAAATGGTTTGTGTAACAATATTTTTAATAGCAAACAGTTGGAAACACCCCAGTGTCCATCTATAGGGAATTGGTTAAATAAACTGCAAGACTTTCTATGCATTAATTTTTTTAAAGGATGAAGAAGCTCTTTATTTATTGATATAGAATCATCTCTGGGATATATTTTGAAGAAAATAAAAGCAAGATGGGGCTTGTATATAATGTTAATTTTGTGTAAGAAGAGAAATGGTGTAAAAATGTATATTCTTACCTGCTTTGTTTACATAAGCTGGCCCTGGAAGAATACACAAGAAACCAATATAAAATCTTATCTACATGGAGTGAAAGAAATGGTCTGAATGGAACATGGTGAGAGCAAGACTTCTTCATATGTATCCAATGAAATCATTTTGGTTTTTGAACATTGGAATGCATTAACTAATCAAGTTCTTAATTTAATTAATTTGATTGAACTTAGAGGATCCAAAAAAGTTGGAAGACACCAAGGACAAAGTATAGCATTTTAGGACTTTTCTCTTTCTCTGTCTCCCAAAAATGTGTAACTACCGAGCCCCCAGGCGTCCCACTCTTGCCCTGCTACAGCACCTGCTCAGTCTGCCTGA